>JAEIFG010000284.1:4477500-4905000 GCA_018901795.1 Drosophila sp. st01m | reverse complement strand
CCACGCAGAGTAACCGCCATTGAAGTGGACTTGTCTCGCTGCTCCTTTCGCAGCGATTCCTTTGCCAGCTCTCGATCTAGTTGCAGTTGCTGTTCGGGATGCATTTGTGCTTCCGGCTCGGGCTGCTCAATTTGAAGGACCGCGATGCCGTGAGTTGAGGCCTGTGGCTCCAACTGATCGGCAAAGGTTTGCTCATCATCCTGATGCTGCTTGAAGCAGAATGCAAATAGCAGGCACTCGGCAAAGATGCGCATCGTTTGGCTGCCGGGCCACAACTGGTCAAGTGTTGCAGTTTTATAAGTAGTTTATGACCAGTTGCCCACTTGATTTAAATTTAAATTTAAATCTACATTTTTATGTATTACAAATATTTGTAGATAATTTGTCAGCTGTTTGCTTATCGATCGGGGTCGAAGCAGCTGCTTCACAAGCAATTTACCTACCCACAACTTGCAACAGTTTTAATTTCCATTTCAATTTCCATTTCATTTTCAATTATCCAGAAAACTCACAAATTACAATTCACACACTTTTTGGCTGCCTACTTTTGTGCGTCGGCATTCGCAACTCAAACCCAAAACTTTGGACTTTAATGAGTTTTGTAATTATGCAAAGTTGACTATAATTACAGTTGGCTCCAAACGCCAAATTATAGAGAGAACAAATAATTAAATAAAATGAGGAAAAATAAATGAATAAGTATACAAAATACACAATTCAAAACCAAATCGAGATGAATGTGACTTTCAAACAATAGTCCAACAATCTTGCCAAACAGCTGGCAAAAATTTATTAATTCGAGAAAGTGAAATAGGAAATGAATAGAGAAAGTGTTTATTAATTCATTATTATACAAATTATAATGATAAAGGCAGCAGGCTTTGAAGGAATGTGTGTGAACCTTCAACTCTTTTCAAGAAGCTTAGAACTCTTCAGACAATACTTGAAAATACATATTTTTGAAAATAACTAAAGCTCTCGAACTGAAGCCCACTTAAGGAAAGTCCTTAAATTCATTTGTAACCTTAGGTAATTTGATCTACTTTAATAAAAATGATTTCTTTACATTAATAAATATCATGGAAATATTTGTAGACAAACGGAAAATACTTTTAATGATAATCATTAGATAAATGAGTAAAAATCGATAAACTATGTGTATTTTAAAACTTATTTCAGCTACTATTTGTAGCTATAATTGGAACGTAGAGTATTCTAGTTTCGGTGTGACAAAGTAAAGTGATTTCTGTGGTGTTTTTGTTGCTGCTGCTTTGTAGTTGGTAAACTCAAAAATATCAATGTCATTTTCAGGCCTGCGGCTAAATTTGAGGGTTGCTTTTTGCCAAATGTTGTTTTTGTTGTAGCTATGTCTGTTATGTAATGTTAGATGTCTGTTCATCTGGTGCGTGCGTTGTTGCTGCTGCTGCTACAGATGTTGTTGTAGTTGTGTTGTTGTTGTTGTTGGACCACATCATTGCGGTTTCACTTGGCCAGCTCTAGCGATTTACCCCACTGTCCACTGTGTGTATGTTTTTTTTCAGGTTCATTTTGTTGTGGTTGTTGTTGTTGTTGTGCTTGTTGTTGTTGTTGGGTGCTTGTTTATTTGGCTTTAGTCTCATGGCTGTCAAACCAAGCGCATAACCGCAAAACACAAACGCACACAGTAACAGATAGAAGCTGAAACGGAAACAGAAACAGAAACAGACCGAAAGAAGCCAAAGACAGCAGCAAATTCAAATCTAATACCAACAGAAAGTCTACAATCGAGTCACTTGGAATGTGCGAGACCCTGTACTAATTCTGAACAAACACAAGCAATAGACGGGAAGGACTATAGTCGAGATTTCGACTATGGAATATCCTTTACATATTTTTATACGCTTAGGCATAAAAATGGCCTAAAAAATCGAATACATTAGGGTTTTAACTTTAAAATCAAAATGGAGGCCAAATAATGATGAAATTGACTTTCCAAAAAGAAACCGGCTAAAATATTTCAAAGTTATGACAGTTTGAAGTTTTAAAAAATGGGGACGGTAAGAAAGGAGAAATTGTATTTATTAATTTTGTTGTAGACTCAAAATAGAGAGAATATAATGATAATATGGACATTCCGCAAGGCAATCTATTCAGATTCCCCAAAGTTATAATAGGAAACAATTATGATAGAATAACTCGTCAAGGGAACGTTTTTATAATGCTATTTAAACGTTGATGTTAATTGTTTTAAAGTCAAAAAGAGGAATATATATTTTGTTACATTTTTTTAAAATTATTTTCAATTTGTATTTACCGAAAATTATTATATTGCTAGCATAAGCACTAAAGGAATGGAAACAGCTTAAATGGATATTATAATCAATGACTATTGAGTACAGGGTCTAAGCAGGGTAGTAAAGGGGGGAGGGGATGCATTCCGATAACGGCAGTTGCACGTTTTTGGTTTACCACGCAGCTACTTTTAATTTGTGTAGCATAATTTGGAGTTGCGGCTGAAAACTACAAGTGAGCTGCAAATCGACAACTGAAATCTCGCTTTTCACTTTTCATTGTAGTTGTTGCTGTTGTTGTTGTTATTTTAGATGTTGTAGTTGTTGTATCCGTAACTCAATTTCGAACTGCGCACTTGATTCAACCCCAAAACGAGACTCCATTCGTTTCTTCATCTTTTTTAATTTGCCAATGGTTTCTGCGGTTTGTCCTTCTTTCTCTTCGTCCGTCCCGTCCGTCCGTCTGTCCGTCTGTCAATATGTCCTGTGTTTGACTGTCTGTTGTTGTTGTACTGTGGTCATGCCCACTTGATGCGTATTTAATTAACGCTAATTGAAATTGATTTATGTATGCAGTGCGCGTACGCATCCATCTCCTTCTAACCCCTCGATCCCCACTTTTTACGATTACGTCTCCCCCTTTGCCTTCCCCCCAATCTCCCTGGTTTTGCTGTGTGAAATTTGCGGCAAGTTGTTTTTGGTGTCGCCAGCGTCACAACTCACCGAAATTTGTGGCAAACTGAAGCATGAAAAATTTGTGGCTTCATTAAATTGATTAGGCAAAATAGAAGTCGAGATTTATTTGTGCCCCAGATTTGCAGCAAGTTGCTTCAATCTGAATAACCAAATAAAAAGTTAGTCAATTGGACAGAGACAAAACAACGATAATAAAATGCATAATCTCAGCGATTATTTATAGGTTTTTAATTTTGAAAATGTGATTAAAATCGAACTTGTTTAATCCTTGTGAAATGGGAATATCATTTTCATAAATGAACTAATTAGCAGAGAAATTTAGCTGCGAATCTAGATTTCAATTGTCATGACTAATGAATGTGTTGATAAGCTGAACATATCTGTGTCATTGAAGCTTTGGAAATTGAAATAAAACTAGTTGTATTTGAAAATAACAAAATAAATTATAAATTTGATTGAAATTGCAAACTAATTATATCTTCAAATTGTTCAAATTGAAATCGCAATAAAAGTTTGTTCGTTTTACGAAATTTTAATACAATTTACAAGCTCTCGTTGAGATTTTCATGTGGAGTGTGGGAAATGTGGGGATTGCAATTTGATTTCAGCTACTTTTTGATGTAAAACTAATCAAATCAACGCAGGCAACGCACAAAAGTTGAACTCTGTGTGTGTATTTCGCTCCCAAAAGGAACATTAAATTAACGAGCAAACTCCTGAAAGTATGCAATGCGTTTGCGCCATTTCCACATCATTAATTTTTTTCATTTGGCTAACAAAACGCAGCAAAAGCAATTGCAGAACGGCAACTGTTTTCGCTTCTAACTTGCCACCTGCCTCCCAACACACACACACAATCACACACACACATAGCTTTTGTTGCCGCTGCCGCAGCAGAAACACATTAAAAGAGCTCACAAAACACATGTGAAATTGGAATTTGTTGCTGTTGTTGCTGTAGCTTTTATGTTGATTTAATTAGAAAGCGCAGCGGGCGCTGAAATCTTTTTATGGCATAATTTTAGCAGCGAAACAATATCGAAGCGGGCTCAAGAGTCGAAAGAAAACAAGAAGAATAAAACAAAGACAATAAACGCCAAAGAAACACAAGGAAAGTCAAAAGTCGCACCACCTGCACCACCCGAAGATTTCACAGTAAAGCGTCGCATTGACGACTCTCTCGTAAATTAGAAATGGCATTTTATGTGTGCGCAAATAAATGTGTTGCATACTTTTCGGCAGAGCACGTATACAAGAAAGTTTCATTTCGATGCTCATCCAATAAAATCACTCATACGACCTGTTAACCGTTTCTTATATAACATTCATTACATTTCGCCTCTTTCACTTATGCAATTTTCTCATCGCTTTTCTTACTTCTTTTTTTCTTACAGGTGAGTTTCCCTCTTGATGCTCGTTGGCATCAGATAACAAATTCGGATCCCAAAATTGGATTTGTTAGATGCGGGCTGTGTGTGAAAAATTCAATAGCTGCTTTTCGTTGGGAAAAACTGGTGGAAAAGGGTTTGATTTACTTGAGAGTTACATTTTCTTTGTCTTAGCTCTTGATTCTCATACATCTAATTTATAGAGCAAAAGAGCTTATAAAGAATAAATTGCTCTTCATAGATAAATCTAATTTTCTTGTAAGTATACAAATACATATTTCTGCCTATTCTCAATTACTTTTATTTAGCTGTAAGCTAAAAGAAAAATGCATTTAATGTTGTCAGATTAAAATTGATAGATTTAATACAATTGATTAAATTATATGATTTATTTATGTTAATTCAATAATTAATGGAATTTTAAAAGTGAAAAATCGCAATCCAAATAGCGTTTAAGTTAATTATATTTAATAAATTAATTTTAAATGGAAACCAAGAACTTTATGTTGCAAAATTAATTTAATGTTCGGACTTTTCCTTAATCTAAAGTATAACTAATAAGTGCACATTTCACATTTGCTGCAAGAACAAGTTTAGATCATTAGCCAAATTGGTTGTAGAGCAGCAAAAGTCATCGCAAATAGAAATAGAACAACGAAACAAAACTAAATAGAATTTCCTCTTTCTATTTTTATAGTTGTTGTAGCTATTGTTGTTGTTGCTGTTGTTGATTTTACTGGCTTTTCTAATTCCGCCAACAATGAAACGTTGTCTGGAAATTTTCCTAATTATGCGTTACCTGCACGTACAGCGCCTGGAGAAAGAGAGATTTCCCTCAATCTTTCTCTCTCTCTTTGGCAGTTGGCCTTAAGCGGAACAGATTTGCAAATGGCATGCAATACGCACGATTCCGCTCTCCCTCTCTGCTCTTTCCCCTCTTTTTTGCCCAACCCAATGGAGCACAAAAAAGTCGAAACAATAGCGCAGAAAATAGCGCAAAAAAATTCGAAATGCCAGAAGAGAATTCAGAAACGTGCTGGGTGGGCAAAAGAGGCAAATGCGGTATGTAAATTTTGTGTGTGCTGACAAACAAAACCTCCTTTAATACACACACACACACACACACACACACAAACTTAACGTTTCTGTGATTAACAATTACAAAACAGCAGCAAAAACCAAAATAGAAACAGCAGCAGCAACAGAAACAAAACCTCAGAATCATTTTGCAGTATCCAAAAAGCTAGCAAACAATATGCCAGTCTTTTTTGCTAGGGTTGGAGACAAGCCTGGCACTACCAGGGCCAATGGATGAGGCGATCGAGTGGGTGGAGGAGGAGGTGGGGCGTGGCATTTGCTCGCATTCGCTACGTGCGTTGCCATAAGCAATTTAGCTAATTTTCTACAACGACTAAAGCAAAATAATCGAAGCGTAAGATAACAAAAACAGTTGAGTGAGTGGCGCTGAGGTTGTTGTTGTTGTTGTTGTTGCTGTTGCTGCCTCTGTTATTGTTGTTGTTGATGGCCTCCCTGAAAAAAGAAATATATATATATATATATATATATATATATATAATGACAGCCAAGACTGAGCAAGTCGCAAGTCTTGCCTAGATATAGTTGGAGGTCCATTCTCCTGGCCAGATTTTTGTTGGTCTGCAAAAATGATGGAATTTGTGGATTATCCTATAGAGCTTTTTAAGCCAAAATCACATGATTAAGTGGTGTGTTTAGTGCTTATTATCATGTCTTATTACATGAAGTTACACATGTCAGAAACATTTATTATTATTATTAGCCAACATCATTTTTGTGTCTTGACTAGATTTCAAACAGAACAGGTATACCATATAGTATACTGATTTTTTTATGGGAATCAAACTCACTTCTTTTCAAGCTTTACTTTTTTATGTGACAAATTGGCGAGTCTATAACTACCGTTTAAACTCACTAGCGGCAAACTTAAGCTTTTATTTTTAATAAAAATTTATTTTATTATTGTGCTTATAATAATTCTAAGTAAAAAAATAAAAATAATAATTTTTTTTTTTTAATATAATTGCGTAAAAATGTAGTTTAAAAAATGTTGAAGTTTATTAAAGCCTTAAGATATTTATGTTTTTGAAATTTTCTCTCAAATTTACTGACCACGAACGCTTTATATTTATTTATTTTGGTCTGACGGATATTAAAATATTAAAAATGTTAGTTGAATGTAAGTAAACTAAAAGTTGAAGGATTATCACATTTTCCCCAGGAGGAATGCTTATTTAAAAGTATTCGAAGTGCATAGAAATATGCCACTACTTAGTCTAACTATTCCTGCTGGGTCTGATAAAAGCAACTGTTCGCATTATATATATATATATATATATATATATATATATAGTTTGTGTAGTCAGATATGTGCAACTGATGCAGAGGTAAATGCAATTGAATCCATTTGCTTTACACTATCTGTGTGTTCATCATCTGCAATTGACTTTCCAACAATATCCGAACTGCATAAATTCAAATCTTCTGTAAGTAGTTATCATTGTCAGCTGTTGTTGTTGTATTTTTGTTAGCCAGTGCATAAACATAACAATAAATGTAATGCACTGTTGTCGAGTGTATGCATAGTTTGTAATAATCATCATCATAATCATCATAAGCGCCAAAACGTTGGGGCTGCTCTTTTGCTCTTTTGCTTCTTGGACAGGTCCTTTAATAATCGTTGCTTTTTATGCCTTTGTACATTGGGTGAAGGTGGCAAAGGGGAGCAAGTGGGCAGGGGAAGGGGGTCCGGGATGAAGGAGCTAAAAATCAAATTTGCCTTTTGTTTGCAGCAGCATTTCTTTTACTGCCCCGTCAGACCCCCAGTCCCCCTGCCCACTCAGCGGTTAGCCGTGTTGCAAAATACCATTTGATTGAATTTTAAATAACGCCCCAAGACGATTCAACTTGTGGCATAGCAAGTGACTGTGGTGTGTGGTGTGTGGTGTCTAGCTGATGCTGCAACAGATTCCATCTGCCACATGCCGTTGCTTTTTGTAAAGTGCAAGCGAACGGAAACAGTATCGGAAACGGAAACGGAAATGGCATTGAAACGTACACTGGCATTTAATCGGGGAGCGTAGATAACTTTGCAGAGCTGGGGGAGGAACAGATAAGAAGAAAAACAATGCCAAGACAACTGACAAACATTTTCAACTGATTTTCAAAGTTCCTGTCTGCCTCCTCCGCCTGTCCGTCTGTTCGCCTGTCCGTCTCCTCTGTCCGCTGTCATCTACCTTTTCGGCATGTCCTGCCGCTTGCAATAGACAGAAAACAGACTCGATCTTCCTTCCTCTCCTTCTCTGGCTTTCTCTGTCTGTCTCCCTCTGCCAATGCGAACTGCTAACGTGTGTGTAAGTGAATTAAATAAATTTTTTTTCTCGAATTCCCCGTTGGCAAGACAAATGCGCTTATTGACTTGAAACGGCCGCGTATAAATTTTCCAGCTGCTACTTTGCTTTCGTTGCTGCAACATGGCAACACTGCAACAGGAAACAGGGAGATGGAAACTGAAAGCTGGAAACAGCCAGCAAGAACAGCGAGTCCACCTGACTCTGTATAAATTAACAGCAACTCCGTCTCTCCATCTTCATCTCCCTCTACCTCACCTTTTCTCATTCAAACCTGTGCAAGTGGCAATGTGATGTAGATTTGTAACTCAAGTCTCTGACAGTTGTCCAGACAGGATTTAAGCTAGAACACGCTTCACGAATCTAAGCACTTAAATTTGATTGCATTACATTATCATTAGACAAACAGATTAAGAAACATATTTTTAGAAATAATATACCATGTATGATAAATACAGGGTATCACTATTTTGCAAACTGATTGATTTAAGCAGCTGCTGCAAAATAAAAGCATTTAATAATCAAATGAAATGGCCACAAATTTAATATCATGACAAATGAAGCACATGTCAAATGAATATAAATGTTTTAGCTGAATCTGTAATTGTTTGTGACTAGAACAATAGCAATAACAACAAGTTTGTATTATAAAGAGTATTTAATTTACAAGCTAATTAATATAAAGAGACTAAAAGAACAATTGCTTTATACCAAGTAAAAATGTATTTCACAATAAGTCACAATTTCATATAGATTTAACTAAAACTTGTAGATAAAGTATAATTTGTTACCAAGCTGTGAAATTGAAGTGCAGAACGAAGATCAATGTATTTATAAAGATGGCTGATACATGAAACTAAGTGCAGAACAAACTCACAACACATATAGGAAGAAAGCAAACAAAATAGTCTTGTTGAAAGTGCTCTATTCCTTCTACATATGATATATTGTTTGGTGCTGCTTTAAATAACAGACTAACGACTTTAAAGTAATAATTATATACACCGTTTTTCACCCAACAATCAACAATTATATTGACTTGCTTACTTTAATCAATCAATCAAGTGAAAAGCGTTCTTTCAACATTTCGCGCTGTCTCTATCACTGGCACTGTTGTTTTCTCTTTCTATGCATATATATCTGGCATTTCATTAAATTCCACAGTCACCGCTGGCAATCACGCGCCAAACTCGGCTTTTTTTCCATCTCCTTTCTCAGTCGCACCGCCGCACTGTCTCCTGTCTCCTGCTAGCATTTTTATCTCTTTCATTTGGTGTGCTATCTCATAATTGCGTAGGCGAGTTAGTACTCATTAAAATCGTTAATCGGTGTCGCTTTTATGTGTTTGCATTTGGAGGACTTTACTTTTAATTCAATGTCAAAGAGAGGGAGCTGGGAAGACAGACGTAACTCGAGGGAGAAAAAACCGATTTGCATAAATTTAACGCGCTATGATAGTCAGATATAACTCCCCCCCACCGCCCACCGTCAAGCTGTCTGTTTGATGAAACGCAGTCGCCCGCGGGGCGCTGTCCACGATGATGACACCCAAAAGTGAAACAGACAGAGCGAGAGAGAGAGAAAGAGAGAGCTCGCGTTGGAGAATGAAAATGAGAGAAAAAGAAAGACACTTAATTAAAAATTTTATTACGAAAATTTTGCTTTTGTGTCGATAATTTTATGCTTATCATCAGCAACTGGCGAACTGACTATCTGACGGCGACTAATTTGCAACATCGCCGCTTTTTCCAGGCGACCAGCTCCTTACTCCCGTCTACAGGTGTTTTTCTTTTTTTTTTTTTTTTATTGCAAAAACAAAGGTTTCCCCCCTCAGCCCGACCCACGGGGGAACCAATGCCAGCGGGCGAACACATAAAAACGGAAATTAAAAGGGAAGCAATCGCAGCAAACTCACAGCAAGACACCCGATTACAGTTCTCTTGGTCCTGCTCCTAGTCCAGCTCAGTGAGTGCTGTTTCTGCTCCCTATTTGTGCTCTTGCTTCTGGACCTCGACCTGGCTTCGTCTTGGACTTGCACTTGGATTTTTGTCTTGAAATGCTGTCTCTGACTTTTGCTTTGCTTTGGTATTTTCTTCTTCAACATCATCTCATCATCCTCTTCGTTTTCATTCGCTATGAAGCGGAAGTTTCCGCTTAATATGCAGGAAATTTCATTAAAGTTGCAACAACTCGCCGCGGGATGGGGATAAAGATGGGGCTGGGGATGACGAACGCACAGGGGCTGCCCTGTCACTTGATCGCTGTTATTTTTCTGCTCATCAATCTGGGCACCACCTTGGGCAGCGTGACAGCTGTTGCCGTTCAACTTGCAACCAATTAACGCCTCAAGTACCTCAAACGGCTCTGGAAATTTCAATGATAATTGTAGTTTTAAGGAAATATAGTCTCTCTTTAACTATTTTTCAAAGTCGCGCAGGATGTACATTTATGTTCCTACATAATTTACCTATCTCATCTTTGAAACTCAATGAAATCATCATTTATCAGTCAAAATTTAAAAAAATACATGCCTAAGATATCTTTTGTTAATCGCATTAGCTTAATTCAAGAAAATAACACCAATGTTTTAAATTATTTGAATATTTACAATATTGGCAATAAGCTTTGTAATATTTTTAGATTCATTTATTACGTTATTTATTTATTTATTACTTAACTTAATTTCGCAATTTAACAACGATATTAGAATTGTGAAAACCCAGTGAGCTTAGATTTTCTCGTGAAATCGATTTAATTAACTCGATAATTGCTGGAAAATCAATGAAATCGTTTCCGCAAAATTCGTGTTGTCGATATTTCTATGTATTTACTTACGATACGTATTATAAGCATTTCAGACTAAAATTGAGTGTTTCTTACGTAAATGAATATGAATATACGTAACGTTAAATAAGTATTACGTTATTTATGGGGACACTAAATTATACCTTATTTTTTATTATTAATACATTACATTTAACTTCACTGTGGTTACTGAAATCAAACTTATGTTACGTAGCTCATAACGTAACAGCTGATGATAAACTGGAGCAGACAAATACCATAATATATCGATAGATCGATAGACAGACAGTCGAACTCTTATAGAGTAGAATAGACAGACTGCTTAAGAAGTGCTGCCTATTTGGAGACGGTTATTGAAGCAAAACTAATGGGCCTATTAGAGCCAAAAGGGTCTCTGCAACAATTGCCCCAATGAGTTGCTGCCACAATCAATTTGACTGGCAGCCATGTGGCAGGCAACAGACCGCGTCTGCTGCTTGGCAACTGGCCAAGAGCTGCCAAAAACCTGAGCGACAAAATGAGTTTCAATCATGAGAACGGCACAATAACAACAAAGAGAGGGAGGGAGGAGGAGGAGGAGGTGCAGGTGCAGGTAGCAGCAGTAGGAGCCATAAAAAATTTAAGCAATGCGGCATTTTACACCTTTGCCAGGGATACGAGGAAAACATTGAATACGTTGGATACCTGAAACTCTTCCATACATTTCAGTTGCCAGTTTCAGTTCGCAGTTCCGAACTCCTGGCCATCAGTGTGGCAATCAAAAGCAATGATTGTTGCTCATAAAATGAAACGGTTATGTTTATCTGGCTTGCGCCCAAAGGACACCCAAACCCCTAACACTCCCTTCCTCCCTTCATTCCTTCCTCCCACTGTGTTTGATTCACGTTTTGTTGGTCGAGTATAGCCTAAGTAAAAGAAATGTGTGCGCGAAGTAAATATTTAATGGCGATATGCCACGCCCTGCAACGCCTACGCCCTGCTTCCTCCCTTACTTAACCCCCTCCCCTTCAATTCTCATTCCCCTCATACCCCCTCATCACCCTTATTCGGCTCTGGACCGTGCGTAGCTAATGGACTCACTCACTGTAAACTGTTACTGTTGTTCCCCTTATTGTTGTTGTTGTTGTTGTTGTTGCTGCTGCTGCTGTTGTTGCTTACTTTTTGAACAAGTGCAAATGCTTTTCATGACATTTCATTTTATTTAATTTCTGTTTTATTATGATTATATTTTCAACGTGTTTTTCGTCCCATTTCTTTTCTCTTTATCGGCTTTATCGCCTTCATTGCTACTAACGAAAATTACTTAATATAAACTTTTAACTTTAAATTATTTACTTCACTTTCTCTAAGCCCGTTACCTAAGAATTTAGTAATCCGGTATGATGTGTTTGTTGCAATTTATGTAACAGGGAGAAGGTGGCATCGTCGGCAAGCTCATAAAATATATTTTTATTTTTGATCAGCATCAGCTTAAACATGTCGACTAGTTTTAGCTCTTGTATTTGACTTAACCCCTTGAACCTGAACCGCTTCTGCTAAGGCCTCGACAATTTAAATTATAATCAGGCGGAGTAAAATCAAGCTAAACTAAATAAACTTATTTTACAAATATACCAATAAGCTAAACTAAATTTTAAATATAAACTTTATACCGCATTTCAAATTCAAATTAAAATATATTAAAAACTCTATATATTTAAATTTAATTTTGTGGTAGTTTAAAATGCATTTATTTTAATTTTGTTTAGTTATTCCGAACTCATGAAAATGAAGCTAAATACTGAATTAAATTGAGTAGAATAACACGTTCGATATTGTATTAAAGTGGATGAACCGCTCCTGAGCTTTGACTTGAGTGTGCTGCTGTCATTGCTTCAGCAAGTCTTTGGGAATTAGTCGCGTACAACAAGCAACAAACAACAATTGCAACTGCAACAACAACGACTGACTAAAGCAAATGGCATGAAAATTGAAAATGAAACGTAACACGCCGCAATTCAAGAAACAAATGGATGCCAATGCCAATACCAATACCAAAGCTGACAACTGAAGCAAAAGCCGGAAGCAAACCCAAGTTCGGGAATTTACCAAAGCTATGCAATTTCCAGCTGCAGGACGAGTTCGATGAAAACACATAAAAAAAAGTACAAGAAAAACATTGTTATTTAACGTATGACGAAGATTTCATACACTTCTATATTGTATTTTGGAATGATCGTTCCTATGATAGTTACAGTGGCTCCCAGTCTCTCTGATCTACTACTCTTAAAAATGCAAAATTTCAATTAATTTAAAAGAAATATAATTCAAATTCTCACGCAGATTTTTGAGTTCATCTATAAGCTTGAGTAAAAAATTTGCATTTTATTTTTTATTCATTTTATATCTTAATTAAACAATACAGTTAAGCCCTGTACACGATATAGTATTTTAATATTTCACTATTTAATTTTTTGTTGTGTTTAAAATTGCACACAAAGATAATAAATATTAAATTGATCCTTTCGACACATTCTGCGGATTAAAGCTATATAATCCAATATGTAGATACAGTAGTTTAATTTTATTACAATTTAAAGATAATTATTCTGTAAGATTTGCACAGATATCTCGATAAATGCATATAGGTTATCAAAGCATGACTTTTCTATGATTTTTTCTATGTAATAGATAGCTATAAATATATATCGCTCTTCTGTTCATCCCGATAAGGTGTCCATATATTCCCATTTTTTATGCGTTACACAGAACGTGTCAGAAAAGGATAATAGCCTTTGTTAGAGTATAAGGAGAGGGAACGGGGAATGCACAGATATGTGCCGGGACAGTAAACGATAGTCAGTTAGTGGTGGGTTGGATCTAAGTGATGGTGGCGCCACCGTTGCCACTGAGCCACTGCGTTCGTTTTGGTTTAACTTTGGCAAACGCTTACGCAACGTTTTGTTTGTGCAACGCGGGCGAGCGTGTAGCACGTGCTGTACTGAGCACGTTGCACGTACCACGTTGCACGAGACAAATGGCTGAGTCTCAAACTGGCAACTGTCTGACAGGTGCACCACCCACAGCTAACGGAGCAAACAACAAAAAGGGGCAACCTCCAACTCGCATCCTGCAACCTGCAACCTGCAAGTCACTAAAAGTACTGGGAAATAACACTGAGAGCTTGCATTCAACGCACAGCTCGACTCCCCGAGTTTATATTCGTTTCTTTTTTTTTTTTTTGATTCTCTCTTATTTTCTCTCTCTCGATTTCCTCAAATTTACATAAAGCAAATGAACCTAAAGTAAAAGACGGGAAACTCTAGCTCTGAAAACTGTAAAAAAAATCACGAAGCACATTTCTAAAGAGAAATCCAGCAAGATAGTTACTGACTTTTTAATACACTAACCATCGAGACTGGACTGAAAAATTAGAAATTTCATTTAAAATTATTTACGCAGAAACCAATATAAATGCCATTTTATTCTCTATTGATTTCTTTTAATATTTAAATTTAAATCTGTAATATTTTCAAGGATAAAAGCCAAACGGAATTTGATATATTTTATCGGGAGAGGAAACAAGATTATAATTTGGTTGAAGCCTTAAGTTACTGTTACTCAATATTATAATTAATTATTGTGATAATTGTGTCACTTCAAGAAAAAGAAATGTGTGTGGAACTTTTCGTTTAACATTTTAAAATATTGTTAATTCGTCATATTTAAAATGGATTGTGTATATATATTTGGCTTTACTTTAAATATTTTATTAAATAATAATTTTTTTAATTATTGGCTAAATTTTATCTGTGTAATAATTTTAAATCATACACAAATTCATAATTTATCCTAGCAGATAATTAACAGGCTTGAAATTTAAGTTTTCGACTATCAGCAAATGGGTTAAAATTTACATGTATATATTTCTATATATACTAACTAAATTATTTGAATGCACGGGGAAATTAAAGCATACCTTTGCACTTACAATTCTAAATAAATATATAATTTGGCATGTCTATATAATATACGTGTGGCACGCAGTTTGCTGCATTTACCTTCACCAAAAAAGGTAAATACTTCAATTTGCGCAAAATGTTGTGAGGTGGAGGAAGGGAGGAGAAGAAGGGCTGAGTTAAGTGGTGCATCGGCAGCTGTATTCGCTGTGTGGGTCAGTTGAAAAATGTAAGATAAATATACCCCATTTTGTGTATACATTTGCCACAGACTCCTTGGGCCGAGGACCTGAGTTTCAACGAGAGTCGCAGCCATACAAAGTGAAATGGAAAATTGCAAAAGAAATTGAAAAGTTTACACACACACACATATACATGTGTGTGTGGATATGTGTGTATGTGTCTATATACACCCTCTTAATGAAGCTGTCTGTTTGCGGTTATTGTTGTTGCTGCAGTTGTTGCTGTTGTTGTTGCTGCTGTTGTTGCTGCTGTTGCCTTGGTCTCTTGGATCTTTGCTGGGCCTTTGGTCCATTTCTGGACATACAGCTGTGGCCCCCAAGTCTCATATGCTTAGTACATACTATGCTTACAAAGAGTTATGCATATAAGTACTCAAATTACGTAACGTTATTTTCTACGAGTACATAATATAGTTATGCTTTTGAAATCACAATTTAAAAATTTGTTATTATAATGGAATTTCCATCACTTGCACTAAAAATCTTATCTCACATCTCACACATAGAATTTCCGTGATTATCACACTATTATCTATTATTTACCTGTGATTAACGAATAACTAAAGGTGTGCTCCAATGCGTTTCCTTAAGTAGCGTTAAGACGTTCATATTTGTCAAGCTACATAAATTGTCTACTTTTATTTACTTATTTTTTGACTTACACAAATTAATGGTTGGCACATTGTCTATATGTCTTTTAACATTTCTTTGTTTAGTTTAAAAAGTAATTTAATTGACTTTTATATACTTTTTTTAAAAATTAGCAGCATATATGTTGGTATTTCTTATATATAAGAATTTACTTGTGATTCTTTGAGTTTTGATTCAGTCAGTTTGCAAATATCTGGCTTAAATAAACTCACCTTTAATAAGCTGAATATTGCTGACTCTGCACACCTCTTAAATAAATCAGAACATTACGCAATCTAAACAGACATAACATTTAAAATCAAACATTTTAATTTTGAAAGGGGTTTGGGTCTTAAAAAGACTTGAAATTCAGTAATTAAACTTACTATTTATATCTTCATTTCTGAGCATATTTTCCACTGTCTAATATGATTAATAAATTTGAGCATTTCAAAGCTTCAACATAAAGAATTTGTCACTATTTGTATCTCTCAACTTCCCCTAGGATTAGATTGGATTTGATTGTTCCCTTTAAGGCAGCTTCAACTTGCTGCATAGATTAAAAGGAAGCTTTGCCCAAAGACATTAAATGGCTCTTGAAAGCAGCAGCATCAAAGACAAATTCGGTTCGAAATTCAAATTGAAGTTGAGTCGTGTCAAGGGACACGCTGCTTGTTGTTGTTTGCTTGCCACACTTGACTCGTGGCAAGGCTCGACAATCGTGCCCCGCATCCCTGTGTCAGGTGCTCTGTTGCGGCATTTAGGAATTTAAAGACTGGAATCCTTTCAAGTTGTATTGACAGCTGTTGTCGCTCTGTCATTCCCCCGTCGCATCGTCCTGTCGTCGTCTTGGCCTCATTTCCATTACTTATCCGCCCCGTTGGCGCGCCAAATGCTAATGCCAATAAAAGAAAAACATTTCAATGTATTATTTTGCATGCTTTACATTGCATTTTTCTCTTTTTGTTGTTTGTCTTCCCCAGTCTCTCTATCTCATTGTATATATCTCCCACACTTTTGCTCTCTGTTTTTTTTGCTACCTTTTTAATTAAAAGAAATTAAAATGTAAATTTTCGCTCAACATTTCTAGGTGTGTGTTTGTTGTTTATATGTTGAAGTCTTATTAAAAAAAGAAAAGAAAAACAAAAAGAAAAGAAAAGAAAACAAACGTGAATACTGGGAGTGGGAGTGACAACAAAGTACTTGAAAATAAACCAAACCAAAGTACAAATGTAAACAACAATTAAATGTTCACTAAGCAAACAGAGTGTCCCCCTCCTTTGTGCCACTTTCTGTGTGTGCTTCTACATCTAGAGAGTGGCAAATATACAAGCATGTGGAATATGGAATGTTGAATGTTGAATGCGGCAGGAGAAATTTTGCATGCTGTTTACTTACTCGCTGGGCAGAGCGATATGCCACATGAAATTAAATGATTATCAAAATAATTAATGAGCCATTCACATGCAATTAAACTTCTTTGTATTATTTCTGCTCCTTTTTATCTCTGGAGTTGTGTTGCAATATTGTATCATAAAATCGATCACTCTCCATTTTCGACAAGGCTATTTTCAATTACTTACAATAACTCCTTTATTTTTGTGACGAGTAATCGCGTTTAATTAAATCGAAATTCATTAAAATAGACATCAGCTCTAATTTCTAACACTCGATATTTATAACTTTATGCATTGTTTGCCAATTAACCGACAGTTCGATTCTCTTTTTATGTCGACTTTATAAATTGACAACACCAAGTTAAATATTGTGTTCGCAAATAACAATCAAACATATTTAAAAAGTGGACATTCGAATTCCGATCAGTTTATTCGTTGTCTGAATGTAACAATTATTTAATAAACAGGCTTTAGAAAAAACATATTTAATAACAAATATATATTTAATTATATTTTTTATATGTGCCACTTATTTAAGTCTTCAACCAAAATATTTCGAAATATTAATTTTTCAGCTATTTAAAAATGTTGAAAAATCACAAAATTAGCAGACACCGCTTACTCATAGATACTTGCAACACACGTGTGTCGAGTGAACGCCGCATAATTGATGTGAATGTTTGACCAAAACCAACTGTCAACTGTCCAAATGGAGATTCGATTAGAGACCATAGCTGAAGCTGAAGTTGAAGCTGATGCCCAAATCACATGTAGAGTTGAAGTTGGAATTGGAAATGGAAATGGAAATGGAGTCAGGGCCGTGGCTAGATTCACTTCTAGGTCCAATCCATCAGTTAGTTGGTTGCACTCGCGAGTCAAAGTCCACAATTTTGTCGTGGACGCCATGTACACACTTTTGCAATTTTGTTGCCTGTGGAACGATGTTGGCTTCTGCTTCGGACCTCGGGTCTTGCAGCAACTGGAGCTGGAACCGAATAAGTCAACAATTATTGAAGCCGGAACAGCTCATGTCACCCCAAATGTGACGCTAACGAAACAACCGACAATGCATCTGGAGTCTATTGGTTCCATGGACGATCTCCGACCTGCCTTGGACATGAATTTGGACTTTAATCCCTACGATGTACGCTTTAGTGTGCAATTAGGCAATAATTCCAACTAAATATTGAACTATCATTTTGTTATTATGAATTTAAAATTAGTTCGTGTTTAATTTTATGTCAGTAAAACTTATCACATGGCTTCAATATTATTTTAATGCAGTTTGTAATAATTCTTATATATATATATATATTTCCACTATTACTTTCTATAAATTTTATTCATACTTAAATGTGAAAAATAAACCGTTTTCAACAAGTTGTTGTCAAAATGTTTAGAATCATTTATGTAGCACATGTAATGTAATTTATAGAGTGCTTTTTGACTTCACGGTTTTAAAGTTAGCGTAAAATGTTGATTGAACAATTTCATGGCTCTTAGAGTCAAGTTACAAGGTTGAAAACAATGGCAAAAATTACATTATTATTATTGCATCGTATTGTGAGTTCACGTTTTGAAGGATAATGTCTTTTGTTTGTGTTCCCATTTCCAATTCCATTGTTCTGCAATCAAAGTTTGTTTACAATTGAAGCCAAAAAGTCTGGAAAACAAGTGTGCTCATTCCAATTGTTGTGTTCCACAATTCCGTCTCCTTGCATGGTCACACTGTAAAGAACATATGTAAAGAACTTACTGTACTCGTATGTGTAGCTGTCTTTCTGTCGGTCTGGCCTTTTATCTGGTTGCCTGCACGTAGCAAATCCAATCAGAAGCGGTTTTTCTTTTCCTTCCTTTGCTATTGCGTTGTCCTTAACTTATTTGGTGTTACTTTGCGGTATCATTAACCTTTAAACTTGGACGAAAGCGAGCGAGCTCGACACAAATATTGTAAACTTTTGCGCTCGCAAAAGTTTCCGTATAAAAAAGGAGGTGCACAAACTTGTGGCAGTCAGTGTCGCACACACAGACACGCTCGCATTGCCGAAACGTACAATTTTTAACTTTATTTTCGATTTTCGTTTGCCGCAAAAATTGTATTTGTTGCGGCAACGAAACGCTGGCCAAAAAAATGTTGCAGCGGAAGGATGAGCGGTTGGTAGCAGTAGTAGTAGTGTTGTTGCGGGCGTGGGCGTGGGCGTGGCAGGTATTGGGGGGCAGGTGCTTAAACTTAATTTGCGTCAAAAAGTTTTGCTGCGCTCTCCGCTGCTCCGCTTCTCCTCCTCCATTCAGTTCCCTTTGCTTTCCTCTTATTTTAATGCAATCAAGTGGAAATTGATACGTCACCGCCAGGCCGCATTGGCTAAAGGGAGAGGAATATATATATAGAATATATATATATATATATATATATATATTAAGGGAGGCACACTTTGCACACAAGTGTTGCCAAATTGTTGCAAATAAAATTGCTGATATGGAAATTTTATGCGAAAGTTTTTCACGTCACACACAAAGCGAGAAAGCGACAGAGCAAAAGAGAGATAGATAGAGAGAGAGAGAGAGAGAGAGCAACATCTTGGCTATTCGTTCATTGCAGGTGACTCTCTGTTGCCACAGTTTGTGGCAGAAGTGTCCTTGGTATTTAACACGACTATTCAGAGTGGCAACTGCGTGGCATTTCAGTTAGTTGCAAAGTCGCATAGTCGCAAAGTCCGAGACAACACAAGCGACTCATAAATTGCCTTCCTTCGGCTGCCAAGATGCCGGAAACGGTTGCCGGAAGTGCCTGGCAAAAGTGGCAGCTACACCATCTCCGCCATCTTCCATTTCACATTTCACATTTCACTTGCCACACTGCTCCACACTCGCGTTGAGTTGCAAAAACTGCGCTCAGCGAGCGTAGTAGCAACATTTTTTGTGTCATTTCCATTGTTTCCTGGCATTTAATGGCAAATTGTATGATTTCAGCATTCCATTGTTGATGCATTCAAAAGTCGTTGCGAAACAAATTAGAAAGCAAGCCAATAACATTTTCATTATTTCTGCAGTCTAAGTGGTTCCACTTCAAACTGTTTCAATTTCATTAAATATCGCAACAAATATCGCATATTATTTAAATGTTTAATATGAAATCTCCATTTTTTCATATTGGACGTATATTGTTCTATTCCAATTCGTTCTATTTAGCAATAATGGCGTTCTGCCACTTCAGAGTTCCATTTCAATGCGTTTCGGGCTTCAATATGTTAAACTATTCACATATAAATTTAAACTATTACTTTATTTTTCATTATGACTCTTATCACTTACTTGTAATTCATTTTATTTAGATTTGTGATATTCTTTAGATGCAGTATTCACAAAATCATGCTTTAATTTCACCTGCATTTTATTCCAATGCATTCTAGACTTAAGTACTGGTTCTCTAGTTATGTAATCCGTATCCTAAAAGTAAACTCATAAAGCACTGCCCAAGTTAGTTTAAAGTTTAGTTTCAGTTAGAAAATTTATTGAGAAATTTTGACAAGTTTACAGAATTTTATTTTGCAATTACGAAAAGTTTTCTCTTTTTTTTGTGAGTCTCCCAACTGCGTTACCTCGATTTGGTTTTCCAACTGCCCAGAGCTTATGCAAGGTGCAAACTGAGCAGCAAAACATGATCAAATTTAAGTTCGCCCATCAATGCGGCTTACAAACAAAAGCCTCAAAAAAAAAAAAAAGAAATGAAGAGAAGAAAAGCCAAGAAAACTATGTACTGCGCTGCCCAACTGGAACTGGAGATGGAGTTGGAGATGGAGGTGGACCTGGAGCTGGAGCTGCGGGAATCCAGAATGCCCATCAATTTGAAACTTAATCTTGCCGCACAAATAAGCCGCGCCAAAAATTAAGACCTGAGCTGGCCAACAAATGACTTGGACGTTCAACTGAAAATGGAGCCAAGCCGGAACAGAAGCAGGAACGGGAACGCGAACGCGAACGGGAACAGAAACAGGAACAGGAACAGAAGCTGAAACTGGCACTGGACGTTGCTCTATTGTATGCAAACAATTTACAACGCCAATGGACGGCAAAAGTGGGTGGCACCAAGGGTGGCAAAAAGAAAAAGGAAAATAAATGTGTAGACAAAGCGAAGAGCGAGCCAAAAAAAAAAAAAAAATAATAAGAAAAATGAATGAGAATCGAGTTTGCAGAATGAGCTTGAAAAACTAGGCGGCGTCTCATGCATAAAACTGAAAATGAAATACAAGGCGCAGCCTCTCACACAAAAAAACAAAAACGACCACCAAAATGAAAATGTGAAATGTGTAGAGCCAGGGCAATAGATGGAGCGACCCATCAGGGATAATTGAAATTCGCCGCAGAGCGAAACTGAGACCTGCTTTCTGGAATGGGGCACGCAGTTGGCAACACAAGTTTTGCCAGTGGCATGCAATTTGACTGTGCCACACAACGGCCCAAAATAGAGAGGACAAAAAACTATAGCATATTTTCAGACGCACAACAAAAGCTGCCTTTTCTTTTTTTGATGATTTTAATGTCACGGGGGATTTCCCAACTTATTCTCAACTAATTTCATCATTTTATAATGCGCTGCATTAAGATGCCTCCCAAATACACACACACACACACACACACACATGCACACCATACACCAAAGTCTAGGAACGCCACAGTTATCAGAAGTTTGTGTTTAAATTTCGATTGAGTATTATAATTTGTTCACCAAATATGTTAATAAGTAACAAGTTGATTTTCAATTAATAACTTCATCTACAGGATTTATTTTCAAGAGTCTTTCCTTAACTATCAAACATAAATAAGTTATATTAATTATTTCACTTTACCAATTATAATTATAGTCATATTTCTATAGTGAGATGCTAACCATTGGCCTGTTATTGTTCTATAATATATATTATTTAAATATGCCTCTATTTGTGCTGTTGCAATAAATTACTTATGATTTCAATTCGCGACAAGAGCATTTAATCTCCGGCATACAGTAGCTAAGAATTCTCTTCTTGGCGTTTTCTAAATTTGTTCGCTTAAAAGGACAAGTGAAAGAGGACGAGATATTGAGCGGGATATTAAAAAGTGAATTGTTGAATGCTTAAGGACGCTTTGCTGCATGCATTGAACTTTGAGTGGCAATTACGCGTGGATGCCACTAGAACATACAAAAAGCAAACCCAAAATCTAAAACAAACTAACTGCCCACAATTAAGTTAATTAGTATACAAAAAAAGAAAAAAATTAAAATAAAGAAGGAAAATGGTATAACAAAGAGAAGAGAGTAAAAAGAAAAGAAATGCCGGCACATTGAGTACCCAAGACACTGTGCCACCTGGAGAGGAGAGAAGTTTCTACCGACTGCCTCCTACACATTCCAATTGCTACCTCCTGCCACCTGCCTCCTGCCCCCATTGAAGTCGCAGTCCATTAACAGTAGCTGTCTTGCTTGTTTCTGTCTCTGTTGTCTATCTGTCTGTTGTCTGTTGTGTGTTGTGTGTTGTCTGTTATCTGCGTCTGTTTCTGTTTTTGTTTCTCTGTTTTCTGTGCGCAATTAACTTGATTGCGCCTATAAATATGCAGCACTTGGCTGTGATTATTGCACGCGCGTCTTTTCATTTGCCTTTTGTGCTGTCAGCTTGCCTTTTTCATTCCCTCTTCCCCCTCCCTCCCCCTCTCTCTCTCTTTTCGTTCTTCTCTTTACTCTTGCATGACGCTTCCTAAGCCTAAAAGTATGCACTAATTGCTATTCTTGCCGTCTGATTGCGCCTTCTGCCCAAAAAAGAACTTTGCCTTTGCACACTTTGAACGCCGCATGTCCTTGGGATCGCTATCAGCTGCTAATAGTCGACTGTCGACTGTCGACTGTCGACTCTTTCTGTCATTCACTCACTTGCTTATTCATTCGCTCATTTATGTGTCTTTCGTATTGTTTCAGTTGTTCCACTCTTAAGTGGTCCGCTGTTTGTATTTATCAAGCTTAAGATTTTTCATTCTTTTCGCTTTATTTGCATAGATTCTATTTTTTATTTACAGATTGAAATATTTTTTATCTCCCTCTATCTGTACTGTGCTTTATTTGCAATCTTACCTTAATCGTTTCGTTTTTAAATTCCCATTGGCTCTCTTGCATATTTCTGAAAATTTAATATGATATAATAACGACATTTGCAGTATCGACCTTCAAATTTTTTTTACCAATAATGTTTCATTCCAATGCGTTCCGTGTTTCCATGTCGCAATCAAAATTTATTTCTGAATTTTAATTAAATTTAAGCTAAAATTTATGTGATTCTTTATTAATTTCTCTTTTGTTTTCTTTTTGTCAAACTGTTTTGTTTGATTCCATTTGTTCCTCAGCTTAGTGTGGTATTTTATGAAAATTTTCGAAATTGCAACTAAAGGTTATTTAGGATTTAAATGATTGTTCATTTCTTTTCCATTTTGTATCAGATCTACGCATTTTACAAGCAAATATGATATTTTCGATATCTCTATATCCGTGTTTCATCGTCCATTTGCACTTTGTTCCATTTCGAAGCATTCCAGTATCAGTAGTGAGACTTAGCTTTTACCATGGCCGGGGGAACAAACTGGCAAACTGGAAGAAACCGTTATAATCCTGCAGCATGCCTCAGCCTCCCACTTTTCCACACCGCTCCCTTTTGTCTGTCGTCTGACTGCTATTGTTAATCTTTAACCTGAGTCCTAATCCGTGCGTCATGATTGAAAGCAGCTGCAAAACGTTGCGTATCCTGCCTCCAATTGAAGCTGAAGCGTAAAGGCATTGCCTCCGCCTGTGGCATATAGAGAGAGAGAGAGAGGGATGGTGATGGATGTGGCAAGATGTCTGATGTTAGTTGAAAGTAGAAACGATGAGAGGCAACGTTGCACATGATGAGCACATTGACGAAGACGATTTTCAGTCTTGTTGTTGTCTTAAGTTGTTGTTGTACTTCGCTGCTGATACACTAAAAGAAAGTTTAGCTTGAAAAATCATGAACATACATCCTTAAACTAAAACCATTATTAAAGGAAAATTACTAAAAATATATACATCTTAAAAATCGAAGTTATTAATATAAAAATACAAATTTAAAGTTTATTTGGTTAAAATCAAAAAAACAGGAATTCGAATTCATCAATCAAGAACATATTAAAGGAATATTTATAATAATAAGGACTGGCTTTTATTGGAATTATTTAAAAAACCAAGATGTGTTTGCGAACTTAAAGACTCTGAATTTTATAAACTTTTTTGTTTAGTGTACTAATCTGTTTTGATTGCCATGATTCACTTGTACTTGCCTCATGCCAATTTGCGGCAATTTGGTAGAGTTTTTGCGCTGCACTGAGCCACTTAACAAGCAGCTCGGTGGCAACCTTAAAGGTTGCCTCAAAGTTTGTCAGCGTTTCAGCGTTTAATGCTCTGCCGTTAACCGTTTCCGGTGGCAACTTCCTACTTGCTATTTGCAACACCATGCGACACGGCGCGTTGCATCTAATTAGCTTGCAGGTTGCCAATCAAGTGGCTGCTGGCAACGTGCAACGCGCAACGCGCAACCTTGCCACAGTTGCATAATGAGTGAGCGGCGTGAGGAGCCTTGTTTTGTGCAACATTGCAACCACGCGCTGCAGCACCGCAGCACCGCAGCACTGCAACACTGTGGTGGCAGGCATAGGTTAATGAGGCAGCTTAACCTATGTTAGCCTACATTATTATTTTTTTTTTTTTTTGGCTTACCCTTATACACTTGACCCACAGCCAGCAACACATCATGCCACATGCCACGTTGACGCATGCGGCAGGTAAGTACATACATATATCAAAAACAAAAATGAAGTAAATGGATGCGTGTGTGATGTGTTGGCCTTCATGCAATTGACACCAATTGCCAACGCGACACTGTTGGCCTGGTTTACCGTGGCCCAAAACAACACGTAAAAAACATTTTAAATGTGGTAGCAGAATTGGCATTGACTATAAAATTTAATGTAAATAGTTGATACAAATTTAATAAATATTAATATAAATAAAAAATATAAATATTTTGAGCAACAAATGATATGGTTTTCGTGATTTCTATAAAATAAGTGCACCAAAATTTAAGATTGCAATTCTGAAACACATGTCGAAAAAAGAAATTACAATTATAATTGTAAGCGGTTTTAGAATGATTTTATAATAAAGCCAATAATTAAAGTAAATAAATACACAAATAAATAATAAATAAATAAATACATAGATGCAAATAAATGGATAGTATAAATAAATAATTTGCATAGCTTTTCGGTTGTCTTCAATGGAATTCACATGGCGTATGAGTAATATTTGTTCTGTCAAGTGACTCTAAAATAAAATAGTCCTCAGTTGGACAAGAAGACTGAGCGGGAAAACATCAACAATAAGAATTCACAGAAAAAACAGCAATAAACGTGTTACGTGCTATTTGCATCAACTTTCCCCCTCTTCCCTCCCCCATTTTCAGTCCAATTTATTATTACTTTGCCGCCTCAACTCTTAAAAATAATTGTAAATTAAAAGCCAGCTGTTGCGAATGCCACATGCAAAAGAGAGAGAGAGGAGAGTGGAGGGAGAGAGGGAGCGAGGTAGAGAGAGAGATAGAAGAGAGAGAGTAGGGGGAAATTACAGAGAGGGAGTGAGGTCCGTTGCATTATGCAAATGCGTTTGCCCATTGAAATTGATGGCGCGCCCATCGCGCATAACTGTAATTATATAATGCACTTTATGCATTTGATATATGCACATTAATTGCATATACATAAATAAATGCATTAAAAAGGATTTACATAATTCTTTATTATGTATTTATTCATAATGGGCCGTTACAAACTACAAATTTGTTGTCCGCACTACACACCGCATTTGAACTCAACGAGCTGCGTTTTATTTCAATTTTAATTGTAATTTTAATTAATTTTGCCATTTGTTTAACTATTCATTTCAAATACACACACGCACTCACTTACACACATACAACGCGAGACGATACGGCATTATAATTATTATTTGTAGTGTTAATTACTTTGATTCCATACTGTGTTGATTCCATTTGCAATTTGACTTAATCCCCCCGATGAGACTAGTTTAAAATCACAGCATTTAAGGACTGCGAGACAGACATTAGTGATGGATTATCAATTATCAAGATATAATTAACATAGCTACCTTTTCTGAGAAATCATTGCCAATAATATTCTTAAATATTTAACTATAAATAAAATAAAATGAACTTAATTTAGTAAGCTGTAAAGTTTCAATCTAGACGGTTTCTCTATTTTTAAAACATTCAAAAATTCTGTGCACTTTCAAAAAAAAAATGAAAAATTCTCAAATTACGAAGATGACTTTTGATTATTTTACTTCAATTAAATCAGCTTTTATGTGCTTTAAACGCTATTTTTACCAATCATTTGATTTTCTTCTTTCATCAGCTGGGCCACAAAGTAAAAAATATATTTTGTTGTGTGATAAATCGAGTAACACATGCGGCTAGTGTCATCGCGAAGTGATTTTCTTATTTTGTTGTAAGTCTCAGTCGAGCATTTGATTTTAAAGCAGCTGCCGATACAGTTGCCTCGTGTATTGTGTTGAAAACAGACGTTAAAAATCCTAAAATAACAAATATAACATAAATAAATATAACAAAAGAAACAACAATTAAACTTTGGATAAACAAAAGTGCGAGAACGTACAAATATTATAAAAGGCAACGGCACCCAAATGCAATTTCTTAGTACGTCTTAAATCGCAATGACAGCCAGAATGTTGCTCTCGTTGTTCCTGGACTTTTTCCGATGCCGCAAGTCGTTGTGGCATCAACACATCGATACATCGAATCTCAATGTCGGCTTGGAAACGGAATATGATCTGAATATATATCCGTATGCGAAATCGTTCGTCATGGACAAGAAATTGACAAATGGAATTAATGAACAGCAGTCGCCGGAATTGCAGGTGAAAATGGAGGATGCAACAGGCAACTTGCAACATGATGTCGCTTCTTGCGAATCTGATTATGACTCTGTGCGGCATTTGGAGCTGCAGCAAAACTCAGAGCCGGACGGTGACGAGAACGAGGACGATGACGATGATTCTAACAATGCTGCTAACCACAATCATAAAGATAATCAGCAAGATGCTGGAACTGAAGTTACTGCAGATGCCGATAACGATAACGCTGCTAAAGGCGATGGCGATGGCGATGCCGATGACTTTGGCTTTGATGATCCGCGTCTGCCCGCCATGATTATTTAAAATAATGTGTCGTCTGTGTATCTGTATGTGTGCGTCTGTGTCTGTGTCTGTGTATATATGTGTGGTGTATGTGCATTTTCTGCATTTATTGATTTAATTGCATTTTTAGTTATGCATGCAATTAAGGTGCTCATTATCCAATTCTGTATTATTTACCAAAAGCAAATAACCTAAAATTAAACGGAGCTTAAAGTCACATAATGGCAGACAACAAAACCGAATGCAAGAATAATAGCAACATAATCAGCAATAATGGCAACAATGTAATAAAATTCAATTACAACAATTTTTAATTAACTTTTTACAATTTCAACGAGAGTATTAATCGAGTCTGCTCGGCGTAATGATGCCCTGTAGAAAGCGCTCAAGTGTATTCAATATTTTACTCATATCTTTATATCAACATAAATTCTAAAGATCAGATTTTTAGAATTAATGTATCAATATATATACAAAAAATAATACAAATAGTCAGCACACAGCTCCAAATAAAAAAAAGCAACATATAAAGATAATTAAATTGTCTAGAAATTTAATATGATGACAAATTAATCCACATATCAAATGATAATATAAGTTTAAGCTGAATCTGTAACTGTTTGTGACTAGAACACATAAACACAAATTGCAATAATAACAGCAAGTTTGTATTATACACTGTATTAAATAAACAAGTAAATTGATATAAAGAGTTTCAAATAACAGTGGTTTTAAACTACATAAATAGATATTTCAGAAAATGATACAGTTTCGCAAAAAAAGAAAACCTTTTCACACGGCTGAGAAATTAGAGTACAGATCGGAACAAGCAAATAATTACAGAAGAAATTATCTACTGATTTATTAAAAGGTTAGAATTTGATTTCAGTATCGTTTGTAGAATTTATCCAATTGTAATCTAATACCGTAGCGTAATTTCGGATCGTTAGACATTAGAGAAAACTGAACTCATTTAAAAACAAGAAAATAAATTCAATTTTTACAAGCTACAAAATTTGCCAAGCATTTCAAGTCCGAACTTAAACAAAATGAAATGAATAAGACTTTGCTTAAACACAAGAACCATTATTATCATGATTACCATATCGAACACTTCGTTGTATTACTTTTCTATACGTTTAAAGTAATTTTCATCAATGTCAATGTTTCGGATCTGATTTATCCCAATGCAATTATTTCTTTAAAATGTTATGTTTCGATTTTATCTTTTCGATTCCGTATCCGCAGCAAAAGAGAATGAAAAACTTTAGATTAACATTAATTTCAATATTAAAAATTGTATTAAATTCCAGAGAGTAAACGAAATTATTGTAATTTATGCTAATGCAGAATGAATTAAACCTTGATTAAAATGATATTTCACAGAAACATCTCTGCAGTTCTGACAATGTTATGGAAGTTTAAAGTTGAAATTGAAATGTAACGTTGATAATTCCAAACATTTATACAAATTGTCATTATTATTTATAAGTAAATGAATTGTATCAGTAACAAACTTAAAGTCAATTAAAGTGACCAAATCGTTCAATTCGATAATGGCAAAATATTAAATAATTAATTAAGATTTAATGTGTTAGCTTACTTGATATTATTCGGAATACTTTAGAACATAACTTAGGACACACCGTTTAAGTGCCTGCGATAAGGTGAGACATTGGAGAATTAGAAACATAAGTGAAAATCCAATTTCAACATGTGTTGCAAATGCAACACTTTTAAAGCAACATTTGTACAAATAACGATGGTGGCAAAGTGTCTCTGTCTATCTATCTGTCCGTCTTTCTACTTCAGATAGTCAGATATCAACGTTCACATAATGTTCACATGTCTGTCTACCGCTGTCTCACTCTCTTGCTGTCTCTGTCAGTCCGTCTGTCTGTCCGCTTGTTGTGGCCATTTGTTTGTCCGAAATTGCAGTCGTGGCTGCCAAATTAGATTTGTGAACAAACTGTTTTAGGCTCCTTTTGGCCCATTTCAAAGGTGCGATGGGAAGCGCTTGTCTTTGAGGCGCCACTCATAATTCGTGGCAACAACAACATGTCGAATATGTTGTAAACGCCCCTGCAATTAAGACGAAATGTAGCTGCTTAAAGCCAAAAACTGTTGTTGTTGTCCTGGTCAAAAGTTCTAATTAACTTGCCAATTGGCAGTCGAGTCTGGCCAAAAGTGGCTATAATTAAACAGCCAAAGGCAACATTTGCTCTAACTGTGTGTGTGTATGCATGTGGGTGTGTGTCTGTGTGTGTGTGTGTGTGAGTATGTGTGCCACACGCAGGTAAAACACACCTTGGCATAGCAACAACCCTGTCCCACCAAAGCTACGAGGGTGGCCTGATAAATCATTGACTTACCTAGGAAAACGTAATTTGTTTTAATAAAAATAAATCAACATAATCGTTTGTTAAAAAGTTTTTGAAGTTGTTCTATTAAAAATGTTACCGAGAATAACAATGTGACCACATTTCATGAATAGCTGATGAATCACACTATTATAACTCAACATTAAGCATTTCCCATCCTTTTTTGTATTATATATCAGTTGAATATAATGCATATGAATGCAATGCTTTCGTGGAAATTAAATACACGATGATATGTGGGCAATTCGATGAGAGACCTTGGGTATTTCTACTTATATAGTACTAATAACTTTTCAGTCCACCTACGTATCATCAAGTGGCAAGTTTCTGAGTCCATGCTCTCCCGCTTGCCACACGCACGCAACGCAACGCATAACTTTCAATCCCGTCGACTCTTTGGCCTCTCTTCTCTCCTCTACTCTCTGACCCTGCTTCTGCACTTGCCCCATTGACCCCCGTTGACCCCTCGACCAGCACACTCTTTGGATTTTAGTATAATCCATTAGCTTTTGCCTCCACTTGGCCGTGTTCATAATATTGATGAGCATTTTGGCATTTGTTTATCAACATAATGTTGCTTGTTAATTGCCATCCTGCCACACGCAGCAGCATGAGAGGAGGCACAATCTTATTCAATGTTGCTCAAATTTCTATGGCCAAATTACAAAATTTAATTTTTTAATAATAAGCATTAAGTTTAATTTTTATCTAATATGATAAAAATATGATTTTTTAAAACGCTGTATAAAGCATAAAATTATAAAATATGCAATATACATTAATAATTTAAAAACAATAACGATAATAACTTTATAACTGTCTGTTAAATTGACAAGTCCGATCTTTTAGTTTGTATCAGTTTGTATAAGCCCAAAAACAAATAGAAATGGCAAAATTAGACAATAAGTCAGATTTTTGGGAAATGTTAGTTCAAAGTTTGCAGATTTGCTGGTTAAAGCTGCTCGTCATAATCTCTGAGCGTGTTGTTCTCAAATATTTGATCATGTCGTTCCATTGCTTCATACGAGTTGCAACTGTTGCGTTCCCTTGTTGTTGCAACTGGAAATGGATGTGCCACTGCAACAGCAATTGGCAGCGACGATGCCGGCTGTTTGGTTCGTCGGCCACGACGACGATGCACCACAGCCTCGCCACCATTCAGTGCCACAAATTGTTGCCGTTGCGGCGGTTGCTTTTGTTGTTGCTGCTGCTGTAGTTGATCCTGTCGTCGCTCTTTGCTGCTCTCCCAGTCTTCATCCGTGGGACGAGTGCAGCTAAAAAAACTTTCCCAGACTCGTGCACATTATCAATGCAACTGACATCAGCTGCAACGCATTGTGGCAGCTTTATATAGTTTACACCTGTTTTGATAGACTTGAAAAGAACATCACTTCGCTGTTGTACTTCTGGCATATGATATCACATCAGTTGCATGATTGACAGCTGCTTTTGTGGCAACCTGCAACATGCTGCACACACTCACACAATCTTTATGGGCAGCCGGTTGGACTCTTGTAGAGCTTGACAACGACAACGGCTTCGTCATGTGGAGCATCATTGTTAACCGCACTTTCTATTGCTGCATCGGACACAATTTGGATGCGAAAATCATTAGAAAAGAGGACTTAACTCTCATTTGGCCTGATCTAATGGGAATCTATAAAACGAATGCAAATTACACATTATTACAATATTTGTATTAGATAAACAAATTTACAATTTTAACTAAAGCTCGCATTAATTTTATAGCGCAAAAAGGAGTTTAATAAAACTCCACTTTTTAACAATTAATCAGACAGGGCTGCAAACAGGAACCTCTTAAAAATTTAAATATTTATATGCCAACATTTTTAAAGTTTGGCATTAAAGTTACTTCGAAACTGACAACGATATGTAAACAATTAATTTGGAGATACAATTTGATTACCAAATTTAGTAAAATAAAAAAATATTGGAAGAAAAAAACTAGAAATGGACACAATTAGGTAAAAGAGAATTTGGAAGTTATTAAAATTAAGAAACCTAAATTAGAAATTCTAAGAAATTACACTTATAAATCGAACTGTTTATAGTCATTTGCAGAGTGACCAAAATCAAACAAAAATGACAGAAATGAGAATATATTTAAATATTTATCGACTCTTTTTAAATGCAGGATGTAAACAGGATTTCACTAGAAAATAGTTAAATGTTTTGACTATGATTGTGAGCATTGTTGAAACGAAGCAATTTTGTATTATATTGCTATCATATTTAACAAAAGTAATGTTTTTCCAGAGATTTTGCGAAACCTAATCCCTGACTGCTTGAACTGAAAGAGTTCTCACTGAACTACTGTCATATCCTTTTATCAGCTGAAGAACATTTTGACTGCTATCACAATGTACCTTTTATACATTAGATGATCACAATGTATATCATATTTATTGGCATCTGTAATGGGTGGGCGAAAGCTCCTGTTACAATGTAATCTAATCAGCGGCAGCACTTGAAAACAACTCGAACCATTATCCTTGGCAATTTGCCCCTTCCCAATGGGGTGGCAAGTTTATCCGTATGTCAAGACAAGCTGACTTCCGATTTTTCCACTCTGTCCGCTCTCTACAGCTTCCGCAGTTTATATACTATATACATATTTCTAACAAGCTGAGATGAGAGAGCACTCATATTTTGGGATCCATCAATCAATAGAGAAGACTCTTGAAGTTGCCGCTCTGAATGGCCACTTAAATGCCATAAAAAGCGGAAATTAATGCACTGAAAGCATTCAAATAGACCTGGCTTATCAGGGAAGGGGGAAGGTGGAAGGGAGGTGCGGGGGGACTGGGTGATTTTGCAGCGGAATCAAGTCCTTAACGTCGATGGTCGATGAAGCTCGCGGGCCACTCTTGTGATTAATTGATGGAATTTCAAGAGTCCCACAGCAAAGAACACACCCACAATCAAGCAAAAGAGATTGGAGTTGGGGGTGGAGTTGGTTATGGGAGGGATTGAGAGAATAAGAGCGGTTGCTTGCCACGTTATATCCGTTATGGGCCTGTTAATGGCAAACCATTGAGCAGTTAAAAGCGCGAGATTAGCATTTCCGCCCAGTCAAAGACATGACCCGTAGCAGAATCCAGCCGAGCAGCTTTGACAAGAGCCACATTGGGTTGGGTTCCTTTGCGTGGGGTTGGGATTGAAATAGAGATTGGGGTCTGGTTTTATCGCGGCTGCCTCAAGTGGTCTCCAGGATGGCGTGGCAAAAGGTGTGGCACACTCACAGTTCGTGTCGCAGGTAAAAAAAACAAAGCGACCTACAGTAGGGATGAGTATCGGCGAACAAAGTATTGAAAATTTATATTGGTAAAAGTTTATAAAAAGTTAATATCACAAAAAACGTGTCATCGACAGTAAAACCAGATCTAGAGTCAAAAACGCTCAGCTCTATATCGTTGTAAATTTCTGCTATATTGGAATAAATATCGATCAGTTCAATATTCATCTGTTAAATTAGAAAAATTCAAAGTTAACAGCATAGTTAATTAAAAGCGGAGTTAAAAGAAAAACAGCAGAAATTTTTATATAAAGTATCTTTAGTTAAATAAAATATACAAATAATAATGTAAGCAATCAATAGTTTATTTTGGTTTTTAAATACTGGTTTCTGTTTATCGACACAATATCGATATCACCATAATCATCTCTAGCCAAATGCAAATTTATTTATTTAACAAAATTTCTTAATTGGACTAGCGTACTATAACGCTTTTTGGACAACTTAATCTAAACATTAACTATTTACACTATTTTAATATCTATGTTATAGCCAAGAGAAGAAAAGGGAACAGGGATTAGGACCAAATTCCTGCTGGCCATAACGGTAAAGCTAACAGTTCAATATTGCTAGACATTTTGGCGCTGTTAGATGTTAACCGTGAAAACACCCCACCCACTTTCCATCCCTTCACTCACATTTTTCCATTGCTCAGGTGGCAAGCGCGCCTAAGCATAGACTATGAATTATATTTGCGAGCGCATTATCTTTACCGACCGCAAATCGTCTGTCATTTTCTATGATTGATTGATTGATGTTGATGCACCACGAGGAGTCAAATGGGGGGTCGTTATTAGACGACATGGGGCGTAGAGTTGGGGAAAAGGGAATTGCGCGAGGCATTTATCGTGCACTGCACCCGTGGCGCCATCTATTGCTCGACTAGCGCAACTCAACACATTTGCAGCAAGAAAACTTTTCAGTTTTACCACACTAAATAACGGGAATTTTGTAATTGAAAGCTTAAAAGGGTGGCTTTCAACACTAAAAGCTTGTAAGTAAAGCTTTTTTCAAAAAAATTTGCTGGTCCTTGGAGTCAAGTACCACAACTGTTAAAATTTACAATTTTGCAATTATTTTGTTGATGATAGTAAGAGAGCTTGAAAAGCACAATAGCTAGAAAAATTTTTAATATTGATCAACTAAGAATTATGCAGCTGAGCTTTTAATTAAGCAACTACATTCATACAGGTTCGTTTAGTCCTTAAATAAACATTACAAGTCTATTCAATTTATGAACCAACAAACAACTTTTCTTAATTATAATCGTTTCTTAAAGTTCGCTTTACTTAAAAAATGTTTAAAGCTGACCTTTATAAATAATCATATCGAAGCGATACTAAAAAAATTCAAAGGTAACATAAACTTAAAAATAGCAAGAATGAATTCAAGATAAGTTAAAGCAATTCATATAAGTAATGCAATTTTTAAAATACATGTTATGAATAGAAAAAAACATTATGAATTGTATAAAATATGAAAAATAAGTAAGTCTACAATGCGACAAAATATGAATCCAAAGAAAATGTAAAATAACTAGGATTCTTAAGTTAGAAAATATAGAAAATATATATTTAACTCATAATTCTTGGGGGTTAAACAATATAACTGCCATTTCAATTTGCTTACTCGTCCGACTTAAGAATCTAGATCATAAAAAAGCCAACCCTCTCAGTATGAGAAAACCTATAAACATAACATATACGAGTAGTTGATGTTAATGTGGCATATTGTGATAAGGCTGGCCACTCGATTATTTACACATGATTTGCGTCGTTTAAGTAACTTGACTACCCTCGCCTAAGGGGGTGTATCTCCATATATTAACATACACACACACAGATTTTTTAACGCAGCTTTCTTTTATTTAACTTGCAGTTAACGGAGCTTGAGCAGCGCGTCGTCGAAGCGGAAGAACGCGCCGAGGAAGCTGAAGATAAGGTAAGTCATTAAATGACTGACTGCAAGTTTCCCCTTTAGCCCTGACTCCATATTGGGTATATCTGCACATTAGGGTGCGCCGCTTATTTTTTCACAACAATTTTTACTCCACATTCGCAATCAGCGGGAAATTCTAAGATGTTTTCACAAAGAATCTAAAGGTTTTATGTATTTTTATAATTGGTGCTTAGATCATTTTTTTTTGAATTGAAAGTTCTGAATGTTTTAATTGCAATCTTGTCGGGATCGGACTAAAAAATGAATTATGCAAATTTGGTTTAACTATTTTGCAAACAAAAAAAATATACGATGCACCCTATAAATGTTTGCTATATATAGAGTCTGTGGTATATTAAAACAAGGGTAGAATTATCCTTGGCAGACAGCAAAAGCCGCGTCTGGGCAGATAGAATCGCCTCATTAGAAGTCAGTTTAAAGCATTTAAGCATTTGTGGCATTTACATGACAATACTGAAGTCAGGGTCATTGATGGACTTAGAGTGTGTGGTGGAGGTGTTGAATTGTATTTCTGGATTGCTCGTCTGGCTTTGGCGACAACAACTGTTGGCACATGCGGGCAGCCAGGCTGAAATGTTCAACAGTGCGGCCAAAATGTTATCGCCAACTGTCCCCAGATCCAGTACACAATACATAAATCGACTTCCGTTCCAGAACCTCCGGAAATACACATTAATGCAATGCTGCGTAGCGGACGGACATATCCATGCCTCATGTAACTCCTGGTCCTGCCACCTACATATCCCTTTTCCCCATTCAACATTGAAGTTCGTGTGGTTGCAAGTGATGCTGAGCTTTAGTGCCCCCCATTTTTGTCCCTGCGAGACGAAGCAGCCATCATAAAACTACCCCGAATGCGAGCGAAAGGACCAGAGTCACCCTCGCACCACTCCACCACTCACACCACTCACACCGCCCACATCACCTACTCCACCCACTCGAGGCACTCGACGCGCGTTTTCAATATCAAATGCGCATTGTTTGCATTAACAAGTCCCCGGGGGCTGTGGGCTTTGGCTTTACCTACGCAACACCCTGAAAACAGGCGAAATGCAAATATTTTCCAACCAGGTTTATCTCTCGGCTGCGTCTATAGCTACCTTTGTTCTGCCCGAGATCCCTTTAGACTTGGCATATAGGATTTACCGTTGCCATTGCCAACCACTGTGACAAATTGAATTCTTGTTACTTTGTTTGCGCCGAGATTAAATCCATGTACAAACACGTGGGTTGTTAACTAGCTACCAAAACCAAGCCAAGGGGTTAGCCTGGCTTAGCTCAGTGCCGTAGTCCGTGGCCAAACAACCCCTTGAAAGACCTCTCAACACATTCCAGGCGAACACAACTTGCTAACAGGCTCATTACTAACGCTTCAATTAGTCGCTCTTTAAAATTAATTCGCTCATTAAAACTACTAGCCGTTAACATCGCAGATTTACTATACTGTTCTCTACTTATAAGATGGTTATTAAAGTTGAAGCAGCAATTAAGAGAACTTTAAAATATAAATTATAATATAATTATAATATTTTTGTATACAATTGTGTAATCCACAATAGTTGTGTAAGGAGTTTCAGTTTTTAATTTAAAATGAAAGAAAAACTCTCATTACAAAGATATTTTAAATGGGTTCCATAATTGTAGAAAATCTTTTGCCGTTTGAAATTAAAACTTTGTATCACTTGCAGTTTAATTGAGTTTAGAATCTATAAGGATATTTTCGATTGAAATGAAAGTGATAATATTGTCTTAAAATGCAACACGGAAACTCGTATCGATGTCATAAGTCAGGAATGCAAGGAATCTAGAAAAATGATTATGAACTTATCAATCACTTTTATTTTTAACTATCACATTAATATTTTTAGAAATTATACATTTTTATACCCATAATTGAAAAAATTAAATAAAAAATGGCATATTGTTGGATATTGTTGGATACAATAGGAGAAGGAGGCATCTCCGACTTCATAAACTATTTATATTCTTGATCAGCATCAGCAGCCGAATCGATATAGATAGTGATCATAGCGATTAGATCGACTAGTCTAGACTTCAATAAGTAACTCTACATATATTACAATAGTCAGGGTAAACAAAATTTGCTATACTTTGAAAATTTCTTATATTCACTCAGAAAATCTGGCAACACTGATGTTCCCCTTTCCATGTCCGTTCAGTCCGTAGTCTATGTTACTGTATTCCCCCCTTTTTTTGTTTGTCGTATGCCAATCAAATTAATTAATCATTAAAATGCAAAAACATAAACATAAGGACTCTTAACTATGCCTCAACGCCGACAATTAAGTGCACGGACTCCCCCGGAAGTGCGGCAGCACAACATTGTCTGGGGAGCTGAAAGTCGCTCGGGGGCGAACCTTTAAAATGCCTTTAAAGTTGTGCAAATGAATGTTGCGAATGTTGCATACGCTTTGGCGCACATGGCACACATAGCACAGTGTTGCAAAACGGCGGCAAGCGGACCAAAACAGAATGCCAGAAGAGCGCGTGCGTGCGCACCAGAGAACTGCATTGGGTATATTCGTGCGGGTTTAAACTTGTGCGCAGACGAAACCCGTTCAAGGGTACTGGGTATCGCTGTTTACGAATGGTAAAAATACAAGGGTTGTTAATGACGCTACACTGACGAGTAGTTTGCTTTTGAAATTGGTCTGTTTCCCATTTCAACAAACGGGTATTGTTTTGTTTTGCTTTGGTCTTTACGGGTATTGTGTGTTCTTCGATATGCATATGTGCAAGCGAGATAGTGAGATAGTTTGTAATATTGAATGGCAAAATAAATTGCAAGAAACTTATTAATTAATTATTACTACTTTCTTTGAAATTATTAATATATATTATTATTATTAATTAATATTATTAATAACAAAAATTATTTTTGCGTTTGAGGCAGCAAATGTTACAAAAATTGTAAATACCTGTTACTTTGTTACATTTTATTAGGTGAGCCCACAATGCTCACTCAGGTAGTAAACTTTATCAGGCCTACAATATGGAAAATAATACACTACCTGGTATCCTCTAAACCCATTGGGAAAGTTTACGAAACTACAAAATGCATCTCTATTACATTACAAGTTGTAAAAAACCAATCCGTTGGTTTTAATATTTTCAAAACTGTTTCATTCAGGTAGCGCAACAATGTAAGTGCATTGCAGACAATACATACATACAATACGAGTACATACATACATATACACATAGTTGCGCTAATATCTAAATTTTATTGCAAGCGGTCGCTGCCGCGTTATTCCGTTATTGCTCTTTTTGTCGCGTGTCCCTTATTGCGTTCTTTGTCGCACATAGAGTACGCTATTGCGCTCTCTGTCGCACAAAATACACAAGAACCCAAAACAGAAAACCTTCGCAGCTAGCGGTCCACGCGCGGTATTTTCGTTGACCAAAAATGTGTTTTCAAAAAATTACCAAAAACCACCACCAAAAACCAGACCAAATTTACACTTGCGGCAGACCAAAGTCGAAACTTTTCCAATACTTAGACCAAACGTCTGAAACGGGTACATACCCAAAGTGAAAATGGGTATCATGAGTTCGGGTAAAGTTCATGATACCCAGAAATTTTTATACCCAATGCAGTTCTCTGGTGCGCACCAAATGGAGAAACAAAACAAACAGTCAGCAATGTGACGTTCAAACTGTAGGCGCAAAATGCAAGGGTTGATTCGACTCAAAGAGAGGCAGCCACAAAGAGAGAGGAGTAAGAGAGAGAGACTGTGTGTGTCTGTAATTGTTTTTTATTACTGCATTTATCGGACAACTGCAGCGAGAGTTTTGTCCTGAGCTGTAAATTTGTAGTTATCAGCTGTATGCAGGACACTAAAGAATACGGACGTGAAGAGGTGTGCAAGGGAGAGAGGAGCAGGGAAGAGAGCAGGTCTGAAGGACGGCGACTACGACGTCAGCAATCAAACGAAAGCCAACAAAAAAACCTAAAGAACTGAAACAACCACCGAAAAAAAGCTGACTAACTGAGAGACTGAGCAAATGAACGAATAAAGGAAAGCAGGAAAGACGGAACGATACGAAACGAAACGAAAGCAGCGTAACAAAGCGCAGAGCGCAAAAGTTGTGCAAAAGAAGACTTGTAGCTGCTTCGACGCTGCGTTTTATTTTCCGTTCGATTTGTTTAAACAATTTTACAAACTGCAACTACAAACGGCACAATACTAAACACAACAACAGCAGTAACAAAACGTGAACAGCAAAAGCAGCAACAAAAGCAACAACAAATCATATAACAAGGTCACAAAGTTCAAGGCAGCGACGACAACGTCGACAGCGACGTCAGTGTTGTAAATTTGGAGCGTAGTAAGAAACAATAAATATTAATATTAAGTGTTTAAGTAAAACGCGCGCGACAAGTTCACCGAACAGACCTGAAGATAAACACAACCAAAAAGTGAAATGTGCAAAAATTAAAAAATAAATTGGACAAAAAATAGTATCAAATGTTACGTTCTGCTCAAGTGCGTGAAAAAGTTGCCGAAAGCAGCGATTTTTTGTGTGTGTACGTGCGTGTGTGTGTCAGTGAGTGAGTGTGTGTGTGTGTTGGCCTGTCGTTTAAATGATGACAGCCAAAAGTGCTAAACGTAGTAAATTATAGGCCAAATTTCGCATTGCATTGCGCAAAATATATACAAACCTATAAACACACACACACACACAAATAGTGGCCATTCACATTTACAGCGTGCATGTGCGTCTGTATGCATGCGTGTGTGTATGAGTGGACACCCTACGCTGTGTATTGGCGCGCGCGACAGAGCGAGCGAGAGTAACAGGGAGCAACAGAGAGCGGGAGAGCAAGGCAAATCGAAGAGAGCACAGCGTGAGAGCGCGCGCACATGTCAATGACAGACAGCTGACTGGCGAAGCCAAAGACTAAAAGACGAAAGCAATAAGGAAGAAAGGAAGAAAGAAGGAAAGCACTAAGCAAAGCAGACAACAAAAAGCGTGTGTGTGTTGTAAACTTTGCATAAACTATTTAATTATGTGAGCAACATCAAACTAAAATAAAAAAAAACGAAAACAAAACATATCAACACAGAGACATAACAGCGGCAAGCAAAACCACAACAAGAAACGTCCATTTACAACACTAACAACAAAGCGCCTGTATATATTTCGAGAGTTATACAAAATAACAACAACTAGAACAACCATCATTAACAACAACAACAACAACCAGAGCCTAAGCATAGAAGCTTTCTATGTACTGCGCTGCCAACTGCGCTGCTGTTGCTCTTCAGCGTTGCCAGCAGGTCGCATCGCTTCGGGCATTGCCAGAGGCAAATGCCGCTACAATAAGTTGTAGTAAAAGCGAGTAAACAATAATTAAAGAATACCAAATTGTTAAACAACAGCAAAATATGTTGCTCTGTCGCCGGGTGAGTCCGAAACGTCGCCGCTGTTGCGTTTGCTGTCGACACAAACAAAGAAAATGCCAACAGCGGCTGCTGCACTAACGGTACAATGAGCCAAATCTCCCTCCGCCCTCAAGCTGGCATACAAATAAAATATAAGACAACGACAACAGAAGCAACCACAACAACAACTACAACAACGAATTCTACATTGAAAACGAGCAACGAATCAGTTTTATGAATGGATAACTATAGGAAAAAGGTAAGCGATGATTTCCATCAAGAAACGAGGAATTGAGATATGTATATCCACGATTCATGGACACTGGATCTACTGTAACTGTAACACAATTGACCAACTGATAATTTAATAACCTAAGTAAAAGTTATTTAATTCTTAGGGATATGTGTGTTTTTAGGATCCTTCATAAGAAATTATAATGATCAATATATATTGTTTCTAATAAAAAAAATCTGTTTTAAGATTTCCATACATGTAATTGGTTTATACTTTATAAACTTCTTAAAAAGGCAGTCAAACTTCACTTTTGAATTCTAAATTCCAAATTTATATGTACATATCACCGAAAAGAAATAGGCCTATTTCCTTAGTTTTTACCGCTTTAGGCATAACCGATTTCAACAGTTCGTTTCACATTCAACTATAATTAGCTAAGATCCTAAATCAAAATGATTTTCAAAACATTTTTCAAATGTTGCGTCGAGTAATGTCTTGAATTTGATTGGCTAATCCTATTGGACGCCCACCTGGTTGGCATTATATGACGCTGTCTATGGCATGATCCGATCAACAAGCAGCAACCCCAATCTAACCGCATAACAAATTTATATTAATTTTATATGCATGTCTGCGGACGCTAAATATAGGAGGGGCCCAGTTCCATTCATTCCCCCATATTCCCACGAAATTTCCATTCCCCAATAAACTTATAACACTCAAAAAATGAAATTTATGTCGCATTTCAAAATCTCTGAAATGTACGTCCCATAATTTATGTTGAGCATCAGCTACGACCAGAGTCCCTCAATCAGACCCCTCTTTATTCTATAGATTTCTGTTACCGGAATTCCATTTAAAATTTCGCATTTTGTATTTGAACTTTTAACCTTTTCGTGGCATCTTTGCAGTATAGAATAATTGGGTCATTCTGATGATGGGATTTTTCAATTATTTATCCACTCTATCTGTTTGTCGTCATCTCTTTGTTGTTGCCGATTGTTTGTTTTCTTTTATTTTAAGCTCCTTGTCTATCTGTTTCCCGATTCCCCCTCGCCCCGTTTGTGGCGCCTATGGCTCTCAACACATTAAGCACAAATACTGCAAAATCAATTAACGTGCAACGTGGGCAACGCAAACATCGAATACACTGGCAATCGCACTCGCCACATATAGTTGCATTTGTTGCAGTTGCTTTGCCGCCAGTTGATTGATTGCTTCTGCCGTTGCATGCCCCAAACCAGCTGACGACAGAGCTGCATTCGTTGCTTGAACGCGTGCCAATCTCCCCCGTCTCTCTCTCTCTCTCTCTTCCCATCCTTCTGGGTCTCATGAGAAATGCATCGTAATGATAGACCCCCGTCTTCCACATATTTCTCATCTCTGCAAACACTTCCCTATTCACTCTACATTTCCCCCTCCTCAAACAGTGTCCATTTATCTCTTTGCAAACAAAGCACAGAGATGATTTGATACAAAGATAACAAAAATATAAAAGGAATAAAGCAGGGGAAACAGTTACAGTTAGACGCCTAATCGTTTAGACCCGTACTTCTATGTGGGCCAACGTTGATTGCATTCGCTAGTCAAGCTCACTCTTAATGCATTTTGCCAACAAACCGGACCTGGGCTAAAAATAATACCCTACATCTAAAGCATATGGAATATGCAAGTTACATGCAGCCCAACAAGTTTATGAAAAGAAGATTTAGCTTTATATATAAAAACACTTATAATACTTGCCATAATTTGGTTTACTTAAAACAATATTAACAGATAATCAGCTTGTTGCAATCAGCTTGGTTTCAACAAATAGAAATTAAGGTCGCAGGTTTCATCGGTATCGTCTGTTATGTTTATTATTTCTTATACGTGGAGAGATCTCTGTTTTAATTATTGGCAAGTGGCTTTAGCATAAGCTGTTGAAGTTGTTCTTATATTAACAATTAACATTAAAGATAGAAATTTACTGGCATTAATATTTATTGGTATCATCAAAATTCAAAGTCAAGATGAATTGTATGTTAGAGCACATCTATAGGTCGAATTAGCCAGTCTAATTCCAATTCCATATTTTTGTTCACAATGATTATGTATAAAAGATCAGAGAGTAAAGAGAAGCGCAAAGCGCGTTGGCGTTGCCTCTGTTTGTTGTTGTTTATATTGTTGTTGTTGTTGCCGTGCGCTGCTTCAGTTGAATTAATGATGCATGCATCCGTCATCAGAAGGCAACGCAGACGCTGACGCGAACGTTGGCGTTGACGTTGACGTTGACGCTGCTGTTGATGATGACGACGACGACGGCGCCACTTTCGCTTGATGCCGACCGCCCACTCGCAGCTGGCGTCGCTGTCGACGCTCGACGCGACGCAACGCTCGACGCTGTGTGTTGCACATTTCAAAAATCTAATGTGTTTTATGCGTTGCATTTTCTCTTGATTTAAGTGGTCTTTTTGTTGCTGCTGTTGTTGTTGGGGCTGTTGTTGTAATTGTTGTTTTTGTTGCTTTCTTTATATTTAAAAGTCATCAGCAAGTCGACGACATCATTTGGCGGTCTCGACAACGCGTCTTGGCTCCAACATTAATATGCATTTATAAATAGCTAAAGCACTAAGAAGTCGCAAGTTGGCGACTCCATGCAACAGTTGCAGTTGCAGTTGTAGTTGCATTTGCAGTTGTTGCATGTGAATGATGTGTGCCACATAAGTGCCATCGCATTGAATACAGATACTTTCCTGTATTTACACATTTTGACTCGACCAGCCCAGACTCCCACTTGCATACAGTGGCTCTCAGATTATTTGACCCAGAACACTTAACTACATATTACATATTTGATAAAAAAGCAGCTAAAAACAAACTACGAGGCACATTTGTTGACGAGTTTTTTGAAACTGGATTATATCTAAATTAAAATTAGTCGGTGAAATTAGCTGTGAGCCACTGTACATACAAGTATATACATATATATATATAGTAATTATACTGTGTGCATATGGAGCTTCCATCAATTACTCGATTCTCATGAAAATAACTGCACTTTAGCAGCTGTTCAATGGAAGATTTAAGACGGAAAATGGTCGATGGTAGATGTTAGATGTTAGATGAAGAGCGGAAAACCGACGATTAGGGGAAAGTTCTTCTGTACTTGGCTGCCAGCCAGTCTAGTCATACACACAATACATTTGGACATATGAGGATGTTTTTTGGTTCTTGGTTTGTTGGTTTGTTACGTCTAGCCAATAATCTTCATGCTGGCTGGCGCTCTGATGGTTGACAAGGACGACAATGAAACTGACTCATCTCGCCGCTGTGAAAGTGAAAGACAGTGGGATGCGAGGTGCAATTTCTACGCTTGCTTGTTGTTTTTTAATCAGACAAATTGTTGACACCAACCACAAACAATCAGCTAAAGAGCCCAAACTTCAAGTTTAGGGCAAGATTCCAAGCAGAACATGTTACATGTTACCATTTTTGTGATGTAGTACATATGTAGATACATTTATTATACGCTCCGGGCTCTGGGTTTGTTTGTTTGCTTGTCTGTCGGTTGTTTTTGTTGTTTTTGTTATTCCCGTTGTTTTCGTTGCTTTGGGGGCAGCTGCAACATCAACAAAACACGAATATTTTGGCTAACGGCGAAAAGTTCTCTCTTCTAGCTGAGATAAATTGTGCGGCGTTGCTGTGATGTTGCTCCTGGTCTCAATACTGTTCCTCCGACATATAATCTGACAACTGACATGCATCTAAGTCCTGCTCGAGTCCTTGTTCCCCCCCCAACACTACAACACTTTGTTCTATTGCTGTTCTTCACATGACACGCACTTTTGGCCGGAAGGAACCCAATGTGACTGATGTTTGGTCTGATCCTGCCCTCTCCAGCCTCCTATCCCCATATGGAGACTATAGCTCACAAACTTAGCGAAAGTCATTGACACCAACGTCCAAAACGAGATGCTCGACGATAAGATATCCTCGAAAACAAAGTTTATTTAACAAATTAATCAATATAATCTTTTTAACTATATTTCGCGTATATTATCCCATTCCTTATATAGAAAGATGTACTTAAGCTGCATTATTAATTAACTAATTGTTTAAAGTACGGTTATTTTTTTCAAATTGTTGTATATTAAGTCTTCAGAATGTGAAAGTAACCACATTTAATTAAATTATTATGTTAGTTATTATAACGAATGCCAAATATTTACAAAAGTTTTACAATTTTGAGAAGTTCTTTCATATTACGAAAAATTACTTTATTTTCATATAGTCAGGGGACCTGCTTTCTAGAAAATGGTATTACGTTTTTTCTTAATTAAGTAATTAATTTTCTTTAGTAATAATAATAATAATAATAATGAATTTAACTTTTGATTAGCATAACTATTAAAATGTATGTTGGTCCACTAATATATAGTGTTTAAACCAGTTGCTTCCAAGTACCGTTAGCTTTGTCATTCTCATGTGAGTCATCTATTTAAAAACAAACTGACGACATGGAGGATGAGACGAGTCGGCAACTGGAGCCATTACAGTTTCAGCAAACAATTGAGGTACATTAAAAACCTAAACAGAACCAAGAACAGTGCCCATATTATTAAAGAGCCATTTGATGTTTGGGAATTGATAAAACCATTCAGTGTTATTTGGAAATTTACCAATATTACCTGCGATATATTAGATACTACTCGTATTATATACTTATTATTTATTTACTTGCATATTGTGTGTAGAGAACGAGAGTGTGTGATATATGACATATATTGCAAGATAAATTACCTGCCACCCCAAAAATAAACTCAACAACGCGTTTGCTACGCTTCGCTAAAACTTCCCTCGCTCACACACACGCACACACCCTGAAATTTCCCTCCTACACGCGCATTAAATTTCCCTCGCACTTGGTACTTGTCATTTGCCGCAAGCTGCCTTGTGGCTTGCTGCTTGCTGCTTGCCGCTTGGTGGCAGGCATTTCAGTGCTTCACAGTTGCTCGACTCGTGCGCGTCGCGTTGACGGTGTCTTCAATTTGTTGCGGGATTCACAAAGAAAAAAATACGTCGTTTTTACCAAAGTTGTTGAAATGTTTTCTAAAAGTTTATACAGTTTTACTTAAATGTTACATTTTTTTTTTCAATTTTGTTGCTTGTTGGAAATAGCAGTATGAAGTCTATTTGTTTAAAAGGGTGCCTAAAAATCAACCCTAAGAACGTGTTCACGATCAGCGCCCGCTACTTTTAGGCCTACCCTTCTCCGCCCACCACCGCGAGTAAAACCGGTTTCCAAATACGTATTCTCTCAAAATAGTTTGGCCACGCGAAATTATTATTATTAAACGTTGCGTTGTGTGCGATTGTTGAAAAACAACCCCCAACCCTTATCAGCAGCCAACAGCCCTGGTACATCAACTGGCAATGAACTTCTGATCTTATAAGAATCGTTCATTTTTCTCCCTGTATGTTATAACCAGAACTGTGATTCCGTTAGAATAAAGTGAAGCTGAAAATTAATGCGTAATGGCAACTCTAATAAAGGAATCGGGCAGCCGCACAATATGTCCAAAATGTATGTAATGCCTATCCAAATATTCATTAAAATTCAATTTATTTAACATAACTATTTTCCTGTTAAGACAAGGAAATAAACTCGATATTTATTTAAACATGTGTTATTTGTTTAATTCTTGTCTCATAGAATTGTGTGAATTTTGTATGTGTTTTCCAATTAAAATGTCGAAAAAAATTATTCTATTAACCTGATTTATAATAAATCTCTAACAATCCAAATGCACAACTAAAATAAAATATCCATTGAAAAATTTGTTTTATACATATAGAAAAACGCATAGAATACAGCAACTTAAACTAATATTTCTCATAAAAAATGAAGCCATCAACATTCTTAAAAATCTTTAAAAATGTATATAATATATTCATTTCTTGATATCTAGGTATTGATAGCAAAAGATTTCATATATATGAAATTATGTAGTAATAAACCCTATATTTGAATACTATACAAAATATTTATGAACAACATAAACATTGAACTGAAAAGTGAAGTGACACTAAGTTAGATAGAGAATGAAAGGAAAAAATGCTTTTAATTGCTTACAAGTTTTCGTCTATCTTCTGGTCTCTTGTGTTGTATTTGTTCCACGACTTCAACGCATCACTGAGTTCCGTCTAAGGCGACATGGATAAAGTTGTCTTTGTTGTTCATCAGTTTGTGGTTGTTGTTGTTGTTGTCTTTATTGGATGGGAGCTTCACGCTTAATTGGTTAGCAACATCGAAAAGGTCACGTTTATGAGTTTGTGATCAAAAAGTTGTCTCCGCCTCTGTGATTGCAGTTTAAATTTTAAAGTTAACTTTGAATACTCAACAAGTTGATGAAATCATATGATTAGATTCCTTTGTGCTTCACGACGAATATTTGTCACGGTATCTTTAGAGAATAAAAGGCTTTACACCTATGTTGCTAAAATTAAATATAATTCTTAAAATACTTTACTGTTTGCGAAAAATGTCAATGGATTCCGGCATTCAAAAAATGTAATATTAAACTTTGAAGCTGATGAACAGAGACAAATGCAACCCTGTCTCCATCTCACTCTTTCTCTCTCTCTCTCTCTCCCTCTTTTGCACTTACACTTGAATGCACTTTCTGTCAATGCCCAGGCAGCATTTAAACAAAGGCCTTTTTCTAAATTAAAAAAATAAATATGCAAAAATAAAAAGACAGATTGGAATAACGTGAACAGGGAAAACAAAGTGCAATTCGAAGCGGCGTGGGAGGTGAAGGTGGAGGTGGAGTCGGAAGTGGAGATTGGAGTTGGCAAGCAGACGCTACGCTTTGTGCTGCTTGTGGGGTTTCCCCGCCTAATTAACAAAGGGGAGCAGCAAACATTGCCGCTTCCCTCGCAGTTGTTGTTGTTGTTAGCTAGTTGAATGTCTCGATCAATGGGGCTGGAGTTACTTTAGCTCAGCTCACACAGCCCTTGCCTGGCTCCACTCAGGCGTAAAAACATCATTTGCACTACAGCCAAAAAATGAAATGAGAAGTGGAAGGAGGAGGAGTAGAATGAGATAGAGAAGAGGATGAAGTCAATAATAGGGAAGGTGGAAAAGATAAGCTGGCTATGAATGAAGCCTGGCGCATACACTCAAATAAAAGTCCAACCTTTAAAATCAAGAACATGTAGTCTTTGTATTTTGTACCAAGAATATTTATCAAAAAAATCGCAGTTCTTAGTATAAGAATACATATTTTAAAGTGTTTGTCATATCTTATTTACTATAGTGTTAAATATTCCTATAGTGTAAAAACATATTAATATTTATAAATATAGAAAGCCAGAAAAAATGCAAATATCTCAAAATGAAACATTATTTAGTTAAACTTTGACTTGCCTATTTTAGAATATTTATGCCGAAACAATAAAACATAGTCTTATTTGAAATGTTTTCGAATGTTTTTTTTCTTACTTTACGAACGTCTTTTTAGGATCAATATTCTTAGGATCTGCAACAAAAATGTTGATTTCCGAATTGTTTTTATCAGTTGTCAGTTTCAGTTGTGGGCGCTGCCGGGAGGTGGGGAAAGTGGTAAAAGTCTCGTCGCAAAAATTATTATTGAAAAGCGCAGAAAAAATATCGCTGGCGCATTTCCACAGCGATAGCCATTTTACACTTTCCCCCTCCTCTCTCTCTCTCTCTCTCTCTCTCTCTCTCTCTGTCTCTGTCTGTTCCTCCATTGCTGGTATTTTTGCTACTCCCTGGTTCGGCCAGACACATTGTCCTGGCACATTGTTTGCCTTTTGATGCTGCTGCTGCTTCTCGAGTGGCATGACAATGTGGCCAAAAGGATGCTTGAGTTGCGACTCCTTGGAAGTCTTTCAAGATGCAAAATCTGCTGAGAATGCTGAACACTCGATACAAGAAAACGTAATTCAACACTGTTTTGCGCTTTAAAAGCCAAGTTCGTCGCCATCAAAAAAACTTTTATCAGCCACGCTAAAACTTTTGTTTTAGTTTATTGTCTGGCAAAAGGCGCAGCAAAGTTTTTTTTGAAACTCCCTTTTAAACTAAACCCCCCTTATTCCACTTCACCACTTCTCCACGTCGCGTTCGGAAAACTGATTAAGTTAAGCCTGCGTTGAGGGGCTGAGTTGGGCGTGGCAGCCTTCAAGTTTCCAACTGTCGGCCACAGCTTGTAGACAAATTACTGCAGTTGCATCGTCGCGCCCTGATAACCATTTCAGTGTTCCACTAAAAGAATTAAATGGAAACTTCCATTTTCTATATGCATGCTAAATTGAACTCTTTATATCGATATTAGTTATCACAAGCACTTTAAACTCGATTCTGAACGGTTTCATTTTTTGAAAAAAAAAACATGCGGTATTGCTCAAAAATTGTGAATTTAATTTAATTTCAATTGAAATGATTCCTACAAAGTTTTTTAAATAACTATTACACTCAATCTTGTAGTAAAAATTGAAGATGGGAATTAATATATACCATAAATAAATTATATTATAATAAATCTCTTTTTAATTAAGCAATGTATACAATATTTATTATATTATCAGTGCTTAAAATAAAAGATAATAGGGTTGCAAAATGCATTTAAAGCATAATTTAACTTGAAAGACGCCGCAAAGTATGCAGCATGTTTTTTTTCAAAATGACGCACGTCAACATAGCGAGGCGACTCAAGGCGGTGCAAGCGGGCGCAGCACTCGACAGGCGAGTGGCACTTGTAATGCAAAGGCAAACGCAGCAACAGCACCACCACCTCCAACAGCACCACCGACAACCACAATTACAGAGAACGTGGCAACGTCCGCGAGATTTTTAATTGTTGCTGAGCTGGAGACGACAAGGGAAAGGACAGAGACAACCAGAGAGAGTGAGAATGAGAGAGAAAGGTAGAGAAGGAGAGTGTATAACGTTGTGGCAGCCACGTTGAGCATAATTTGCAACAAGCACATTTTCAATTTCAAAGCTGCCAAAACATGCAGCAAATATTGACATTGACTCTAATGGAAAAATCATCAAGCAGACAGAAGAAAGCGAGGAAGCAGAAGAGACAGTGAGAAGGGGAGTTTAAAGAAGTTGCAACACGAAGCTGCATGCTGTTGGCAGGCAAATAAGATGATGCGACTGTATGTGACAATAGTTTGGGGGCAAAGCAGCAGTTACTTAGATTAAATTAAAATTTCTCATGGTGTTGCCAACGCTTAAAGCCACAAGCGAAAGGCTCTTCCACAGGATGAGGCAACAGCAGCAGCCAGATAAGTTGCTATGGCAGTGGCAGTGGCAGTGGCAGTGGCAGCTTACCCAGACTAAACGACGACACAACACGATGCGATGCGATGCGACGCGTGCCAGCTGATGGGATGAGGCACAAACGCTGCAGCTGAGGGGCACATTGAGTAAGTTGGAGCCAAGGGCGTGGCGAGGAGATGGGCTGGGGTGGGATGGGGCAGAGGCAAACAATATTTTATGGAGTGTTGTCTAGAGTGGCTGCTGTTGCTGCCGCTTTGTTGACTATAAATAACAATGGAATCATGACTCGAAATTAAACGTCGAAAATGTTCCATGACAGAGGGGAGAGAGCTGTTGAAGTTGTTGGAAAGTGTAGGGTGAATGCTTACACAATGGCCAATGAAGGGGGGCTAAACTGTAAGAAGTGGGAGAGGGGGGAAGGGGCCTATTTGTTCAAGAAGTCAAAGGAACACAAGAAACGCAAATAAAAGTAAAGACACATGTGAAAGACGCCAAATATGTATAATGTGTGCAGCAAAGTAAATGTCCACTGTCAGAAAGAGGGAGAGGTGCAGAGATGAAGAGAGATATGAAGAGAGAGATGGTGAGATGGGGTAAGGGGAAGCACAGAGTGGTAGATATCAACATTTCTCTGCTCTTTGCGATGTTGCGGCATATTTGCGTAATATATATTAACAAATTGCCAAAGCAGCCCCTCAATTTGTACAAATGGAGTAGAAGCAAGCAAACACTTTGCCTTCCTCCACACCCCTCTCTATATGCCCACTCTCCTTAAATCAAGTGCCTAGAAAAACGAGCTGGCCGGGATTGTAACTTAAGAGCTGTCAATCAGAGTCAATAATTTGTCAGCTGACGAACAGAAATAATTGAGAAAAAGCCAATTCGAATAGATTTAGAAAAGAAGCAGCTGAAAAGGTTTTGCTATTTTATTCTTAGTATATTATATATTGATAAAGTAACGCACTTATAGGCGTTACTTCCTGAAATATAGCATAGAACGGGACAAGATATTATGAGAAATGGCTACCTTAGACTAATTGAAGCAGGAGAGGCCAAAGTTCTTAAGACTTCTAAGTTGAACTTGAATTAATTAAATAAAATTACAAGATGGTAACCAAAAACAATAACTTGCTAAAAATCAAAAATCCAAGTACTCCATTAACTATTTAATCAAATTCTAAATTATTAAAGAAAGTGATGAAATATTTATGTGCATTAAAAAAATAAAAATTATAAATATAAAAAGTAATATACATAGATCAATTTAGTAAAATCTGAGCTTGTTAAGATTAAAAAATATTTATTATATAATTAAATTAATAATAATGACATATTAATAATATTGATTTATTACTTTACTTTGAAACAAATGAAACTATATACATAGAATGTGAATAACAAAGAAACCAATTGCAATTGTACTTTCGACTTTTCTTTTTAAAGCTACGATTTTTAATATAATTATGAAACTTATTTGAACTGAAGAGATTTTGTTTAATTGGAATAGAGATAGATTACAACTTTTGTTGTCCAACACTGTAATTAGTGTTCGTTTTTTGTTTGTCTCAATCAGTGTAATTAGATAATTTATGCTTTCGTGCGTCTATGCAAGTTTTTCTTTTAATTCATTATGCCAATGCCAAGTGTTGCGCATAGCGCCATCTATCGGTCGCATTAGCAGCCATTACAAACTTATTAATCATCAGTGACAGCAACTTTAATGTGGCAGCCACACACAGTCATACATACATACACAGTTGCCACTAAGCAACTGAGTCACCACAAATGGCCATTCTATTACCACCCCCCTCTTTCTCTCACTCTCTCTCTCTCTCTCTCTCTCTCTCTCTCTCTCACTTCCCTGCCCTATTTGCCCCTCTCCCCCTCTCGCTCCTCCTTACATTTATTTTCGATAACAAGTCACTTGGTCCGAGTTGTATTGCAACTCATTGTCGTTAGTCATCTGCCTGGTCGAGTTTTGCTGCTGGGTGGCTTGTGGGTGTGTGATGCCGTGTGCTTCTGGCTGCCACTTCTCCTACTCCCCTACGCAGCCACCAAGTCCGTTCAACCCTACGCCACTTAATTGCGTCTGCTCATTTAGTAATAAAAACAGGATTCATGCTTCGCAAGAGCACGAGCCGAAAGATGGAATGCTGTGTGTTTGTGTGATGAGGGAAGCGAGGGAAGTCAGGAAAATGTCTGACTAACCGAGTGTACTATAGCTGAATAGTTTTTCAACAATTTGTATTCCCTCGCTTTATGTCTTCTGAGTAGAAAATGATAATATCCATTCTTGAAAAGCAAACGTCTAAGTTTGTGTCCCATCGCAACGACGCATTAAATATTCAAATCAAATTTTTATTCAAATTGCCTCGCAGGGAGTCATGGGAGTCAGCTGAGTGAGTCTATTCATACATAACTCATTCATCTTTTTAACCGAATTCTTGAAAATTCTCTTTTTTTATGTAGTAGTAGTATGGTTCATGGTTCCCTTTTCCTTTTCCCATTCCTTTTCTATATTCTTCTCCTGAACATAATCGGATTTTGCGTTGGGGCAAATTATTGTGTAGGATTGTTGGGTTTAGAGTTAATGCAGCAGTTTGCTAGATTTATGTTAAGTGGTAGACATTGGGGCTAGTCTGGGATGCGGACTACATTTTCCATTTTCGCAGTTTTCTATTTCCCATTTTCCATTTTCCATTTCCATTTTCCTCATGCTGCCTTCGGTGCAGTCAGCAATAAAAATGTCGTTCTGCAATAAAAATCGAATTGTTTCCTTCTTCGCGTGACAGTTGCAGCTGCGTTCAGCAGTAAAGTGAACCTACCTCCCAACCCCTGCCCTCCCCACTCTCTTACCTCCTTTGTACGCCAAGGCATTTGACAGTTTCTTGAGCAGCACTAAATATTATCGACCATTATCTGAAGCCAGGCTTATTTCTTGGCTTTCCTTGAGCCTTCGCTAGCTGCTACACAAGACTTTACTTTACTCTCGAATCCAATCAAAATTGCGAAAATTGCCGGATTTACTTTGCTTAACAGTTCACGGATTTCTACTAATTCTAATATCTAACATTTGTTCCTTTGCCACAATTCGCAATAGATAAAATCAACTTCTGCTGTTCCCCTCTAAGTTCCTTCAAGTTTCTGGTGCTCGGGGCACAAACAACTTTTCGCTTACGCCTAAACTGCATTCCATCTCCAAGAGGATGCCAAACAAATGCTAAACTTTGTCCCTTCCTATGGCGTATGGTAAACACAGTTCTCGTAAATTAAACCCAACTTCTGTCTTAAAGTTCCCAGGCACTGATATCCCATTTGTTGGCATCTAAAAAAAAAAAAAAAAAAAAAAAAAGCGTTGCACAAGTTTTATAAGCACACCGAATGCTTCCACTTAAATGCTGCATTCGTTTCTTTTGCGCTTTCTTATTCTTATTCTACTTTTTTTCTGGTGGGAGGACATCAAATTTTATGGCTCAAGTTTTTGGGCAAAAACTTAAAACCGAAACTACTTGGGCGTATTTAATGCCTTGATTCACGCTGCCCAGCTTAGCAGCTGCATGCCACACAAAGTTGCATGCTTTTTGCCGTTGCAAAGTGTCGCTGTAAATGCTTTGACTTTTTCCCAGACTTTTCCTGTTCAAAAAAAAAAAAGGAAAAGATATGGCGACACTGAGTCACAGCAGGTTTTTATCCAGATTAAGGTTAAATGTTAGACATGAAATTATGTAATCATCTTTTTCAAAGTTGTTTCAGAACATCCTGCCACAAATTGTTGAATGAAGTCGAATTTTATTTTACTCATACACATAATATAGTAATTTTATTGAAGTCAGGGAAGCGTAATTTAAATTTATTATTATATTCAAAATTTTATGAGATATTCAACATAATCTTCTAAGTAAAGTCGTTATTGCGAATACTGATTGAAGTAACCCTTTAAATGACTTGATCGAGTTTAGAACAATTTACTTTTGTAACTAATAAATATGTATCATATGATACAAACTATACTTTTAATAATTAAGTCAACTAAATACAATTACCATAATAAAACTTAGTTAAAATAAAATATAGTGAGAACTTAGTCGTAAATAATAAAATAGTTGAATAAACATATGAAGGATAGTTTGAGTCAATGGCGATATATCAAGAAAGTTTTTTAATGTAAGAAGAAAGGGGTTTTTGTCAATCGCCAAGGCGATATATCAAGAAAAGCGCAGATGGATTGTTTGATATGTAGCTAAAAAGTAGACAAGGTTCTTTAGAGACACGATACGTTGCTTCTTTGATTTAAACACATTCGCACCAAGGATGCCATCAACTTTTTGTTTTGCATGTCCATAACTCTGTTTATTCTCGGGCTTATAACTGTCGGTTGGTTATAGGAGGTTCCTGTGTGTCTTTGTGTGTCTATAGAAAGAATCAACTTCTGTTCGTGACAGGAGCTAGCATAAACATTGGCATTTTATATGCGTCGCGTCCAATAACCTGACGTTCCTTGTTATTTTTGGCAGTCTATTTATTTGTAGCATTCATGTATGTGTTCGCGACACCAGCTGAGCTTGAGTTGTGGCAACATGATGTTGCATGACAGCCTCGAGTCGAGTTGGGCGTTGAGTTTCACGACCTGCAGTCTTTTGGAAAAAGAAAAACAAAAAAAACACACACACGCAAAGTACATCGAACATTGGACAATTGACCCATTTGCATTGTCAGACAATCCAGAGTGGCAAACTAATCTTCCAATAGTTGCAGACAGCCAAAGAAACTCTCAGTTGTGGCAGGGGTAGTTTCTGTTGCAGTTGCCACAATGCCACCATAATGGAGTGGCGCTCAACGGCTGGGTTGTCAGTGGCCTGTGACCAGACTCGGGGGCAACTTGACTACTTGGCGTGCCAAATGAAGTTATTTCTTAATATATTCCACACCTCCATGTCCTTACACATGTCCTCAACTATCTTCATGTCTTTCTGTTTTTCTGTCTCCCGCATTGCTGGCAAATTGTTGTGTGCCCATAAAAGTATGTACTTGGAATCCTGTGCAACTCATCGGACATTCCTCGCATGCCATTCGCCTATATCCTGTATCCTGTATCCTGTATCCGTGTCCGCATCCTTCTCCATTTCCGACTTCCGCCATTGCCTCCAAATGCAGTTACACAGCTGAGTGTTAAATGGTCGCCACACTCTGCCCCAAATGGTTTTGTTTAATTACACAAGTTTCAACGCCATTGCGACTCATAATTTAACACTTGCCACTTCCTGCGTCTAAATACTTTTTTTCAAATTAAATTTCCTATGCATTTCCTTTTTAAACTATTTTCTTATTAGAAACTATCACTGTATATACATTTAGTAATACATTCTTGCGTCGAATAAACGCTTTGACAAATTTGAATTATAAATTTTTTATAATTGAGAGAGGATTTGGCATTCAAACTGAATTTCTATATTAGCTATATTAGCTATATTATAAGAAATATATTCATTTTAAGGAAGGAATATAATTATAAATATTTTATTAACTAAAGAAGGTGTTAAGACCTCTTAATCTCAAATTTGTGAGTATATACTGTATAAATATCTGTTTTTCCATATGGAATTTTTATATTTGTTATGCTGTTGATCTTTCCCAAAGTCAGCTCGCACAGAGCCAGAAAGTCACTTACTTACATTTTCTGCAAAACGAAGAAAATTTCGGTTATTTAAATTAATTTCAAATTTTTTATAGAATTGCAATTGTATTTTATCTGACGGGTTAAACAACTGTCACAGATTGTTTTGATGTGACAAGCTATGCATAACTATTTATTAATACTCTATCAGTGTGCAAGAGTATTCAAAAGTATTTAAACATTTGGAAATCTTTTCTCAGTTCTTTGTACCTTTTGTTGTGCAACTAAGAATCTGTAGATTTACCGTCAACTCAAATGAACTTACTACAACTTAGTGCTTAACTAGATTAGTTGTGGTAACGGATGCGTTCGAGGGGTTGAACATCTCTTTAATCCCCAGGGCTGGGCTATGTGTAACTATTAGGGCTGACAGTTTACAACCGCAGCTTAGTGCAAATTTAATTTTAAAAAAGCTTTTGTGCAAAGAAAGTGGGATAAAGACGAAAAAATGTAGGAGAAGTACACTGATAAAAAAAACAATTTCCAAAACTAGGAACATTCAGTTTACATATTTTATTCTTATAATAAGACCATTTCATAACCAAATTACTAATATTTAAGAAGAATCTAAATCTGTAATTGTTTGGATGGTAAAAATATGTCGTTTTTTATTTGATTTTAATAGTAATTTCATGGCGCTTTGTTTAGTTTGTTCGCCGATTTAGTTTGAAAATAAAGCGAGGATTCGAGAAAGATTTAGAAAATAATAAGGCAGGAAGAAAAATAATGTACAATTCAAAGTAAAAGTATAGTTTTAAAGACGTAATTTATTTTATTTATTTATTTTTATACTTACTGATATTTGTGGCCTTATTAATAGGAAATTTATCTTAATTGAAATGTTCTTGCCAATTTGACGTACTTTGTGCTCTGAAAATCTTGATTTTACTACCTAACTTGTGTCAGTGTAAATCGAACAGAGGAAATCAAGAGAGAAAAGTAAAGTTTGTTACAACATTTTTCTCACTTTCTCCGTCTCTTTCTTTGCTAATTACAGGTGCGTGCTATGGAGCAGCGGCTAAGTGAATGGCCAAAGCCCCAAGCACAACAACAACAACAACAACAACAACAGCAGCAGCAGCAGCAGCAGCAACAAAAACAACAACATAGTCAGCAGGGCACTGCAACCAGTTCTCCTATACATCAACAACAACAACAACAACAGGCAGTTGCCGCAGCTGCATTGGCATCAGCCTGCCAGCAGAGTGTCCTTGCCACAAGCAGCAACAGCAGCAGCTCAGCAACCAGTGGCGGTGTTGCATGCAACGAGGCAGCGGAGAAGACAATTACCTCGTTGGAGATTCAGGTGGAGGAGCAACGACAGTTGCGCTTACACGACGCTCGCCAGATCGAAGCCAAGGCGGCCAAGATCAAGGAGTGGGTGAACAATAAGCTGAGGGATCTCGAGGAGCAGAATCAACTGCTGCGCGAACAGAATATCAAGTGCAATCAGCAGCTGGAGCTGCTCAAGAATCACATTGCCAATCAATCGCAGCGACACAGCATCGTTGGTCCGGTGAGGAACAGCTTGAGCTTGGATGTGCAGGACTTTGCCAGTACGCCGGAGACACGACGTCGCAGTGAGAGTCTTGATCCCCAGGAGATTATCAGTCGTCCGCTGACCAGCTCATATCCGCATCATCAGCATCGCCGCAATCTCTCGATGGAGCCGCAGGAGTTGGAACGCAATCTCGTGGCCGCCGTCGATGGCCTGACCCTTGCTCCACTCTCGAGCATCTCCAGCAAGGCATCGCAATCGGCAGTGACAGTGGGAGTGGGCTGGGAGTGGGAGTGGCAGCAACAGCAATAACAACAGCGACCGCAACACGTCCGGATAGCTCCGATACGGATACGGCCCATGACTATGCCGAGATCTATACGCCATCCTGCGAGAAGCTGCCCGCCTGGATGAAGAACAACCCGGCCTTGATGGCCAGTGGTGGTAATTCCAGCACCACTACAACCACCACCAGTGAACTGGGCGTCCCCAGGCCGCCCACGCCGCCGCTGCATCGTTTTCCCAGTTGGGAGGCCAAGATCTATCAGGTGGCCAACGATGGACTAGCCGGAACGGGAACGGGAACCGGAACGGGAACCGGAACCGGCACAAGCACCGCTGAGAGCACTGGCAGCAATGAACCTACACCCGATGTGCAGGAGCACAGCTTGAGCTTGTCGAATGGTCGGACACGACATCCCCATGATGGCAATGGTACTTTGGGCAGCATCGGTACTCCGGGAACTCCTCAGCCGCCGACGCGACAACAACAAACCGCCAGCGGCGGCTTCTGTGATATATCCGTGCCCGTTTATGCCACGGTCAAGGGTCGGGCCTCCCAAATCCGCTCGATGCCCTTCACGGGCGACTCCAGTGATGATTCCAGCGATGGCGAGGATCATGCCGTCATGCTGACCCACAATTCGCACAACTCATCCAGCACGGACAACACAGAGACCTCGACATCTGGCAGCGCCTCGAGTCCCTCGAAAAGTCTCAAGACCTCATCGAGTTTGAGTCCCGCGAAGCGCAGTGGCTCCGAGAGTCCCAAAAATGCCAAAGCGCGTGGTATGTATACGTCCCCTGCCCCTCTCCCCCTTCCCCCAACCACCCCTCGAATCTGTATATAGTCAATTGCAATCGCGCCCAGTTAAACCAGATAGGCGTAGTGGTAGCGTTAGCTCCTGCAAGAACCACAACACCACAGCAGCACGAACCACTAAACCACTCAACCACCAAACCACTCAACCACTAAACCACTAACTACTTAATTACTAACCGAAAAACCACTCTACTCGATACTAACCAGAAAACCATCCGAACCTAAAGTGCAACCAACTCTGCGACTGCCTGATATGTATCCTACTTCCTTTAAGTCCTTTTTCTATCTCGAACTCTTTCCTATTTAAGCTTACACTGACATTAAATGTTCCACATTACTATCTTTATTTAAAATAATTGTGTAACATTTCTTTTATATTTACAATAAATATTATTTAAATTTAGAGACAAGTAAAACTAACTTTTTGACTGCCTAATTTCCAATACGACTTTCTTCTTTCTGGAACTGATTCATATTTTATATTACACTGATTTTTAATTTTTTCTTATTGTATAAAAATGTTTGTATTTTTTTATTTTTACCACAAATTTTTGAAAGTTTTCAAATAATATAATCGAAATGAATTTTATTCACTTTGGTAACGAATCTTTTTATCAGCTTAGAAACTCTACCTAATTTCTGTTCACAATCGGATAAATTACTTTTTCTTATAAGTATTTCGAGATTCCATTTCATATTATCCAGTACACAATTCCACATCTGTAATTCCGTTTTTTGGCTATTTTTCCATTGCTTTCTTAAGGTTTTTATCTAAGTATTTTCCTGTAAATTCGTTTCTTAAGTTACTCTTTATTTATGTAGTAGTATATTGATTCCACAGCTCATAATGTTCTTCAATAATCTCTTGTGTATGTCAAAACCTTTCTGACTCCTTTTAGTTTCTCCTTAGCAAACCGTATTTGCTTGGACATTTGGTCTATATTATCCCAAACTTGATGATACTCTATACTAATTTGCAGTGCTAATTCTAATAATGATTCTAATACTAACGGTTTGCATTTCCTTCGCCCACGTCCTCTTCTCGTCTCGACTTTGTTCGGTAACCCTTTCATTTGCATCCTGCTCCAACTACCAATTACCAATTACCATTTTACCATTTTAACCAACACCAACATTAACCACGTTCAAATAACAGTACACACAACTCGCACAACAACCTTACAACAACCACAACAAATACAACCACAACCACAACAACAACAGCAACAAGCACATCATTATCAGCATCATCATACGTTGCCACACGCACAGGCGCCACCGCTGGTGTCCGTGCAACACGTACAGAGCACGTTACCACGCCTACATACAACGACGCCCTCTGGCGCGCAGCTGACGCAACTGCGCGTGAGCTCCCACATGCGTGGCACAGTAATTTCAGATCTTTCCTTTGAATCAGGCCTCTCCGATGATTACGCCCTGCCCCCCGACGCCGTCTCCGAATCGACCTGCATGGACGCTTCTCGATGCCATCGCTATTGATGCGCCAATCCTACGTGGATTCCCCGAGCAAGAAGCTCGAATCGCTGGAAAAGGTGAGAATAGCGAAAGAACTTATTATTTATGAAAACCATGTTATTTTCAAATGTATTATTAGTAACATTCATTAAATGTTTCATAATTTTACTACTCTGATTTTTATGAGACAAATTACTTTTATTTTATATTTTTGCTACTTATATAAACTAATGCATAACATAATATTAAGAATTCTAAAGACCCAACAATACTTATTTACAATTTTAAATGTATTTATTGTAATTAAGAAATTGTTTAGAATTTGCATTACGTTGCGTTGCCTAATAAAAAATATAGATATGTATATTAAACCCTTAACCCTCTTTTTATCTCTCTCCTCTCTTCTCTTTCTCTTCTCTCTCTCTCTCTCTCTCTCTCCTCTGTCTTGTCTTAGATGGGTCACCTGGCCAAGCTCGGTGGGAAACTGAAGACCTGGCGAAAGCGATGGTTTGTCCTGAAGAACGGCAGCCTCAACTATTGGAAGAGTCAGCACGATGTGCAACGCAAGCCGCAGGGTCAGATCCAGTTGGACGAGGCCTGTCGCATCAGTCGGGCGGAAGGGGCATCCACATTTGAGATAGACACCGGGAAGAAGGTCTATTACCTGACCGCCGACTCGCATGCCACCATGGATGATTGGATACGTGTCCTCCAAAATGTGCAACGTCGCAATGCAACCAAATTGCTGCTCAGTCGAGACGATCAGAAGCCCACGGTGCAGGGTTGGGTGACCAAGGTGAAGAACGGACATGCCAAGAAGTGTTGGTGTGTGCTCCTGGGAAAAATGTTTCTCTACTTCAAGGCGCCCGCAGAGAATGTAAGTGAATGGCCAAACAATAATTCAATCCAATTCTAAATTGTTGATTCGTATTTTGAACGTATTTAGAATCCGCTGGGACAGATCAATATGCGAGATGCTCGTGTGGAGGAAGTGGAGCATGTTTCCGATTCGGATTCAGAGGAACGTGAAGATGCCGCACAGGATCAGGCCCGTCTAACGGTGGCCATCTATCCGGCACATCAGGGTCCCACATATCTGATTCTATCCGGTAAACCAGAGCGCGATAACTGGCTCTATCATCTCACTGTCGTCTCAGGAGGAGGACCAAGTGCGGGCACACAGTACGAGCAGCTGGTGCAGAAGCTCATGGAAACTGACGGAGATCCAAGTAAGTCAAATCAATCAATTGTCCGATTTCAACGGATCCAGTGAGCAAGAACCTTCTTCTACTTAAATTCCCTTAGACTGTGTACTCTGGCGTCATCCCATATTGCTACACACCAAAGATACAATTACATCGCCACTATCCTCCATGCATACGGAGACTATGCAGCCGGAGGCTATAAAGCTATTCAAGGTAAGACTCTAGAATGTCCAGTTCAGTATCTAAGCTTCTTAGAAGCGTTTTTATTTTAGCTTCTTTAGCGTTTGCAGATTGCATAACAATTTCAGTATGGCAAAATTCCATTGAATTTATTTTTTTTGAAAAGAATACATTTGTATATATGTCATGTCGATCTTGGCTGAATTAGAAAAAATATATAAAAATTAATCTTCAACTTATTTTTCTTGCTTTAAAATACTTTGAAGAACTAAAATACAAACTAGTTACTATTGAAAAGAAGTTATCTATGAATTTAGATGCCATCATAATTTTGATTTCTTCTTATAACTATTAACTTATAACTGACTTATAACTTGATCGTCTTTTCACAGAGCATTCAGCTGTTTATGTCGGTTGCGGTTAATCAACCAGGTATCGATTATCATGTGGTACTCGCCCAGAACGCATTTGCAGCACTGTCTGGACATGCCAGAGCTACAGACCGAAATGATCTGCATATTGATCAAACAAACCTCCCGACATATGGGCCAGAAACTAAGTGTCGGTGTCCAGGTAAACAAGAAACTGGGCAAGCAAACGCGCGTAAGTTTTTCAGTTGCAAAGCTTCTTATTATTAAAAGCTCTTTTAGTTGTTTCCCGCAATAAAAACCAACAAGTCCCCACATAGTTGTTAAACTTTTAATTTTCTTATTATTTTGTACAACTGTTGTTCCCAGAACTAAACCCAGTTATTAACTAATCAGTTGTGTACATATCTAGCAACTCGAGTTCTTACTGATTTAAAGCTTTCTCAAAAGCTTTCTCCACACATAAAGGTCTCTTGCAAATTACACCCCTAATATTCATATTTCATTAAAAATTCATTTAAATGACAAACAAAAGCTCTTTCGCTCCCAATTGCGATAGCTTTTCAAGTGCTTTACTTCAAATGCAGCTTTCAACCGATACAACTCTCTATGTTTTCTATATCCGAATACACATAGGTATCGTATTTTGCTTATTTTTGGATTAATTAAATTTATTGCTTATCAAGTGCAGTGCTTTTATCAAAACGATCAGCTTAAAAAGCTTTGCTTCAAATTAAAATCTTACGAACGCTTTATAATCACACAATAATCTCTAAGATATATTTATACCTCATATAATTATATTCAATAATTATTAATATATATTCACGAATTGTAATATTTCATGTTTTCATTAATTATTTTCAATAATATTAAAATATTCACGAATTGTAATATTTCATGTTTTCATTAAGTTCTGCATGTGTTCGTTGTCTACTAATCCGAACTATTCGAATATATTTTTGTAAATTGTTTTTGAGTTCTCCTTAAAGTAATTAAGTAGTTGGAACAGACAATGAATTTCCCCCATAACTGTCATAATCAATCTATAATAATCGTATATATATTTACACAAAGATGTATGTATATTCAATATTCGTATCCACATGCATACACTAGTTATGTGTACATAATTTATATTCATACATATTTATGAATTTCTTTATTTGATCTGATCTTATTGTTGATTCCGTATCATTGTATAAAGTATTTGCTGTAAATTTCACACACAAACATATAGAACTAAACACAATACTACATCACAAGAAACTCACTTACATACAAATACATACACAATTATCTACATACTCGCGTACTAGACACATTCATCGATTATTCCAAGAGATACCAACTATTGGACCCTTCCCTTTATTCCTTAAACATACAATGATTCTACAGAGAAAAGTTAACCGTTAACTGTATATTATGGTAAATTAGGCAAAGTAGAACAAGAACTACAATAATTTGTACGTATTAGTAAAAATAGCAACTGTTGTCGGCATAAAATTGTAGCTATTTAATGGGTAAAAAAAGGAAAGGATATCGATCAAATTTATGCCATCTATTCCTAGAATAATTAATAATAGAAATTCACTGTCCCCATCAAAAACATATAAATTGATACTGATATTTTAAACTTAATCAAACGAAATGTTCTACAGATTTTAACTTATAATATTAGTAAGAAAAATATGGTTCTATTTCTTTATTAAACGTGGAGATGTATAAACTTAATTACAGTTGCATTATTCATGCGACAGTTGATCCAGTTTGACAGTTTGAGTTCAATTTAGTTCACACAGGAAATGCATCCCTTATTATACCAAATTATAATGAAAACCCGATAATTTAAGTGTGTTTAGAAAGTGGGAGGGGTCCATGGTACTCACAGGTCCACAACCATCCACGAGTCACAACAAGTCACACCAAGAAAAACAACCTTAACAAATGCATTTGCCAAGTTCAAAGTATACTCAAATGCTCAGTGTATATTTAGATATACAAGTATCTTTCTCTTTCCCTCACACATACACACACACACAAGCAGAGCTACGTTTATGCGCAGTGCACTTAACGCGATAACATCAACGCTGACGATCCACAAATTTTGTATGCAAGAAATAATGGAAGTGTGCAACGCATAAACGATGTCAAATGTCTCTTAAGTCTCTGTTGAACTCTAGAATTTTCTAACTTGTTTATAGTTTTGCAGAATTCTATTGCTCATTTTGCGCATAGTTTGCTGCTTTCACTTTTCACGATTCATTTGATTGTGTTAATTGTTTTAATTAAATGGCTTTGAATGTTTTGCATTATACTTGAAATTTAACTCGTTTTCTTTGCCGTCTGTGCTTCTTCTTGAACAAAAGAGAACAACTTTTGTATTGATGTAACAAAAGAAAACCAAATATATAGAAAGATAAACTCAAAGTGAGCTCAAATTGATCAGCAAATGTTTTTTGGCTTTTCTTCTTCTATTCTGTTTCTTTACATTTTTGCGTTAACGTTTTGAAACGTTTTCCGTTTCGTTTATATGTGTATCGAAAAAAAAAAAATCCAATACCGATTACTGATAACCGAAACCGAAACCGATAACCGATAACCAAATCCCGCAAACCGTAACCGTTAACCGTTTTGCAACACTGTACCGTACCATTCTGACGACAACCAACAACAACGATCATGAAATTTACAGCAACTACTATTGTGCGCCACCCAAAGCCTGTTCACCTGTGATACCCAACAGGCTGGACAAGCTCAAGCCAACGGCAGTTCGCCCACATCGATACAGGTATGAGGGGAAATTTTGATTGTCATTCAATAATCGATAACTGATAACTTTAAACGAACGATATATCTTATATAAGTATATATACATAGAATCGCTATTTTGTCAATGTCCTGTGTCCAGAGTTTTGTACAGTTGCTTTCAGTTATTGTTGCCAATTGTAGAGTTGCCTAATCCAAACAACCGTTTTTTTCTATCTAGCACTTGATGATCGTTAACTAACACTGTCTGCCTTACCCTCTCTCTCTCTCTCTCTCCTCTCTCTCTCTCTCTCTCTCTCTCTCCCTCTGTCCTCTTACTCCACGTATTCGCATATTCTCTTGTTCAACAACAGGCGCCAGTGACCACGCCCATTATCGACTGCAAGTCAAATCCGCCCGCCTACAGCTTTGTCCAGGGCTGGCAACTCCTCGCCCTGGCTGTCTCCCTCTTTGTACCAAAATCGAGCCGCCTACTTTGGTATCTCAAGCTACATTTGTCCCGCAATGCGGACACTAAAACAGAGACGGGCAAATACGCCGCATACTGTGAGCGAGCTCTGGAGCGAACACTGAAGAATGGGGGACGCGAGACGAAGCCGTCGCGCATGGAGGTGCTATCGATATTGCTGAAGAATCCATATCATCACTCCCTACCGCATGCAATACCCGTGCACATGATGAACACCACCTACCAGGTAAGATCGTGTACTTAAAATTAACTTGGAAAATCCAATCTAAACATAATAATGAAATTTTTTGTATTTAACCAGAAAATGAACCTTATATATAATTTTATTCAAAATATGAGATAAAATAAAACTCCATCTCATAAAAAATAAATATATGTTCAGCCCCATATTTGTATTAACGGTTATCATATTTGGAGCATTTGTTTTTTATTTTCTGAATTACATTTTTTTAATCGTTACTACATTTTTATTTTTTAAATAGAATCCTTTAAATTTAAATAGAGACATTCGCTCACTTTATAATTTGGTATAATTTTATTTCTGTGAACATTTTTTCGTTCAAAGAAAATAAATGGAGCCTTTACTAACTTAAAAGTCAGCTTTCTTAAATCGAAAATTTTCGTATTATGTTTTGTTTATTTTTCTGGTCCCATTTAAAATAAAAAATTCGTAGTTCTAAGACCAAAAACTGAAATACTGACATTTTTATATGAAGAACTTATTAAGGAAAAAAATAATCAACTAAGTCCGAGCCGCTTTTTGTTAACACGGATATTTCTCCATATTCAGGTGGTTTCCTTCGATGGCTCCACGACCATCGAGGAATTCCAGACTACACTGGCCCAGGAACTGGGCACACGTGATGCGACCAATGGATTTTGTCTATTCAGTGATGATCCGATTGAAAAGGATCTGGAGCACTATTTGGAGCCGTTGGCCAAGCTCTGTGATGTGATTAGCAAGTGGGAGACGGCACTGCGGGAGAAGGGATCCGGAAAGTTCGAGAACTCACGCGTCATCCAGCTGAGTTACAAGAATCGTCTCTACTGGAAGCACACCATCAAATGCGAGACAGACAAGGAGCGATTGCTTCTGTGCTATCAGACGAATGCACAGATTGTCCAAGGCCGCTTCCCGCTCTCCCGTGAGTTGGCTCTGGAGTTGGCCTCGTTGATGTCCCAGATCGATATGGGCGACTATTCGCATGAGAAGTCACGAGATGTAGGCCTCAAGGCCTTGGACAAGTTCTATCCGTATCGCTATCGAGATGCCCTGGGTGCCGAGCAGCTTAAGGATGTCCAGGAGCTGCTCATCTCCAAATGGACGTTGCTCAAGGGTCGCTCCACGCTCGACTGCGTGCGCATCTATCTGACCTGCTGTCGCAAGTGGCCCTACTTTGGCGCCTGCCTCTTCCAGGCCAAGCCACGTCAGTGTGAGCCGCATGCAGCTACCGGCACACCCGTCGCCTGGCTGGCCGTCGCCGAGGATGCACTCAATGTGCTTGAGCTGTCCACAATGGCGCCGGTAGCACGTTATCCCTACAGCACGGTGATGACCTTTGGTGGCTGCCAGGATGACTTTATGCTGGTTGTCTCCCATGACGATAGCACCTTGGCTGGTGGCTGCGAGCAGAAGCTTTTGTTTGCCATGAGCAAGCCGAAGATCTTGGAGATTACCCTGCTCATTGCGGACTACATGAATGCGTTGGGTCACACGGTGCCGGGTACGCCTCAAATGAACTCACTTACCCGGAACGGTTCACATCGTTCGCTGCGCACCTCGCAGCGGCCAGCGGGTGGTGGAGTCGGAGGACTCACGGCTGTCGGTGCTCCCAGCAGCATAACCGGCTTCTCCACAAATGCCACCACGACGGCCCACAACACACTCAACTCGCATGCCACCCACACGTTGAACTCAACTCATTCGCACACACTCAGCAGTTCACATCATGGCGGTGGTGCTGGTGGTTGCGGTGGCGGTGGCGGTGGTGGCAGTCATCAGGGCACGCTTAATTCACAGAATACGGGACACCATCATCATCATCATCACCATCATCAGGTGACGCATCCACATCAGCCGGACATACTCAAGAGCACACCCGATCATCAGCGGATCAAGTGAGCTGCGAATGGAAGCGAATGCAACTGGAGCTGCAACTAAGCCTGGAACTGGAGCCGATTGCGGATCTTGTACAGGATGAATACATGCGATGCATACATACATATTTGTATACATTTATGAGACCCATACATATACATGAAGCACTTATAGCATATAGTCTAAGCATTGCCGTAAAGTATGTTAGGGATTGTACTTTACGCGCTACTCAACACTATAACGTTCTTTCCTAAGCTAAGCTAATTATGGTACGCCGACTCTAAAACAGATACATATATATTGTATTGTACTTTTTTTTGAATAGTCCTAGGATGTAACCCCGCGTTAGGTGCATACATTTTTCAGTGTATGTGTATTTTAATATAGATATACATATGTTGACAGACATATATATATATATACCTACATATATAACTATTTTATCTTCTCTGTTCACTTTTTTTTTTGTACAAATTGTTTCTTGCACTTTCTACTATTATCACAGCTACTTATAGGTCTATCTGTCTATATTCTTGATACTTACTGCTTCGTCATGAATCTCACATTGTCCCTCCATGCTCAAAAACTGCCTTTTGAATATAGAAGACAAACCAAGATATTGAAATTGAAACCAAGAAGCCAAACAAAAACAAAAACAAAAACATGCTTAACAACATTAGGGTTACTCATGAGATGAATTAACAACATATTTTGTACAACAATTTTCATGTCTAGGCAATATGCATTTTTTTAACATTTTTTTTTTTTTAATATTTAAATAATTAGAAGACAAGAACAAAACATATACTACGTGTAACTACATAGTACTATATAAATATATACATAGAGTCATAGAGCAATTACTTATGCTTTCTGCTTCTATAATTTCACATAGAAGAGCACAAGATCAAGAAAAAGTTTTCGAAAGCAAATATTTTAATTATATATAAATATATATATTTATACATTGTTTTTTTTTTTATTATTTTTTTTAACTGTCTCAAATCATCTTATCTCATTTTAAATCAGATCTTTGTTTATTTCACAAATGTTCAAACCAATAACAATAATAATGTGTGTAAAAGTAATAAATAGCCAACCGAACACAGCCAGAGCTTCTAGTGAGAAATAAAAAAATGTAATCAAATATAGCAATTGAAATTGATAAACGTAGAAAATAACAAAACGATTTCATTTGTGATTTCTACAAACCGAAAATAAAAATATATTTACTATATTTAGAATTTATAGGAATATCAAAGAATTTCTTCAAGTACTAAGTGCTAACTGCAAAACAAAAAAAAAATAAAACCAAAAACAATCACACAAACTTAACTATTTATTAATTTGTCCATTTAGTTTACGATATCTCATTGTATAGTACGTATCGTATGCTCCCTGTCGATTGGCCATTTTTACTGAATATTATCTGAAAATGTTTCGCTTTCGAATGTTTTTTACTTATGTTGAAGCCACTTAAACACACATACAATTATAGTATAGTATATACATATATATACACACATACTCATAAATATATGTCGTATATATATTTAACAAAAGAAAATTATACAAAAATTATATAACTGTGTGAATGATAACGGCGCATTTTTCCTAATTGTAAAAATTTGATATTAAAAATTTATATATGCAAAATCACAAAAAAAAACCAAATGGTGGTATTCAACTATATAGTATATATATTAAAAAATATGTATGTACGGATATGGGCAGGAATAGGCGAATATTTCATCACTCAAATGAAAAGAAAATATATAATGGAAAAATAATCATTAAAAAACAAATACATATCCCAATTGCATTTTTACTGGGTTGGAATAGGAATAACATACAATCGCATAAGTATGCTTAAAATATTTCACAGTTAAGCCTCGGGACTGATAAGACATTCTTAAATATGCCATATTTATTTAAACAATGTAAATTGATTTAATTTCTTAATAATTTATAATAAATTGCCTAAAATTGTATTTTATTGATGTTACATAGCATCCATCATTAGTCATTATCATGATCAGCATATCATATCATATACAATCTATTTACACACACATTCGCTTGGATTTTTCATCATTTAATTTACAAATTTTATTCGCTTGGGACAACATAAGTATCAAACTAAAGTTGCAATTAATTTACCCGCGACATGAAGTAATCAAATTAAATCGTAGCAACAAAAATAAATGCATAAACAAAAAGTTAATGGGACTGAGTGTATGTGTGTGAGTGTGCTCTATCAAATTTTTCGCTGGTTTCTGGAATTGGCTTTGTCGTTGTTGTATCTTATATGTATCTCTGACTATGTGTATGTACTTGTATGTAAATTAAATTGAAACCCAAAACGCAAGTTAAATGAAAGCAAGCGTGGCGCACTTAAAAAATTGCTTTCCCTAAATTTGTGTTTGTTATTAAACTAGCTGCTGCTGCTATTGTTGCATTAGTTGATGTTGTTGTAGCTGATGTTATACAATTACTATATAAAATATTAAAATGTCTTTTGGCCTTTATAATGTGCGACACACTTAATGCCACTCTGGTCTGCTCTGCACACAACGTCTATGACGTTTGGGGCAGTGTCAAAGACAGCGACAACTACAACAGCAACAACGATGAAGACGCCTCAGCTCCACCAAATACGTTTACCAACTAACAACTAGACATACACACATATATATATATATATATACATATGCATATACACATGTACATGTATATATTACAAAACCCAAAAGTATAGTATTAACACTAGAAATATGGTGCCTACAGCAGCCGCCTTCACGTACATCGATTTGCGATTTAGTAATTTGGCATCCTTCTTATACTTTTGGGACATCATCGAGAGGTTTTGCGTTTTTGTATCCAACTCTGCAAACAGTCAATTTTATATATTGAATAATTCATCAGGTTAGTTTGATTAACTATGGAAATATTGGCGTACCCGCTAAAACCGTGCCACGTTGCAGTACATCATCAATATTCTGGACCATGATGCGTTGCACATCCTGCAATTGTGTGTTGATGTTGCTTATGTTGCGCCTGCGGTCAGTCAATTGCTTTTTCGCCTTTTGTATGTAGACATCGAATTCGATGAAGGCATAGGGGCGTGTCACCGAATTCACGCGTCTGCCGTAGTTTGTATGAAACTCCTGTGCCAGATCCTCCAAATAATTGAATGCCAAACGTTTTGAATACATTTTATCAACCATTACCAAATAGCACACATCATTCTCGATTAGATAGCTACGCGGGTGCGAAGTCGAAATAAAACAGTCGATATTATTATACTATGTCGAATTGCAACTTATTATTATTACTTTTTGTACTCACTGAAATAGATATGGTCCTGTCTCAATGCTGCTCCTCGCCGGCGAATGTGTGCCCAGCTTGCGAAACAACATCTTCGCCTGATTCTGATAGTCCAAGATACTGCGACCGCTCTAAAGTGCCATCGAAAGTGAAAGTGAATTTCATACATATAAGTAATTCTCCTGAATGTGACTTATTGTGTGTGTATGTGTGTGTTGCCCTCACCTGTTCATCGTCCTGCATTGTGCCAACCAAAGGTAGGCCATCAATGACGCGGGCAATCATCGTCAGCAACGCCATGTTTATGGCTGTGATGAGTCTTGGACAGCTTTAACGTGGACTTGATGCGTGAACGTTTGTTTGTTGCTATTGCAATAACACTGTGGCCACGGCTACAGTTTAATGCGGCGGCTCTCTCTCCACTTGGTTTGTTGTTGCCGCGGCCGCTACTCCTCCCCCAGTGCTGGTTTAACCGCTATCACCGTTATTGTCTCTCTTGTGATTGCCAACTTTCATTAAATACCTGCAATTCTGTGGCAATCATTAATTTTCGATATATTAATACTCGTGTCCTCTCAAGTTTTTTTACTTTATTTGCGCGTTTGTTATTTTCTATTTGTTGGCAATAGTTCGCTCATATACATCGCCAGTTAAATATACGAAATTATGTTGTGTGAGCGAAACTGATTCGTGTTTTTGTGTTGCTGGAAACACGTCAGCGGTTCAAGATGTTGCCACCTGATAAAAAAAACTTGGTGCCAGCCCTTGGATTTCATATAGCTCGTTTTTAAAAAAGGAGCTTTTATATCTTTATGAAGCTAAAACGTTGAATTTTTTGTTTCGAATTTTGTTGCAATTTTATTGAATTTTCGGACATTTGATTTAAAATTGATTAAATCCACTTCTCTCTTCGAGGTGTGACAAGCACTCAACCTGCTTAAAAATGTTACCCTTGATTTTAACTAATTTTGAGCTAGAGCTGTTTATTCATTCTTTATTTTTTGCTAAGTTATTGCGAAATAGGCAAATATAAATTCAGATTTGAATTGTGCGGCAGCCACTTTTATTATTCTGAGCTGGTGTTAATCATATCGCTACGATTTAGTTCAGTTGAACGGATCATTAAATTTTGACGTAACTGGGATGTCAAAATTTGCTTTAAAACCTACCCATAGATGGCGTTTTATGTTCCTTAAGCATTACGTACATTTTTTGAAAAATCCGTCATACATTTATTGAGTTTATTATTTAATTTTGTACAGTTAATCTTAAGGTAAACTAAAAGAATTGTTTTAATATCCAATTTTGGATTTCAAATTGGGCGCGTTTTTCAGCGGTCATTTCAAACTGTTGTGAAACTTCAATAAATAATGATGAAATATTTCAATTCGCATGTTCATAATGAACATATATTATTTTTAAGCAAGCTGTAAGAGTTCCTTTAAAAAAAAACTTTTGTAAATAAAGAGCTATTAAATTGTAAAATAATTTTGATATTTAATTAGTTCTAACGTGTAAAATGTTTCAAGCTGTTAGTCATGCTTTGTCTCCCTCTCTTTCTAATACGATTGCATTTGATGTTGTTGTTCTTTCTCCCTCTATAAAGTTGTGACGTGGATTCGCTATCTCATATACACAATGTGATAATTAAGCAGTTGAAACAAAGCAACGACAAGTTACAATAGTTTAGATTGGGGCGGTTATCTTTATTAAATAAGTATATAATTGCATTCATAATTATTGTATGTATGTTGTGGTCTGCTTTTATTTCAAAATCAGGAGGAATGCAGGCCGTGGCTCGGCCACCTTCTAAATATGCTTGAATTTCTTGTGCTGCCTGCTGCAGATTCTTATGCATTTGTATTTGCTTCAGCTGTTCTTATTTTTGTTGTTGTAGACAATGCTGATGCTGTTGGTCAACTAAGCGGCCTGCACCGATTGCTTCTGCGAGGAGCTGATCTTATCGCCCAGACTGAGTGCCATGCCCTGTAAACAACACGATAGTTAAATTCAAATTCTTACATAAAAATAAGAACACCTACCTGACTCTTGGCGCGTATGCGGATGTGTCCAGTCACCTTCGAGTCGGGATCATCTACGGGCTTCTCAATGCTTAAATTGGCTAATGCGTTCTCCCCGAAAATGGATCTGCAAAGTAATACACACAATTAATGGGTATTTAGCAGGTCAAGCACAAGGCAAATTAACTTACTTGGCATACATGTTGGCGGCCATAAAGCCGCATTGGCCGGAAAGCGCCTTCTCCGGCGTCAGGCACTTCATGTTGGTGCTCTTAAGCAGATGCTTGAGATACTCGTGCAGATCTGTGAAGCTCGTGTTAACCGTCACCTTGTTCTCCCATTCAAAGTCTTGCCACATCTGACGGAACTCGGTGTCTGTACAGCTGGCCGGTATGATGTAGTCCATGATGTCAATGTGTATGGTATTGAGTACGACAACGTTTGTATTCAGAGCTGTATCATAAACTGCAGACGAGACAGGAGAGATCAGAAATGAAACCGACTTTATATAGTTATCAACTCACCTATATTGCCAAAGATGATGCCGTTCTCTGTGGACGAAACCTTCACGTTGGCCTTAATATTGCAGAAATCGTGGGGTGCAAGGACCACGGGATGGGGACGCTCCACCAGCTTTAGATCGCCCAAAGTGGCCAGCTCCAATGTGCAGTTCTGCAGTGTGTCATCTACAAAGATTAATGTGTCAGTTGTTAGCATGCCTAGATGAAATAGGATTATAGATTTCGCTTACTTGTCTGGTTAACTATCAGCACGTCAAGGACAATGTCATATTGATTGACGTTGACATAGGCCTCGGCGTACACAGGATCGGAGAAGCCCGTCAGTTGGGTAACCTTGTTAAGCTTGTTGTTGGGCGATGACATGTCGTTGAGCTGGGCGCTCTTTGTGCCAGCCAAGGCTTGATTCAGACTCGACTCGAACACGTTCTCTCCCAGCTGATTGTCGCGTCCGTTTGAGAGCTGAGCAAACAATACTGGCGAATCTGGCTGCACCTTGGCCGTGGCACGCTGCTTTTCCTTCTGCATGCGCTGATCCTCCTCATGCTGGGCATCCAGCATCTTGCCAAGTGCATCACGGCAATCATGCATGAAGACGGCAACTGCTTCCGGTGTACGCTCGCTGAGCGTGCGAAGGCAAATCATGATGCGATCGGAGTCATCATAAGTGATCGGCTTTGTGGGGAAGCCAGATTTGCCCAGATGCAAGATGGAGCTCATGATCAACATCACCTGTGTGGTTAAACGATTCTGAGTTCGTACATCCGGCTGCAGTTCAGCATAGCGCAACGCCAACTTGGTCAATGTTGCTGAGAGGGCGGCTCCAATGAAGAAATCACCATCCATTAGATACTGGCGCAGTGGAGGACGCTTTTCCTTTTTGGCAACACTGCGAGAACGGAACAAAAGAAAACAGAAGAGATCAAGAAACTGATAAACACTAGCTCATTCTTATTTGGGGGTACTTACGGTGCCAAGCTGTAGGCACTTTGTGTGGCATAAGTTCCATCTGATGTGACCTTATTGCTGCTGATGCTGTTGGTGGTGCCGGTGGTGCTAGTGGCGGTGGTAGCATCGCCGCCAGCAGCAGACCCTTGCTGCTGCTGTAGTTGCTCCTCTGTCTGATCGCCGGCGAGGCGACGCTGCTCTGCATCCACCATTGGAATTTCGCCGAGTGTTTGCTGTATGGCCGCAATGACCTCAAGGATCTGTGCGCCTTCCACGTACTCGCCCAGAATCCAAACAGCGGCACGATGGATCTTAGACGATTTGATTTGTGGGAATGCCTCAATCAGGTGCTTAATGATGAGCGCCCGCAATGATGGGAACTTCTGTATAGCCTCGCGTATAAAGATGAGGACATCGACAGCGGCAAGCTCGTTTGTATCGGAAAGGAACTCGACTAGTACTGGTATTACATTGCCGGCCACATCAGGGAATTTGATAGAGCACGTGTGCAGTGTGCGCACAAGGAGCTGACGATATTTTCCCGTGTCCTCGTGCTCAACGTTGTGCGTCTTGGCTACCTCCTTCTGGAGCACCTGAACCATCTCGTTGATGTTGCGCGAGTAGACGAGGTCCATGGCCAGGGCTAAAGTCTTGCGACGTACCTCAATATCTGGTGCGGCAAGGACACGGAGCACGTCCATGACCAGGTCCTGCATAACCTTCTCCATATTTTCGTTCTCCTTCATGGCAATCAAGCGATCCAGCACAATGAGCTTCACATTGTTGTCGCTCTCCTTTACAATCAGCTCAATGTAGCATCCGGCAGCTGCCTTGATTGCCGTTGGTGCCAGGGAGAGAGTGATAAGAGTGCCGGCAGATTCGTAGCGGACGGCATTCGAGGATGAGTTAAGCAGATTGTAGATGCAGCGAATGAAACGTGAACGCTCTGCAGGATTGGCGTGGCACACCTTGTAGATTAGCTCGACGATAACGAGCTGGAGTATATCGCCAAAGCTCTGCACCTGATCAATGCAGGAAGCGAGATAGTTAAGAGCACGTTCCTGGTCGGCATGAAGCAGCATGAGGAATGCGTTGCGCTTGCACGACATGTCCTGCTGCGTGTCCAGGAAGGTGGCAATCAACTCGGGACCATCTGGCACCAGCCAATCAAAGTTTTTGTATATGGTGAAAATGGCCAGGACCGCATTGCGTCGTACATACGAGTGACGATGATCCAGGCAAGCGCGTATAGCTGGCATCAAAGGCTCCAACAGCTCTGGCTCCTTCAGCTTGCACAGAAAACGCAGCGTGGAGCCGCGCAGAAATTCATTTGGATGTTGCAAATCCTATATGAAAATTGTGTGAGTTTGCCAGTTGGCATTGGATCAGATAACATGCTGTTTCAATGTTGAACTCACCTTGCGATAGGCATCGCACACAAGAATCATCTCCTGGAGGAGCTTGCCATCGGATGAAGTCTTCGGCACAATCTCCCAGAAGATGAGCAACAGCTTCTTGATAGTATGATTTTGCACAGGCAGCACGAACCGTATAATGGTCATTATGAGACCTGGATAACGTTCACCATTTAGCAGCAGCTTGATAACCTTCTTGAGCGTCTCAATTTTTACATTCGTGTCGCCTTTTTTCGAGGTCTTGCTTTAGTTGCATCTCGTTCGGCACCTCGAGATCCGGCGAGTTGATGATTGTGTAACACGGCACTTGACTCATCTTGGCTATTAACTAACCAGCAATGCTTGCCACTATTTAAGAGTTTATTTAATTAGTTACTTGTTTAATTTACAATCAATTTATTTCTCCAACAATTCTTTCTTGACGTGTCATTTGTTTCCAGTATTGCCACATTGTGAAGTTGAGACCAAGGCTGCCACACAGTAACAATTTTCGATCTGGTTCGATATTTTTAGACACACAAAAATACATAATTCCCAAAATAAGGTATATTGAAATTTGTACCATTTTATTGCTTTTTTCTTAATTTCAAAGCTAGAATGTTTTTACTTTGCAGGATTTGTGCACTAAGCAAATAACTTTATTTGTTGGAAGATAGTCAATTAATTATTTATATTTTTTCAAATTGTATTTTATATGACAAACATAAACTTTATTCTATTAATCAATAATTTTGCCACAATAATTTTTAACTTTATTGTAAATTTATTGCAATTTGTAGAAACAGAAATTTAAATATTGCAACGTGTTAAAGTGTGACCAGTTCGCGAAATGCAACAGCACGTGAGTGGCTCAAAGACTACAATAAATGCCGTCAGATGGCGCTGCTTTCTTTCAGCGCATTAACTTGATAGGCGCTGCTATTTGGCGGGAAAGAGTACAATTTGAATAATGTTAATATGATAAATAAAATGGTTATCTTCCGCTTAATCTAAACTGAAAATAATACTTATTGTTACATAGGGTGGGAAAAGGTTCAGATTTTATTAACACGTCAAGGCGAATCTACATTATATATTATTATTAATATTAGTTAGGTATAATCGAAATTTATGTGATATCGCGGCATTTAGTTTATTCTATGCCAATTAAATAATCGCCGTTTCTGACTCTCTATTTGAGTATAAGTACTAATAATGTGCAATTTGCTGCGACTGCACTTAGAATTTAGAAATTCCCGAACGTCACTCGTCAAATCTCGTCGCTATGGGATGTTGGGATGAGTTGAATCTTTAAATTGACCTATGATTACGTGTGTAATGCAACCAAATATGTATGCATGTGCCTCTACTGCAAATAGAAAAGACTATTGGACATTAAAAAAGCTGCCTTTACGACACTAATGCCACTTAATTGGTTCAAGTCGGAGCCCTCCCCAAATGCAGCAACCACAACCACAACAACAATGACAACGACAACGACAAGACAACAGCAATAAATAATATACATAATTATTGCTCGAGCAAAAAAAAAAAATTGTTGTGAACTGTCATACACCCACGTATATATAAGTAGATTACTTTCGTCAACTTGTTTACCCGAGTATTCTAGTGAATTTCATTAAGCTTCGTTTATAAGCCCGTCGCCCACTAAACCTGACAATTTGTTCAGTTGCCGCTCCCGCCCCTTTGGACCCCTTTGGACCCCTCTGCCGCCTAAGTAATCACTCGACTTGCATTTTAAGTAGATCGCAAATTTATGGTCGAAAAAAAAAACAGGGGGATTGACATGGGGTGAGTAGTGAGTAGTGAGTACCCGTAGTTAGTTTCTGTCTGATGTTGGGTCTATGAAACAGGTTCTGCCATGCAACTAAATCAGTTGCTCGCCCGACTATGTAAATAATAATGACTGTCGATCGTCCTAAGGGAGGTGGGCAGAGATCCAAAGGGGAATTGCATTAAGCGAATCGTCCAGACAAATAACAAATCAAGGTGCTGATGAGGGCAAAACGAATCTGCTGGCGATAACCTGTTTCCCAGAGACAGTCTATTAATTCATACATAGTTCAGCTGTGTATATATCTTGTAGTGAATTTAAAGCGAGATATAATTAAATCAAAGCAGTTGTCTTGAATTATGCATTATTGAATTAAGATTGAAATTGAAATATAAAATTATACAATTATATATGCAATTGGTCAAAGCGCACGATTATTAAGCCATTAATTCGATCAGCTAATTCGGATCAGCTGATCTATAGAGTGATTAGCGAATAAACTGATATCGCTTTCTTCTCTACAGATATATTTTAATTAATGATTCCTTCCCTTATTAAAACAGCAGTGACTCATTTGGCTCACCAGACTCGTTCCGTTAAGTTCGTTCGGTTTTAAATTGGCACCACAATGTCGTCTTCTACTTGAGGTCGATGTATTTGGGTAGAGAAGAGCTAAGTCCTGTTCTTTAAGCTTCGTTTGGGAATCACACAATAGGTTCTTCTCCCTCTTTGGGCGATAAGCGTGAATCTATTTGACTTCTTCTGTTTCTCAAGTTGACTTCATTTACAGTAAATTTTTTTAATGGTTTGTATAATCAATATAGCCATAAGTCAAGGAAGTTGCATAAACATTCTACACGCCCAACAATTGTTGTGTAGCGCAAGCCAAAGTTGCGCCGGGAAGAACCCTAACGATCCAGCAAAGTACTCGAGACATGTTTGTATTCAAATCATTCCTTCATACCCTGTAGTCATTGGATCGCTGTCATAAATGTGCATAGAATGCTAAATGGAAAATGCAAAATAATCCATAAATTCATATCAACAATTTTATACTTTTCTTGACCAATAGAACATCATATTTTTACTTCTGTTCACTTCTGTGCTTGCATATTCACTTAAATATCTTGGAAATTATAAACAGCAAATTGCAGAAAAGTCCTTGAACTATTTCTAGTTGTTGAGAGCATCTGCTAGTCGAGCAAACTCGTTTTGCTTGTTTTCTTTGCGTTCGTCGCTAAGTGAAAAGATCACCGGCAATCAAAACGTTGGCGGGCGGTAAAAAAAGTAAGGAGAATAAAAAAATCAAAACAGACTAGAAGCAAACAAAACAAAGCGAGGAATATAAAAATAAAAACAAAAACAAAAACAAAAATAAAACAATAAATTGCAAATAGAGCAAAATGAGAAGACGTCGCTCGTCGCAACATCGACCCCTGGGGACTTGGCTATAAAAGGCGCCGGCCGGCGAGCTGAGCTTCACAGTTGAGTCAAAGCCACGATGGTGTCAGTGACGATGACTTGGATTCTACCTGCCGCTCTGCTGCTGCTCGTGCTGCACTGCAGCTCCGCCGATGAGCCCATCTGTAAGCAGTTACACATATATATACTCATACTCATACTCGCACTCGCACTTGGAGTGTCTCAAGTTTAATCCATTCATTTGCATATCGCACAGATCGACTATGTGTGCCTCAGATATATTTGAGCGATTGCCAGAAGCTGCTCGCTGATCCCTCGGAAGCGGGAATACGCATGGAGTGCGTCGCTGGACGGGATCGTGTTGATTGCCTCGAGCTGATCGAGCAACGGAAAGCAGATGTCTTGGCCAGCGAACCGGAGGACATGTACATGGCATATCATCGCAAGAATGAGGATTATCGCGTCATCTCGGAGATACGCACCGAGCAGGATAAAGATGGTGAGTTCTTTAAAAGTCTTCTTTCTTTCTATCTCAACGATATTTACGAGTACCATATGTGACAAAAATGCGGAAGAGACTGTCGCAATATTGGATATACTGTAATACTGTGATTAGAATAATATTCAAGACACATTCTCCATTTATCATTTATCGAGGCATCAAATTTAATTGAATTCAAAATGCGAGTTACTTTTAAGTTCTCAAGTATTCTAAGTTTTCATCATTTTTCCTGACTTACGTTCGAGACTCGAGAGATTCGGTTTTACTTTCGAAAGAATCCTTATCAAAAATGCTTCGGACTGATAAACATATACAACCATCTATAATTGACGAACTGATAATAGGTATTTGTAGAAATCGTACCTATTTTATTTTTAGCAAAATTCAGTATTGTTTGACAATTATTTATACAAATATCAAACGCTTTTGGAAACACTTTCGAGTTCTGAACACGAATATCTTTAATAAACGTTTATAAAAAGTGTTGATTCGTATCTATTCGTATTTCTATAAAATTTCCAATGGATTATAAGTATCTATTGTTTTTAACACTTTGTGACCTTTTTTACAGTAGGAATTGTATACGAATTTTATAGCGCTAAGCATGAAATTTCATCATAATTTAGGAAGTCGCGTTTTTCTAAGAGTTCAATGACTTATGAGTCAACCCTCGTATTAAGTATTTGTCCTCGTTTGTATTGATAACGAATGGAGAGCATCAACTATAGGACTATTCGTTTCTTTTGCAGCCAACTTCCGTTACGAGGGAATCATCCTGGTGAAGAAGACGTCTCCCATCAAGTCGCTGAAGGAGCTGAGAGGCGCCAAGTCGTGCCACACGGGATTCGGCCGCAACGTCGGCTACAGGATTCCGATAACGAAGCTGAAGAACACGAACGTCCTGAAGGTGTCTGCCGATCCGCAGATCTCGGCCACTGAGCGCGAGTTGAAGGCATTGTCCGAGTTCTTTTCGCAATCGTGTTTGGTGGGAACCTACTCGGCGCATCCGGATACAGATCGTCTGCTGAAGAAGAAGTATCCGAATCTGTGCGCTATCTGCGAGAATCCCACACAGTGCAACTATCCGGATAAGTTCAGTGGCTACGATGGCGCCATACGCTGCTTGGACAAGGGACAGGGCGAGGTGGCCTTCACCAAGGTACAGTTCATTAAGAAGTACTTCGGCTTGACGGGCAATGCAACGGCCCCGGCGGCCGAGGGCAATCCCCAGGACTTTGAGTATCTGTGTGAGGATGGCTCACGTCGTCCAATCACCGGACAGGCGTGCTCCTGGGCCCAACGTCCCTGGATCGGCTACATTTCGAATGAGCAAGCCGTGCACGGTGCCGAGAAGCTGCATCAGCTTCAGTCGCGTCTCGAGCGCTTCTTCGCCAACGGTCTCCATGCGGAGAACAAGGATGCCGCCGCCCATTTGCTCATCCAACCGAATGCCTTCTATCACAGCAAACCGGAGCCTGTGGATCCCAAGGTCTATCTGGAACGTGCCGGCTACAAGGATGTCATTGAGCGCGACGGCAGCGCCATCCGCAAGATGCGTTTATGCGTCCAACGCGACGCGGAGCTGACCAAGTGCGAGGCTCTCCATCGTGCCGCCTACGCCCGTGATGCTCGTCCCGAGCTCGAGTGCGTCCAGTCCACCGATTGCGTTGAGGCCCTGGCCAGCAGTAAGGCCGATGTGACGGTTGTTCCAGCTGCCAATTATGCGGATGCACGCTCCAAGAAGTTGATCCCTCTGGTTTACGAGCAGCTGCCAGCTGAGAAGGTGCTTGTGGCCATTGCTCCGCCCACCCTCAACAAGGATGCACTGCAGCAGGCACCCATGTAAGTCTAGTCATGGAGTCCCCTAGTCCTAGCGCCCTCTTAACTCCCCTTAACTCCGTAACTTGCTCCACAACACAGCAAATACGAGGCGAACTGCGAGCGAGCTCGTCTCAGTGCTGCACTCCTGAACAAGCGTCGCAGCTTGGATTGGTGCAACATGGTGCCCAGCACGGAGGAGCAGCTGCTAATTGTGCCCGCCGACGAGCTGGAGAAGCACAAGGACTGGCAATTGGTCTGTCCCACTTTGGAGCGCCGTCCGGTCACCGATTTTGCCACTTGCAACGTTGAGGTGCAGTTGCCACATGCTATCTTCACCCGCGACGATGCCACGTCTGTCGAGCAGGAGACCATCAAGCATCTGTTCTCGCTCATCTCGGAGAGATTCGGTGACCACGGCAAGTTCGTCGATGTCTTTGCGCTCTTCCATGAGTTCCAAAAGGGCCAAAAGGATGTCATCTTCAGTGTATGTATCCCTGGCGATTCATCTCGAATCTCTCTAATCTCCGTTCCCTTTGCAGGACGATGCCTCCGAGCTGGTCACTCAGCTAAAGAGCGACCTCCTGAACGAGTACATCTACAACGAGCTCAAGTGCGATGGCAACAAAATCTCCAAGCAGTAAGCCGCAGTAGGCGTGGCATCAACGCCCTCATTATAAACTATATACAGTTATGGATATGCATACTATTTTTTTTTTCTTCTTCTGAATATAACTACGAGAAAATTATATGCAATTTGTTTCTTTGTTTGATATGCTTTCAGCTTGGATCTTTGTAAAGTCCGAATATTATTATCCCCTGATTCCTGATATCGAAGAGACCAACCTATCATTTTAATAAATAACATCCTAGTTCAGGTTGCAAACCAAATTGGCAGCAGAAAAACATGAAATTTCATAAAATTTTGTTGCATAACCAAAATAGAGTTTAAATAATGAAGAATTTGACATTTCGCAAGGAAATCGTTTAAGATTTGAGAAAGTTATGACAGTTTGAAGATTTTCAGTAAACATAGAAATAAGGAACAAATTGACAGTGGGACATAATTTTGATAAAACACCAAGAACAGACTGCACATAATGATAAAATTGACATCGGTTAAGATTTGCCAAAGTTATGACAGAAATATGTGAAGTATTCTTAGAATTCATCGTAGTGTTTAGTGTTGGGACGATAGTGAGCCACAACAGACCCGCCATATAATCTATGCCAATTTACAACTTTTTAAGTTTGAAAGCTTTAAAAACCATTGCATATTCTTAGGCGCTTGCATGAAATCGTAAAGCGTCGGCGGAAACAATTATTGTGGTAAAATAATCATTGAGTCGATTAAATGAATCCTTTCAATATCATTGGAAGTCCGCTAAGATTCATTCTTTCTGGTTTATCTGTTCGAAAAAGCAGGACATTATTGGACATTGAATCGAATGAATAAAACTATAATATCGTTGTTCTTTTATATTTTTATTTAAAAAAAATACACTTTCTATTTATTTGTTAAGCAAATGGAACCGATTCGCTAGTGTATATAGGATTACGTATAAATATATAAGTTACACAAATATATATGTATGTATGCATGTATATAGGTTTATATATATATATATATGTGTATATGTAAAATCAAAAAAAAAGAAAAATTGGAAAGGAGGCTGCAACGTTCCATTGGGTTTACCGAGTCGACCTGCCACACCGCGGGGCAGAACGATAGACGCAGCATTTAAAATTCGTTGATCCAAACGGAGTGGATGAGGTGGAGAGGTAAAGAGGAGGAGGCGTAAACAGAGACGGCAACGGCGACGGCGACAGAGACGGAGCTATGCTTAGTCTGAGGCATCCCGCTGATGTTGCTCCGTCGCAGACTCGGCACCGCTGCCGGCTTCCTCCTCCTCGGAGTAGTCCTCGTCGTGTGTGTGAGTCACCACTGTGGGCGTAGATGGCCGTGTGTGGACAATGGAACTCTGTGAAAGCAGAAGGATTAAAGGAGACTGAGTGCAGATGGGATTTGTGGAATCACTTACGGCACGATGCAAATCCTTGCCATCCTTGACAGGAGTAACCGCCGTCGAATTGTTGCTGACGGGCAGCGGCTCCTCGGCGGACTTCATTGCTGAGCTGAGCTTTGATGCGGTGCTGTTGATGCTGACGCTGCTGGAGCTGCCAGCATCATCCTGTGGCATGACTGTGGATGTCGAGGAAGCCGCTTCCGTTTCCGGTGGAGGTGGCTGGTGGGCTTGATCGTGGGCCACCGTCGACTCGTGGGGCAGCAACATGGCCGGAGCACGGAACATGTACGAGAAGGGGTAATAGATGAGATTGAGCAAGGTCGCGGCATAGACGTCGGCATATCGGACCACCTGGCTGGAGAAGAAGGTCTGGCGTGAGCCCGAACGGAATAGGGAGCCCATCATGCCATAGGACATGTCCATCTTGTGGGTCACATCCCTAATGCAGGTGCGCAGCTGCGAAATGTCCGGCTTGACCTTGGCACTCGAGTCCAGATCGCGATAGAGGTCGCCCAGCTTAATGTCCAGATTCTGCAGTTCCGCAAACAATTGACACTCATCCGTCCACACGTGCAGCTCACGCACCAGCTCCGGCACGATGAGGAACGTGCGCCAGCCCCGTATCTTCTTCGACTTGAGTATATCGCCAAAGATGTGATCGCCCACATAGAGCACATCCTTTCCCTTGGCATTGATGAACTTGGTGAACAGCTCACACGATCCCCCGGAATACACCTGACCCGGCTGCAATGGCCCAATGTGTGTGCCAATCTTCAATCCGCCCGTTTTAGTGTCCACCTGTCGGAGCACGGTTCCCTCATCGAAGAACAGCGGCTTCCTGGCATCCACAACGATCACGTCGAAGTAGCTCTTCCAATCCCGATGCGGCTCATCCTCATTGGCTCCATGCGGGAAATCAAACAGGTAGCTCATTATCTCATTCGTGTACGTGTAGTCGCTATTCGTCAGCATGAAGAGCTTCGCTCCCGACTCCCGGATGCGGGACAGGACCGTGGGAAGGCGCTTGTCCCTCTTCACATAGTACGCCATATTCTGTAGGAGCAACGACAAACGGATATCTCTTAGTTATTATTTACAATAAAACGATCCAGTCGAGAGTTCACGATTCCCACATACCCTTTCCTACTTAAGCTACTCCAACAAGTACTTGCCAGAAATCAAACGGGAGAAACTATCTTCTCAATGGAGTTATTTAGTTATTTCACTACCATTCATGTTGTTGTTTTCAGTACTAAAATCTTAACAAAGTGCAACTACTAAACAGAATTCAAATTAATATGTCTGAAGCTTAAATCCAGAAGAGAAACAACCAAGATATTGCGAGCAAAGCGAGCAGCAGGTTGACCTTATTCCCCTCGAGCGTGCCATGCCGAAGTTGGCGAGCAAAGCGAGCAGGGGGCGAAGTCCTCTAGTGTGTATGTAGATATGTATACGACATACAAGAATGTACTTTTATGTGATTCAATTAATTCTTGGGTTGTCTGATTGATTTACCCTACGAGTATGAATGAAATCTAACTGATGCCATCTACCATATATCCAAAATAAATCGCTTTGAAATGCTATTTTACATTTCAAGTAGCCTTGGTTGGTTTTCGGGAGAGTTACCTGTGTGGTACGACGCTTCAGATCGCCATCGGAATGCACCCAGTCGACGGCACGTCGCACGTCCTGGAAAATCGACTTATAGGTAAACAAGAAATCACCAGCTTTGATGCCACGTTCAACGCTGTAGAGTAGAGAAGAAGAAAGCGATCGATAATAGAGTTGTGAGATGCGAATGAGATACATTCAGGCAGACTGCAAGTTGGGATAGCAGCTTATCGAATGTCGAATGTCATCGATGTCATCAGTGGACAGTCAACTTACCGGACAAAGTCACTGCTATTGGTAAAGAAATCGGTTAGACAGGCCAATAAATAAGTTTCCGGTAAATTGAAAAGAGTATTTAGTACATAAACTCTCGACTCGTCCAGCTTGAGAAACTTATTCGGATACAGTTCATACACCTGGTGACTAAATTTCAAATAAAATAATTGCATAAGTCTCAAATTGGAAATGGTATTCCATTTAGCTCAACTTACTGCTTGATGAACTCAAAGCCGTGCACACAGACCAGAATGTTACCATAGGCATCCACCTTCAGGAGATTGCCATAGAGAGTATCGAACCAGAGGCCACGCACTGGAAATGTTGGATCATACTCAAACTGCAATATCTCCTTCGGATAACCCATGGACACTAGACGCTCCTTGACCAAATTGAATCCCAGCTGCTCATATTGGGGGATTTGTATTCTGCAAATGAAATGCATTTATTTATTTACAATCTTCATATAGTGCCAGGATAAATTAGGCCAGAGGACTCACCAGCCAGTGTATAGTCCATATCGAAGCCATAGTACTTAATGTTCTCCAAATGCAGCGAGCGGTTCACAAAGACTCTGTAATAAAAAAGAATGAGAAATGCATTTGAACATAGGTATTACTTATGCTGGGACAATAATTGATCGCCTTTAAAAATAACAAAATTATAAATGGCATTAATGATAAGAAACCATTTAGTATCCTTGCGTAAATGGGAAATAAATCCCAGAAGCTACTTAGTATATATAGAACCAAAAACTGCATCAGTTTCAATTAAATTATTGCTTTCCTGTAGCACTAGCTAACTACTTCAGTTCAAATGTCTTTAATTTTCAGTACTGAACACATAATTATTGCATTCAATTCTCTCCAGGTTTACTTTCTCTGGTTTACTCGGAGTATACATAAATGATTGGACCACTATCAAATTTTATACATAATAATAATAACCAATACATATTTAATTTTCATCGTTGAGTCAATTTGAGGAAACTATATATTACTTTAGTTAAAAGTTGATTCGGTAAACCGGACGTGCTAATTGTTTAAATAGATTTAAGCAACGAGCATTTCTGTATAAATATATAAGTGCATTTTTGAACAGCTATTGACTCGTGCCGATTGAGTTTTGTTATCACAAATCACAAATCGCAAATTGCAAATTGCAAAGCGGAACTCATTCTCCTTTGAGTACTCGAGGGTCGGGTCAAAAGTTTATCAAAGCGCACTAAAAATGCAGCACTAAAATGTAATTAACTCAAATGTGAAATTAAATCGAACCCATTTAAATCACTGAGACATTTAATGCAAAAACTACAACTGAATGCGTCAAATAAATAACTGAGAATATTATTTTAAATGGTCCTTTGGTCTCGATGCTTAAATTGAGAGCTCGATGCGGTTGCCCGCCGTCTGCTCTTTGACCAGCAATTAGTGCTAAAAAAATAAAACAAAAAGCAGCATGTCGTGGGCGTCGATCCGCCTTCCGCCTTCTGCCCACAGACAGCTCTCTGGCGGAGACACGCCCACTGGCGATGTCACCCATTTGCGGCGAAACTCATTAGCAACAGCAATCGAGTTGCTAGAGATGGCGGCTCACTTGCTGTTTTGTGGTTTCTCTCACACATGTAACAAGCTTGTCAGCTCTGTCGAGCAGCTTTCAAAATCAGCAGCCAACATTTGGGATAAAGTATACGTAAATCAAGGATACGTGAATTAAAAAATAAGTCATAAGTTTCGAGCAGGTTTAAGCTGTCTTATTAAACTATATATTGCTAAAATGTATCCAGCATTTGCAATAAAGTATACGTAAATGAAGTATACTTACATGAAGTATACAGAAATTAAGTATACGTAAATTGAGTAAACATAAATTAAGTATACTCAAATTAAGTATACGATCATGAAGTATACGTAAACTAAGTAGACGCTCATTAATATCGAGCAGCGATTTTAAGCGTGTAGTTATTTGACAGCATTGTTTTAATCATTCAAATGCTTTTCAAGCACTTTCCTATAATTAAAGTCTGTCTTATTTGCGCTAGGATATTCGTACTTCGGTTTTTCTCTTGCTGTTTTTTTTAACGTTTGGACATTTTTGAATTGTTGTTGTTTTCATTGGCGGACATTTCGTATTTGTGTTTGTGTGCGTTTATTTATTTTGTTGTCCCTTTTTCAATTTGCTTCACTTGAAATTTTGCCAAATAAGCGAAAAGTTGCATCCTTGTGTCACAAGCTTTCCCAGCAGGAGTAACTACAACAATTTTCATAGTTGTTGTTGCTGCTGCTGTTGCTGCTGGGGAAGCTTGTTGTTTAACCCAAATTCGAACAAAGTGCATAAATCTCAGGCACACACACCAAGTGGGGGGTAAAATGGGTGCGAGAGTCGACTGTAAGTTTGCAATATTTTCAAAATCTCCCAAAAAAAGAACTGTAATTGTTAATTTAACGCTCAGGCGACGTTGCCAATTTTCGATTTACACATCGCTGCAATTTTCAACTTTTACCGCGACAATTGATTACAGTTTTGTAATTCGAAATGTGTAATATAAAATAATATTCGTATATATGTATATATATTGTGTTAATCTGACATCAAATAGCGCCTGTTTACCGTGTCGAAAGATTCTCTAAGAATAGCAATTAATCTGAATAAATTGTCATTAGTCTTACGATTTAATTCTGCTGATTTTGTTGATTGTCTATTTTTGCCACAGACTGCGCGACAATAAATAAAAATACAAAATCATTTTTACATACAAACATATAAATATATATATTGTATAAATTTTTATAAATGCATATACCCAACAAATTGCATCGCAATAAATTATTGGATTTATTTTTGTTCACATTGCGTATTTGCAATAATTAGTAAAAGGCATATAAATATGCTCATCTAAATATGCAAAAAGGAAGATCTAATATTATTGCGCCGAACATAACTACAAATCAATTCACAATATTTAATAATTTGTATAGAATTTCGATCTATTTTTAATTTAATCTCTTTTTTAGTCTAAATTGGCAGCGTAATTTTAATTGAATGCAATTATAAATCTTTGTAAGCATTTAAAATGTAACAATTAATTAAATTTAATTGCGAAATCAAGAGTTTTTAAATGGCTTATTTTAATAAGAAATTTATCATTTATACAGATAATTACCACATCTGATTATAATCAACATAAACATATCATTGTTAAAGCTTTTAAAAGCAATAAAGCTTCATCACATGTCATTCTTCCAATGAACTGCTTGAATGATTGGTTAAAAAGCCCTTAAGTTTTTAAGTATAAGTTAATGCAAGGTTATCAGCTCAGAAAGTGACTGATCAGGGATAGTATTCACATTTACACAAATGCGTTTCATTGTTTTTGGCCATAACTTTTGTTAATATTATTGTTGGCATTTTCGATCTTTTATGGACTTTGACTTATTGTCAAATGTGACAAGCGCCTGAAATGCGAAAAACGTAGAAACTACACACACACACACACACTCAGCTTCTTACTAGGTGTATGTACTTTGAATTGCGTTTGAGCCACGTTTATAGCTCTGTGTTGGAAATCAGTGCAATCGTCGCAAGCTCACAACTTTGTTATTCAAATTGTAAAGTGTTGATCAGCGATCGAATCTTGTTATTCCAATTTCAATATATATAGAGTATACATTTATACAGTTCAATATACGAAAACATATAGATGTTATTGTTATGCTGCCTGATAAGGCTGCAATCTCAACTCATTATTCAGTTGCATAAGCGAGCAAATCGCAAAGTGTGCAACTGTTTACAAAGATTACAGATATAATAATATATATGTATGTGTATATATATAGTATTCATATACAGCACACGAGTATATGCTTATACTGTATGTTTATTCTACATATATAATCTCTGAAGAGGTCTATGATTGCATGTTTCTCATGCCATTTGTTATTGCCGATTTTTGGATTTTAATTGGGCTGTTGACATTTGCATTGAATATTTTCATTTGTAATTGTTGTGGTTGTCTTGTTGTTGTTGCTGTTCGTTTCCCTTCGTTTCCTTTCTTTGATTGCGCTTTTCTTTTCGTTACTCTTGTTTTTCAATGGATTTACATATTTTAACACGAATTGATTGTCAAGTGCATTGGCATTGCTCGAACGAGATAAAGTTTAAGGAAACACTCAAATATACGAGATTTGAGATGTTTTAATAAATACTGAGTAGATCTTCGGAGTTTTCTGGTTTCTGATTGCAATATATGCATTCATTAACTTGCGTATAAATAGAAATAATGTTAGTTCTATTTGTTTTATATCTTTTATTTCTCGACATTCTCTGAAAATATATTTAAAAGTTCTCAAAGCCCCAAAAATAGGAATATGATTGAAAAGCTTTCAATCCAAGAATTTCTAATAGATCTTATCACAGAGTATCTCTCAGTCGAGTTGAGCTGCTGAGCAGACTGTAAATCTCAAGAATTTTGTAAATCAATAAATATATGCAACTAATTAATTAGCTCACTAATTAGCTTCAGCAATCAGTAAGGTGTAATTTGGCACACTTATAGTTTTGAAGTCATATTTCTCAATTTGTTTTTGTAATTGTAGTGTTCACACTTACGAATTAAGCGGTTGTTGCATTGTAATTCTCTTGCTGTTGATATTGTTGCTGTTCTTGCTTGGCTGTTGCAACAACAAAGCAGCGCTTTCTGACACTTCAGATTGCTGAGCTGTTGTTGGTGTTGTTGGTGTTGTTGGTGCTGTTGTTGGTGTTGCTAGCGTTGTTAGTGGACAATGCAATTTCCCTTTGCAATTGCCATTGTAACAATTTAAGTTTCTTTTGTTATTCTCAATGCTCTTGTTAATGTTGTTGTTGTTGTTGTTGTTGTGCATTGTTGCCATTGATTGTTAAAAGAGGATCCTTTTTACAGTTGTTCAGACTTGTTTGTCTGCCAACTAAAGAAGGACATGACTTTAGCAAGAAATTGTGGTTACATTATATTTAAATATAACTTTACTTAACCTTTTGTTCAACATGCTATTAAGTAGATAAAACTTCCTTAATTTCTCACTATTTGTGAATTGAAAAATGTATAGCAGAAAGTTTCTACATTCTAAAATGTTCCATTAAGCAACCCTAGCGAGCAGTCTGAAAATCTGTTTGTCTTAGCCTTATTTCCAATATCTTTTGAAAGGGATCATCAAAGATACAAGAGAGTTCGAATTGAAAGGATCTGTTGAATTTAGTTGACATTGCCATTGTCATTGCCATATTTGAAACTACTTTCAGGCAATCAATTAAACTAATTAGTTCACAGATTTAAGAGAACGATCAATGCTCTTGTAAGAAATTATATATACTTTTTAATGTAAGACAAATTTAAGAGATAAATTCAACAAGAAACCGACCGACAATTATTAAATTACTTGCGTTTCTCGCATTTTTGATTCATGGACCACTTTTCCCTATCAGCGGAGATTGTTATAAGAATGTTTATCTAAGCAGTCAAAATTAAATGGTAATTGGTAAATGGTAAATTTTGTATACTTGAAAACCGTCAATACAAATTGAACTTGATGTTATTTTTATTATTGCTTTGGCTTTGGCTTTGGTCGAAAGGGAGCGAAAACAACAATTGATAGCGGGATGTTTAGGGAAATGTCGTTGTTTCCATCATTCGTGATAAGCCCTGAGGGGCACTTCGACGCAGGGATGTCTAGTCGTCCTGTTTGCTGTTATCCTTGTGTGGCACTGTGAATTGCTGTGAAAATAAGTTTGTATTTTCAAATCCTCATATCCTGTTGCCTGCAAATTGCAAATGCTGTTGCCGTGGCTACAGTGCCGTCCGATGTGATCTAGATGGACCAGGATAATGACAATCTACGCTACAGTTGTCAATTACATTTACCATGGACATGGACGTGGCCAGGACATGGCCAGGACATGGTCAATACAGGACAATAGCACATAATGCACGCATACTCGTAACACAACACTCCTTACATACATATCCTTTCAATTGTTCACTTGTCCAACTGAATAATTGTCCAATTGTCAGGGACATTGATGCTGTTTGGCTATTGAAAGAGCTTGTAATGCTGCAAATATGGTCACCCTAACAACAGACCTCCTAGCCTTAACAATAACAACATTAGCCGAAAGCGATATTTCACAGTTAACTGAATTACTATGCGTAAAGCATTTGAAATACTCTAAAAACTACTAAAAAAAAGAAAAATACGAAACTTCAATTCAAATGACACATCTGAGTTTTCTTTAAATCTTTAATCACATGACAGATTCATGTGGGCAATGTATTAAAATATGTCTAGCTGTAAGAGAATTGATATTTCCTCATATTTAAAAACATTAAAAGAGCACAGCAATGTGTGCAGTCAAATAAGTTCAATTTCAGATGAGATTATCTCTTTCCTTAAAATTTTGAGTAAAAGTTTTGTTAATGTTAACAGTAAAATCTTCTCTGAAGATATAAATGTGAATGTATTAATTAGTAAATGTATTTAATTTCAGCAATATATAAGCATCTTTTTATACTCGTTAGATGCAGAAAATGCAAAAGCTTTCATGTGATTTCGGAATCTTTGTACTCTCATAAAAAAAAAAAAAAATAAGAAAAATCTCGCATTTCATTACGTTTGCAATGAAGCAAAGGCAAAGAAGCGAAAAATTGCTCTGTTCTCGTATGTCAACAGAACAGAGAATTCTTATTCAACGGGAGTCACGTGGATGACACGGTCAACGCTGCGTATGCGTCATAATTCGCATTGTTCTTAAATTGCGTTGAGTTTGAGTATAAAGTTTATGTTTCTCTTTGTCATTAAATGCAGTTTTCAATTCCGACATTCAAAGCTGCCTTTGATTGCTGCTGTTGTTGTTGTTGTTGTTGTTGTTGCTGTCGTTGGACACGTGTAAGCTAAACGAATCTTGGGTCGACTGTCTTTCGTTTACCTGTGTTTGTCAGTTGCACAAACACAAACAAAAATACACAGCAAGCAACTTTAGCCGCAACTTGTCAAAAGAATCATCATCAGCAGCATTGGCCAGTTGCCCAGGTGAAGCATTCTCATTGATCCAAAAGAGAATCGAGTAGACTCAAATCGGGAAATGGCATGAGATAAATATAAATTCTGTGAAATTCAGAAGCAATGTTCAGCAAAATTTTAATTCACCCTAAACTATTCAAAGTTATAGTCAACAAACTATTTAAGTCACAAGAATTTAACAACTGTGGAAAGTGGAAATTAAGTCGGTCAGAGTTCAGAGGCAGAGAGAGAAGCGAAGAGACAGGGAGAGGAGAGAGAGAGAAGACCAGGAGGCGGATATAATGAATACTAAAAGTCAATTTAAGTATAACAACCTATTTTGTCACTCGAATTAATAAATACATACATATATTACCAATAAAAATATAAAGCGCTTGAATATAAAACCGAGTATTGCTAAGTAAACCACATTCTCTAGCGAAGTTTAAGTCCTTTATTATTAAAAACAATTTTCTTAAATCAATAAAATATTTGTCAATATTTGTACAGAAATTTCAGATTAGCCAAACGAAGAGAATAAAGTATTCAATGAAGTTCTGTCTCTTCAATAACATGTATTGATTAGGACAGCTATTAACGTATTGTCAATAATTTGCAGATAAATTCTCAGATCCTTCCATTTTAAAAATGATATTTATTGAAATGTTGTCCATTCGGAGGGGATCATTGCAAAGGAAAATTTAAACTTATCATATTGTCAGTAAATAGCAAATAGTAAAGATTACAATTAAAAAAGGGCTTAAATCCTTTCTATAAAGTCGATGATAGACTGTTATATATAGCCAATTTATCTACCACATAGTGCACAACATTCTAGTGAAGGACTCAACTGTTGGTTCCTTGGTTTATTGCAAACTTCGCACATTCGACGAAAACTCGTCCAACTAAAGTACATTGCAATTTGCAGCCTGTATGATTATTTAAGGTAGGAAAGCGCTTCATTAAATAAGAACCCAACAGACTGACTCCATTCGAATTCCATTTAAGCCGCAAGGCTCAAGCAAATTGAATTCTTGAACAAGGTCAGGGGCAATGGCAACAATAGAAATACGGAGTGCGGGGAGAGGTGGACATGGGAATAGGGAAATGGGTAATGGGAGCTGACAGGAGTTATGCTGTTTGGGTTACTTTCAGGACATGTGTAAAGGCTTCCAATTAAAATCCAAATTACAAACAAACACATCGTCAAATTGTGGTCACACAGCTGAAGGTCTCCATCTCGAGGATGGCAGGGGAAGGCAGGGGGAAACCATGGGGAAAGGCAAACGCTGGGATCTGGGACCACTTATTTGCCACATGTGCATCAGTGGCGGCACAATTGGGCGATAATTGACTTAATAAGCATAACCACAAAACCAAATAGCCCAACAAATATCAACACTTACACACACACAGAAAACACACACACACACACACACACACACACATACACACACACATGGAAACATGTGGCACTAAGAGCCAAAGGAAAACATTTACTCGGTCCCACAACAATTGCAAAAGTGGATAAAACTGGTTTACTTTAGTGCTCGACAAGTGAGAAAGTCAAATAGGATTAAAGACCAGAAGGATAAACGATTAGATTAGAGATCAAATGATGACTGGAAATAGAGGAAATTGAGGACTTGAAATAATGCGACCAACTAATAATCGGGGAGTAAAGCGGTCAAGTATTTCACACACAAGTATACAAGGAAAATAGTAAAAGCAGCAAATAAAACTCCATAAATATGAAGTGAAAAACTTTGTGATAAGAATTCGAAACCTAACAGAGGATTAGAGTTAAAAATTGTACAATTCTCTGTAGAGAAAACTAAGAACACTTCTAGCGAAAAATGAAGGATCTTTAAGGGTTTAATGCGTTCATCTTGAAGCAAAGCTGTGTTCTAATCGTTCGAATAAATTGTCAAATTGTCAATTGCCAATTGTCAATTGCACCACAGAATGCAAACACTACACAACACAGAACACACACCAAATGGTTGGAGTCCTTTTAGAATATTATTGTTAGTGTTATTAATATAACATTATTATTATTATTGGCCTGTCTGATTTTTCGAAATTCGCGTCGTGTCTCGTCGTCCAAACTGCACTTGGAGCGAAACCAAACTGAGTCGAAATTCGCTGAAAAAGAGGCGACAACGCGGTTATCGTAATGTCGTAGTATCGTAGTAGTAGATGATGATGATGATGATGACGAAAACGACGACCTGTTCTTTCTATGTAGAACTTGTTTAGCCCCTGTCCAGAGATCAGTATAGTTAGTCGAGTCAGTTACGTGGGTTGTGCTCACAGTTTGATGGTCGGGTAGTTTGCGTTCTTTGCTGCGTGTGGCGTTTTTTGTTGTGAATAAAAATGTAAATACGAGTAGTATCAACAGAAATAAACACAAAAAACAGAAAAAACACAAAAAACACTACTCGCACTTTCAATTTTCAAATGGCAGCTCATTGCGTGCGACCTTGGGTCAGTGTCAGCTTAGCAACTGCAGAGCGGGGGTGGAGAGAGGACAGTAAGGGGAAGGGGTGAGGGGTAAGGGGTAAGGGGTGAGGGAACGCATGGGGGTTGTTGGGAGGGTTAATAGGTAGACGGCGCACTGTACAGCTCGTCAATTGATTGAGGGCGGCATAGCATGTGAATGGCGGGGTTAATTAGACAGCAAGGGCTGCCAACCCTCAATGAACATAACGGTAACGGTAACGATAACGGTACGGCACCCCAGCGAGGTCAAGCATCATCTTGTTGTTGTTCTTCTTGTTTCTATTCACTGGATGCTGCTGAATCGCGTTTTGGACAACGGCAAACAAGTGAGCGGCAAAGCTCAGATTAATCAAAAAAAAAAAAAATAAATAAATAAATAAAGGTAAATTAAATTGTTGCTATTTTCACAGTAAAGCTGCCCCAAACTATCGTATCGTTCATTTCTCTGGCTCTTCAAGCAGCGTGAGAATCTTCTAATATGATTAACATAGTTGGTGTTGACTTCAAAAGCAGCGCCCCGGAAATCCTTCAAAAATACATAAACATAATTGATATTCACTGCAAATTGAAAAGCACAGACTCGAGACTGAGACTCGTTTCAACAAAAGCCTTAATAGGAATTCCGTGTGCCATAAACCGCATATTATTTTTGAGTAAAAGCTGAAGAACTTATTAAGGTTTGAATGCCATAATCTCGAAACAAAGTAAGGGACAAATTAGATTGATAATTTCTCAATGCAATGCAATATTTTCAAATACTATTTAATATCAATATTTTTATTAATCCTACAAGTTTTTCGAGATCCACAACATGTCTCTTACGTCCAAATTCGACATTGAGCTGAAAATTGAGTGGACATCTAGATAATCGTAGATGATAATGACGTCGACCCCGTTGAACCCTGTCCAGAGATCAGTAAAGTAAGTCGAGAACTACGCGATTCAATACAGTCGAGCCCCTTCATTATAATGAGCCATTCTTTATATTTTTAATTCTTCGGAATATCGGAATATTTTCTTATCAATTGTACTTTCTAAAGAGTTTAACTTTAAAAAAAACTCGACTGTATCTATACATAGATAGACCAATACAATTATTCGAATAAGATAACGCCGTCAATACTTATACTTGCTTAAAGTTTGGAAGACTCTGTTTCTATTATCACGTTGCTGAATCCAATTAAGCAATAACACGAAACGAGATGAAGTATCTTAACATTTCTTGAAAATCAAATGTTTTAATGATAAGTTATTTTCATGAAAGTACCTAATGGAGAAGTTCAACTGAGGTAAAAGGTATATTTATATATATATAGATACTACTGAGATGTTTATAAGTCGCAACAAGAACAATTTAAAAGAGAATACACTTACACATTCAGACATATGTGCATATATGAAGTCAAGCAGCTAAAAACATTGTTTATGATAACTTATCTATCTGTGCCAGGTTTAAATTAAACTATTCAAAGGGCAATCTACATGGTGTTTAATTATTTTCACGGTTCACATTGTTCTGTCTCTGTTCAGGATGCAAATCGCGACGAGCACGTAAAGGATTTAGGTTTTGAATGCCAAGTTCTCTGAGGTTGCTTCTTTTTTGGGCTTCCTGATTTTACGAGCATCTTCTTCTTCTCTCTTTCCCGCCCCATTTCCAGAGTCGTAAACGTGACACTGGACCGCCGGTTAGAGGTGGGCGGGAGGAGGCGTGGCAATAGTAGCTACTTCAAATGTTATTTGCATTTTAATGACACACACATTCAAATGTCATTTGTGCATTACAAAATAGTACAGAAACTCGCTCTTTCTCACTCTCTTTCGTTTAAATTCGTTATAAATTGGATTATTATATTATTTCGCAGCATTATGTTTGTTAGTTTTGTCAATTTGCATATACAAATTTGTCAGCAATTAATTTCGATGTTTTTTTTGGTTTATTTCGCCGCATTTTCCATATTTGCTTGTCCAACTTTAATGGAAACTCAAATTTTCAATAAAAATATGATAATCGAAATGCGACAGCAATTGGAATTTTGCCATTAATCATACGTTTAACTTATCTGTTACCAATCAAAACGAACAAATCAAATAATAAATAATTTCAAGTGTCTGTGCAAATGAAAACAAATTTAAGGACAGCGCAAATAAAAGGATTGTTCATAATATGTTAATTGTATACAGCTCAACTATGTAAATAATGATTTACTAAAGGCATAATTAACAGATTACAGATATGTCATTTGAAACGTATTTGAACTAAAAATCTGCAATAAATCCGTTCATTCTTGTTCTTAGAACTTCTTAGAACACTTAAATATAAGGCAAAAGAATTTGTGGTCTAGTTCCTCAGATACTTCAACATAAGTATAGCTATCCAAATATCTGTGCTGTATAATTTATTCACATCGTATTATGCCTTAAAAATGTTCTACTAAAATTAACAGTTTTGTTGCCTAACAACACAGTTAACAGTTAATAAATTTACAGTTACGCAATGCTAAATAAAATTAAATCGCTTTTTATGTGCAGAGAACTGAAAAAAGCCGCATTAATTGAGCATCGCAAGAGCAAAGTCAATTACAATAATAACCACATAAATAATTACTTTGTTCAAAGGCATACAAAATAAATTTAAACATAAAACAAATAATAAAAAATTAAATAAATGGAAATGGAAATTAAAATTTCCAAAAAAAAACTACAAAATACATTTCGCATGACAATTTCTGGGAAATGCAAATTGTAATAAACTTTTGCTGCCGATGCTGCTTGCCGCATTTTGTTGCAGTTGCCGCTGCCATTACAGTTGCGGCTTCTTCCGTTTCCGGTGTGCCGAAAAGTTGCAAGGCTGCAGCTACGTGACACACAGCGAATGTCACGTCGCATCGCTTCGCTTCTTTTGGCCAATTTGTAACCGAGGGCATATAGTACGAATACGCCAGGAAAGCCCCTGAGGACTTTGGTATGCATATAGCCTAAGAATTTAAGACAATTTGATTTCCCGGACAGTGTGCGCTCTGCCAGAACAGGTGCAGGTCACGTCTTCAGATGCAACTCGTCGACAAAATGACGCTGCGTGGCAAGCAGTGATGGGGGAGAGGGCGGGGCGATGAGCGACAGGGTGAGCACGGGTGAATGCAATGCACAATCGAAAACACAACATAATTGTCAATTTTACTTGATTTACAACTGGGGTAGTGTTCAGAAGAGCGTAGGGAAAAATGGGGGATGCGAGGATTGGGGGACTGTTGCTAATCAAAATTGATAAGCAGATGAGATGAGTTAGCTGCTGGCAAAGCAAAATTACATTAATTGACTAAATTCGAAAACAAGGCGGGCGAGACAAGAAGCCAAACGTAGGAAAATATCGAAATTGCGCATACGTCGCGTGTTACCGGCAAACTAAACGACGACAGCAATTAGGCAAACTGCCAGCAAGCGCCTCACTATTAATTAAGACTAAAAACAGGCAGGGAAGGTGGGTTGAATTGCGTTTGGGGCTGGTGGTGGTGGTGTTGGTGTAAGAGGTGAGGGGAAAGATGCTGAGATACGCGTCTGGCCAAGGACATATTAATAAGCGCATAAACCTTCGTTACCAACCTCCTCACGCCAATAAATATGCAGCGACTGTCGTCTCACCATGAGACAGAGTGAAAGTGGCAGTTGCAGATGCAAATTGTGGCAGAAACAAGCAATAATAACTGTCTCCAGTTGGAGCGTAGCATACGCATATAACTAGAAATAGTGAGTAGCGTCTAAAACAGCTATAAAAAAGAGATTAGATAAAGCAATATTTCAGCTAAAGCTTTATAGATCGCTGATAAGTGCTTGATAAGCAACTAAATGATAATAAAATGAAGGGATTAGCCAATAAACCAATTTGAATATTGACTTAAATCGATAGATGACAATTGTTGCAACGACGTAAGCACGTTTAGTAACATTGAAAATAATAGTAGTTAAAAAAATCTTAAATTTTTCTTTAATTATGATTTAACTCAATTTTTACTTGGTAAATGTTTTTTGTGTGATTCATATACGTTAGGGTGCATCGATATTGAAATTTGGTAACCCAAACTTGAAATCTGAGTCAATTCTTTGAAGCTCTCAGCTGAAAACCGTAGCTTTTAAATGTATTCCCTGCTCCATTTTTGAGTTGAAAAATGTATCATTTGCCGCATTTTAAAATTATAAGATTGGTGTTAAAATTTATTTAAGGACTTGGACTTTCAGAGGATGAATTGTTCGATAACAAATTTGATTACAAATTTGGGTTACCATTTTTGGTAAATCAATGCACCCTAAGGCACATTAAGATCGCTTAGCTTATTTATTTATCAAATAATTAGTAAGCTATTGAAGAAAAGATTAGTTATTTGACTAAACAGGAAGTACATGTGCGTAGCATTAATATAACGAGACAGTTGAATTGAAATATATGTATATACATAAATATTACAAGCAATTTGTGGTTGAGCACACAAAGACACAAAGACAGACAGATGGTCACTCTAATAACTGATAAAGACAAAAGCTTATTGTCTTTTTATTTTCTCTTTTCTATTCTTTTTTGTCGTCCATTGCAGCTGTTGACAATGGATACGATTGCGTTTGCAGAGATCGAGATTGCAGACTTGATAGTCGTCGCATATTTGCTGACTCAGCCGATAGCTGATAAGAGAATGGTGTTGTTGTTGCAGTTGCTCACCTGTGTCCCAACTCACGCTTATGGCCGTGGTAGCTGCTTGTGCCATCGACGCCCAGATGAAGGCCATTGAGCACCGACTGATCAATGTCCGTTTCGCCAATGGTTTGTGTACGTTCGCGTTCGCGTTCGCGTGCACCGGAATTTATGCTGCTGTTGTTGTTGGGTTTGGAATGTGATGGTTGCACATCTTGTTGTTGTTGTTGTGGTTTTTGTTGCTTTTGTTTTGCTGGTGTTTGCGGCATTTTCGTTTGCTGGCTGCTGCTGTTGCTGCTTATGCTGCTGATGCCTCTGCTAAGGTTACTGTTACTGCGACTGCGACTGGTTAGCCAAAAGCGCCAAAGAGCAATGCCAACTAAGTTGCGACGTCGCGTCGCTGCTGATAAACGAGAGTTCAGAGCTCTCCAAAAGCACAGCTCAGGCTGAGAGAGCGAGAGAGCGAGCGAGCGCACGCGTGCGAAATGTGAAATAGAAAGAATCCGTGGCAGCAAACAAAACAAAAACAATAACAAGTACAAATACAAGTACAAGTACAAGTACAAGTACAAGTACAAGCAATGTGGCGTCTTATCAGCTGCTAGCAGAAACGTCAACGTCACGAATCTATGCGATGACAGCGCAGCAGCAGCGTTGTTCACTTCACTGTGTGGAATGATCTTCTTACTAAAACTACAACTATCTACTACTTCAACTGCTACTACAACTGCTATTGGTGATATTGCTATTGTTGTTATTTGTTTATTGTTGTGTACTTTTCTCTTTTTTTTTGACACTTTATGCTGAGAGCATTGAAAGCTTATCACAGAAACAAAAACAAAAGCAATAGCAGAAATTCCACTACCACAAGCACACGCACATTAACACGCACACCGAAAAAAATAACAAAAACAAATGTGCATATGTATGTATAATAATAAACACAACAAGAATAACAATTGGATTTTGGATTGCCTTTAGCGGTGTAGAGTTTATGACGAGAGCAACAATTTCGGTCAACGTTCGAATTTCAACTGACGGCGACGTCGACGGCGACGCTCATCGAATGCAACGTTGTAGAAATGGGAAGGAAGCAGCAGCAGCAGAGGCCGAAGCAACAACAATTACAAAACGGCAAATCAGCAAAAATGAGAGAATAAACGCAGTTGAGCGACGCGCGCATGCTCTCCTCGAAAGCTCTTCGTCTTTGTATTTGCGTGTCAAAGAGTAGGCGCACTTACATAGCACAGCTGTGTGCTAGTTGTTGTCGTCGGTGTTGTTGTCGTTGTTAATGTTAATGTTGTTGTTCTTGTTTGTCGTAGATGATTTGAGTCATTGTTGCTTTAGTGCCTTTTATGCAATAAATATTAAGTGTTGTGGGTTTTATTTCTCTGCCCCTCTTCTTGCCTTGACGGCATTTTGACTTTGACATTAGTGAGGGTCACGGTGAGAGAGCTTACGATATGAATTTGAATTGCTATAATTCTGACATCTACCTGTGCATATATTTATATTTAATTAATCCCTCAAAGATATGTACGTAGATGGAGTCCACTTAATGTAGGGCATCCACTATTCGGTGTGCTGGTCAATGTTGCGCTTACTCGTTTTATCTTCACGCCATAAAGTGAACAGACGGGTACTCTTAAAAATAGCGACGGCCAATGGAAATTTCAGTGTGTCAGTCGAAAAGACGCGTTTGAAAGCAAATAGGAAATTATAAATAGCACAAAAGCAACAACACAGCACAACAACAACAGCAAGTCCAAGTTGAAGACTATTCAAACATGGATCGTTATTTAAACGTATGCACTATGCGTGGGTTTGTGACTCCGCTAAGCAGACAGCGGGGTGTCTTGTATGTATGTTTTATTACCATTAAATTTTGGTGTATTTTACTACGATTTCATATTTGGGATTTTATTTATCGTTTTAAAAGTGAAACGTGGAACGTGTTTATGACAGATGTATGAGTCTGATTATACAATAGTTAATGTATTCATATGTATTCACACTTATCCACACGCATTCACATGTATTCAAATGTATCCATTTAGTTTTTCGAATATGCAAATCATATTGAATGCTTTGACACCTTTGACTGTCAAGTTGCTTTGATTTTTGTTGGTTATTGGGTCCACATTAATTATTAGACAGTGCCTTCAAAATGATTTCCCTCATGTGGTTTTATTCATCAATTGAATAATAACTTTATTTGTTGAAATTCATTACCAGTTTAATATACGTGTATACATATATATCGACTGTGACCAGACATACTGCACCCACTGTACTTCCAATTATAATAATGATTTGTTTTGTGCGTGGACTCATAAATATTCTATAAGCCTAGTCAACTTGTCCATCTATCTACCCACATATAGACATCTATAGTATGTAGAGATAAGTGTGTAGAGATACATATACATATGTTGCCATGTGTTTATCGATTTGTTTTACTGACAATACATAAATATTAAGTTTCAGCTGGTAAACTAAAGTACATGCATTTGGGGAACTGTAGAAGAAGATATTTCATCGGATCATCGACACTTTATTGTTGTAGATTTTGAGCTATGAATCATTATCTTTTAGATCATAATAGTCACCGACTTATCACGAGTGTTATATTTACTCAAGCCACAATGTGACAACTTAAATAACAAACATGTCTAAAATTAGAGCTCATTATTCAGAATTCGCTCGCATACTACACTCAAGTCATACAGTATATTGTTTACTTATTTATATGTATGGGCTCCGAATATTTCATGGAAATTCAATTTAAAAATCAAATGAATTTTCATTGAACTCATCTGATTTTCTGCTCATCTGTTTATTTACTCTTCTCCGTTCGGTAATCATAATCGCAAAACTACGAGTTTTATTCGCCAGTATTTTAAAAATGGGCTTAAATTGGGATGACATCAACGATAGACGTCTTACGTGTTAAAGCAAAAAAGGTAGACAGTCTGTCATAAAGTCAACTATCTATATATATAATAATATATATATGTGTGTGTGTGTGTGTGTCTACAACCGAACACTGGGCGGAAAATGCAGTTGACACTCGGCAAAGTGCCCACTCAAAAGTCGACAAACAAGCCGCCCAGAAAACTGGTTGATAATATGGAACCAACAAAAATAAGTACAGGCCAACTTACTTAAATACACTATCTCACTGATTTGTATGCACAATAATGAAAACAAAATGAAAAACAATACATAACACTCCAGTTAAGCCGACATACATACACCCTTACCTATATTTACAATTCATAATCGAAATATAGATGGTATGCTCACAATTTACGTTTAAATTTGTTAAAAAAAAACATGATTCGAGTTGATATTTAAATTAAGAATCATTTTTATTTATGCATGTAAACTTAAAGTTATTAATATTATCCATAGAGAATTTATCAAATAAAATACATATTGAACCTGTATGTATTTTCAATCTGCGTTTCGAAACACATGATAAAATTATAATGCGCTTTTTTAACTATGTATATCGAAATCTTGCACGTTGCTATTTAGCCATGTACCTGGCATATATGTATGTATGAATGTGTGTGGTTACTTAGCTGTATAGTTGTAGTGGTTGTAGTTGTTGTTTTTCTCAGGGTCTGTATACAGAGATAAGGCGATAAGGTAGCAGCAGTGTTTTGCATTCGACATTGGCCATGAACAGCTTGAAAGTAGCGACTCTGACACTCTCTGTAAAATTCTAGAGCTTTACGAAAGCATGCGATAATGCACTGAGAGAACCTGGCGGTGTGGAAATCAAATTTGTAAATTTGAGAGAAATTAATTAGACTTAATAGTAGAATTCACATTAGCAATAGCTCTATATATATTGTATATATATTTTTTAAATTCCTTATTAAAGCTTTGAATCCATACATTGCAGTTGTAGTATCTTAACATCGAAAGTAGATATATAATTAATAGAACAAAACCACACACTATGGGCATGAGGACTCATAAGGAACTCTATAATTATTTGAATTATCATTGAATATCATTGCATTTGACATAGCCCGTTTGAAATAACAGAAAAAGTATTAAACAGAGTGTTGGAATCATTAAAAACCTGCAGTAAGTATCTATGATGATATCAAAATTGTGATATCATTATCTATCGCAATGTTTATTTTATTTATGATACAACTGATATTTTTATTTTTGAATGATGTGGATATTCAATAATCATAGTTTTTTATTATTGTTTAACCTTGACACCGGTTAAACTTGGATACAACTTTGCACTATAGTAGCTGACCTATGTCACCTATGACAGGGTAAATAAAATTCAAAGAAACAGTCACAACAAGAGCAACAACAACAACAACAACAACAACTACAATAGCAATAACAACAACAAGGTTTAACAAAAGTGATGATGATGATAAGAACTTGAAGGGGTCAATCAGAACAGCCTAATGAGCAATGGAGACTCTCAATGTCAGCCCCACGTTGAGTTTATTTACAATAATCGTAGATTCATCTAAGGTCTCTCAATCCCTCTACCTCCCCTTTAACCATGTCAGTCCCAGCTTTAACGAGAGATTTATAATATTCTGTTCAAATTTAAATTAAAAAAAAACAGGAAGAGTTACAGAATTTTGCGATTACATAAACTGATAAACAAATCGCCAATCGTTTGTTAAAAATAGACATTATGTACATTTTACATATTTCTATAATTTAATATTTATATACTTTGCATAGCTTGACTTTGAAGCAGACAAAGAAAATAATGTTGAAATCATGATCTTAAGTTAAAATTTTAAAGAAATAGTAAAATAAGAGAATATATAATATATGTATATAATATAATATTTGTTATATTGGAGCAAATGTTGCGAACCAAAACTGTGGAACTCGGGAGTTCCTAAAACGATCTCCGGAATCGATTAAAAGTCCTTAAAGTAAAAGTCGATAATTGAGTTGTCGATCAATCGATCAAACTAATTAATAGAGTCCAAATGGACAGCGAAAGAAAATAATATTATATTTAACGCAGACTCAAAAGGTTGTATTAATTTCGGAACTATTTGAAGAGTCTCCAATTTGACACTGATCCCAATTCATAATGCTAACACATGCACACACATTGGTGTGTTTCTGTGTGTGTTAATTCTTATTTTCACTTACCTGTGGGCCGCATGGCGATAATACTTTTTGGGCACCGAACAGGGACCGGGCGTGTTGGGCGCTGAGTCGCTCATTTCACACTGCAACATCCCGAAAAGAGTGATGAGAGAGCGAGAGAGAGAGCGAGAGAGAGAGAGAGAGAGAGGGAGAATGTAAGTGGTTTTAAGTGTAGTATTATGAATCAAATACACAGATACTCCTATGTATACACACGTTCAAAGGTATATGGACAAAAAATGAAGTAACTTTAAACTGCATGTGACAGAGAGATGGTAATGGAAGTGGATGGCGGTGCAGTAAAACCAATTAAGTGCATAAAAGAACATCAGCAGAGTAAGTTTTGCATTTTCTTAAACGTGTGCATGCATATGTATGCGTGAGCGTGTGTGCGTATATGTGTGACACAATTGACACAGCTAGCTAATGAGTTGGCTGCAGCTGATTGATGTCTGTCTGTATGTATGTGTCCCGCTTATACATGCATATTAACATGCAGAACATTTAGTATCTCTGCACCTGTCTCTTTCCCACATTTCTCTTTCGTACTTACTTGGTAAGGCATGTCATAATACTCTCTGGCAAACTGAGCTTGAGCCTGAGCTTCTGTCATGCTGGCCGCAGCCTCTTGAGACATTGTTGTCATTATGCCTAAGCTCGCATAGGTGTCGCTGCTGCAGCAGCTTTTCCCTTTGCGCCGCTGCTTTTTCCTTTCGCTCTTGTCTTTGTTGCTGCTTCTGCTGCTGTCGCTGTCGCTGTCGCTACTGCAATTGCTCAGTTGACGCAGCTGCGAGGCGTAAGTTTTATTTTGGGCTCGCCTCGTTGTTGTTGTCGCTATTATTGTTGTTCTTGTGTTTGCTTTGTCTGTTTCTGCTCTATTTGTTATTAATGTTGTGGATTTGGATTTGGAGCTTTCTTTGGCTGTTGCTTTTAGGCTACGAGTAAACTGCAAAGTGTTTGGACCATTGCGTAAGTTCTTTAACATTTGCGACAAATTAACAAAAGCCATCGAGCGCACGTGAAAGCAAAAGAAACTATAGCTATTCTACACATATATATATATATATATATATGTGCATGTATGTATATATGTGTATCTGTATGCGCGCGTGTGTGTGTGTGTTTGTGAGTGTGTGTATTTAGCTGCGATTGCATTTACAATTTTGCACTTGAGATTGAGATTTATCCAAAACATGTAAACGAAAATAAATACAATAAATATAATGAACTAAATGTTTAAACATTTGACCAATTCTCTGGGAATTAAATATTCACAACGAAAGTCCTTGACGTGTACAAATTGGAGACATTCAGCAGGTAACTTTGATAACTTTCATCTTGGTAACTGATTATTACATTTCTTGCAATTATACATTTTCAAATTGTAAAATATGTCAAAATGTATTGGTGCGTTACCCAACACAGATTTCTGTTTTAGAACGATGAATTTTTCTGATTGAAAACCTGATTGAAAACCTGCTCAATGCCCCCATTGTCAAGTCGTTATCAACAAACTCTTTCTGTGGAGAAAAATACTAATAGAAAAAGCTACAGTCGACGGGATCGACTGTAAAGACCCTGTACTAACTGCAAAATTTTAATAAACACAAATTACCTACATATGTAACATACAGATTTATATTTGATTTGAAGTATGCTTTATATTCAAGACAGATCAATGTTATTTTCAAATTTGGACACGCATTTTAAAGCATGGTTATATATAGAAAATATATACATATTGCTCATTTACTAAATGAGCGACATATCAAAAAATAAATTTCAAGATAAAGAATTTAATGGTGTTAATGTCAGTGTCAGTCTATTTAGCATCTGTTTTAAAAAATGTAACAGAAAACTCGGTAGTCCACTCAGAAGCAATTTTGCAGTGTGTTTGTACATTTTAAGTACAGGGTATCAAAGCAGAATTCAAATAAAACGAATCGAAACGAAACACAAGCAAAGAAGAGAAAGCTAAAAGCGATTTACATGCGCTGCCTAAAAGTATGCTATGAATATTTCACTGGAACAATAGAGCTTAATGAACAGTTAATTCATCACATGTCGCACAGTTGTTGCTGATTTATTTGTATTTTATTTACTTGCTGTGGCTGTTTGTTCTGTTGTTGTTGCTTTTGAATTCTAATTGCAAAATCAAGTTTTAAAATAAAATGACGAAGTGTGCAATATATATCGATCTATCAAGTAGGCGATGAGTACAATTTGACGAGGGTCTAAAAATAAGCCTCCAGAGGCCCCAGCAAAGCAACAACAACTAAGACCACAACAGAAACAGCAACAACAACTCGGACAATCTATGAGTCATCACAGTGAATTTTCACACCATTTAATTGGGCAGCGAATTTAAATGAATTACGAATTAATGAACATTTGTTTGGTAGGTAATTAATTCTATACAAGCTTGAACTGCACATGTACCTGAGATACAATTCGTGGCGAACGACCGAAGGGAAAATCGTATATACTCTTTGCACAATTCTTTTTCAATAATTCACATATATAGTAGTTTTAGTTGTTCACACACGACTAACTTGATTTCATAACACACACAAATTTCCAAATTTCTAAATTGCCAAAAATATCTGAGCCAAACAGTTGTCAACTTTTTCTCAATGCGACAGAACAAAATGCGTATGAAGAAATTCACAGAATTTCTGTGACGTCTGTCGATAAATTCAATGGACTCGAATTTATCATATGGCCGGTTTGTGTCTCTAGTTTTTCCGTTCAGTTTCTTTTCGGTGTTCGTTTTATACTTTGTTTGCTTTTTAGCTTTTTGTGTTTTGCCTGTAAATCGTCGCTTGCTTTTCACAATTTTTCTTTCGTTTACATTTTGGATTGCAATTTTGACATTTGAAGCGCAGGCGCTCTTCGCATCAGAAGAGAACCAAAGAGAGTTGCTCCACAAGAGAGCGACTGCAATGCCGGCCCAAGCTTTTTTGCTTCTGTTTGTAAACAATGCGAAAGCTTTGACCAACTTCACAGACAGCTGGCAGTGCTGCCGCAGTAGTTGGCGGTTTCATCGCCCTTTGGCGCCAACTTTTTGAAACGACAGATAAAAAGGCTATAATTGATGTGCAGGAGAAGCTTAACTTTTATGCGTTATTTATCGTTATGGCCAATATACAGACATATATCAGTTTAAAAGCTGCGATTAACTCTGGGTGGTTTAGTTTATTTCATGCAGAAAAAGCTCTTCAATGCAAGCAATAAATAAATATTTAATTTCTTTATTCAAAATAAAATATAAATATAAATATATACATATGTCAATCAAAAATATCAAAAAATTTTGTTTGGATATTTTTGATTAGTTTCGTTTTCTGTGGCACCCGTGAATATCTTTTTATTTTTATAATAAGATAATGACACATTTGTTTTAGTATCAGTGTACGTATGTATGTACTTATTTATGTATAATATTAATTGTATATGCTGCAGGTTAACTCTGTGTAGTTTCCTGCAAAAACCTCATCACAAACTTACTGCAAAATGATTTGTTTGTTATTGGTTGGCGCTCGCTGTACAACAGTGGACACATTTTTTACTACTATTTACCAGTTACTAGTTACAATGTACTGAAGTGCAACAGTCGACTTAAATGGGAAACAACAGCTTAACTCAAGTTGTAAACATCAAATGTTCATTATTTCCTGTCTTTTGAGCACTGTCTTTGTTTTTATACATATGTAGCTGATCTATCAAGCGTAAAAATAATTAGGCAAAAGACGAGTTAAAAACCACTTGAGATGTGCCTAATAATTTGAGAATGAGCCAATTAAAATTAAATGAAATTGCACACAACATTGAAGACGATCTAGTGTCGATAACAGAAAGAAAAAATGTGAGCACATGTTAATTCATATTAATCGTTGTTAAATTGATTTGAGAGATGTGCATTGATAGTGTTGTATTTGAGGTTGTGGCAAGTTCACGCGTTGCACGTTGCACGTTGCACGTTCGTGACACGCGCTCATCTCAGACTCCTCGACGTCTAAAAAGCAACTGATAAATTTCCGCGTGCCTCGACTGACGAGGCACTTCCTTGCACTTGTGGCCACTTCCTTTGGCTGCGCTTACACCACGCTCATAAAAGGAATAAAGTCCGGATCCAAACACAGCAATCGCCAATTGTGGGTGAAAGAAATGGAAAAAGCATGATAGGACTGCGATGGAGAAAGAGGAGAAGAGGAGAAGAGGTGAAAATGGCAAGTGCAAGTAGCTCGGACAATGACCATTTGGCCATTTAGCCATTTAGCCATTTGGCCATTTGGCGGGCATCGTCTTACGCAACGTTTAAGTTTTATCACCTGCATCTAGAGATGGACACGTGTCTCTTCGTGCCTGAAAATTGTAATCGTGCTTTATTCGCCACTCAGTAAAAAGCATGAAGTCCCTGAAAGGCTCGAAAGTTATGATTTTACACTTTCTTTTCAGATGGACTGATTAGACTTTAGTAAAAATGTTTCAATAGTTCCATGTTAATATAACTCACTCATATTTCTTCTTGTTACGCTTCGATATGCTTATCAAGCTGAATATGTCATATATCAATCGAATGTGTAAAAAGGAGAGAAAAAACTCAAGTCGCTGAAATTAGCAAATAAACGTTAATTTTTTTCGCGAAATCAGGAACAAGTAAATTTTGCAATATTGTAAGATAATGGAAAAGCTTAAAGAATACATTGAAAATTTATTATATAATTATTTCCGGACGGATCGGGCGTTGACAGTTGAATTCGGGTCCATCTCTAGTGGTGGCTGGATATGGATTTGGCTCTGTGGGTTGTCGGGTTGTCGAGCTTTTCAATAAACTGGCCATAAAAAACGAGAGCAGTTCGATGCGCCCGCTATGGAGTTGTTGTCGTTGTTGTCGTTGCTTGTTGTTGTCGTTGTTGTCGCTCTTGGCGCTGTTTTCGCACTTAATGTTGAGGCGAACGGTAAATAAAGTGAAGTGGTCTGGAAGCGATCCGGCTAACAACGACCTGCAAGCCGCTAACGCCATCAACAACCATCTGCAGCAAGAGCGGCAACAACAACAACAACAACAACAACCATTATACACCCGCTGCAGTAGCAACATTAACAATGGCCAACAACGTGCTGACCAAAACACTTGCCCTCTTGCCAACTTGGTAGCTTGTTAAGTTAGTCCAAGTTTTTGGCTGCTGTCAAGAAAATTGAATTTTTAAAATCAAACAACGTTTTAATACACTTTCAAAGCTGTTGCAACTGCAGTAACTTGTGAGAAGTCGGAAAGTCGGAAACCGTTGCCGAAATCGTAATCGTTACTCGATGTTAATTCAAAAATTTAAAATTAATTTAATTTTTAATTTAAATAGTACTTTCATTAAAACAAATCGATTTTTCGGAAAATAAACAACTACTGTAAATCGAAATTATACCGGTATTTTAAAACCGCAACATTTAAAAATCGGGTAACCGTTACGAAACAGATAAAAAATAATTTTGAGCTACCGAAAACCGAATTGAGAACATAGTCGAAACCGTAGTTAAAAACTCAGCAAAATAAGCTTTGAATAAATAGAGAAAAACAGAAACTGTAATTGCTTAGGGACATCACAAAATAATTACTTATTGTTTGATAAATTTAATTGAAGTGTTTTAAAATTGGTTAGCTAATTTTTATTTATTTCTGATCATCGATCTCTTTGCAAAACTGATGGACTGATATGATTAAAGGGTATAGACCGCACATAAACTAGTTGGCCGTGTTGTTTGTTGCCTTTAGTTGCACTTGTTGTTGCTGGAGTTTGTGCTGCTGTTGTTGTTGCAGTTGTTGTAGTTGTTGTTTGTCAAAATGGTTACAGGTCGTACTTTAATTGCATTTCATGTGCCCGTGTCTGGGTTGGATTTTTCAATTCATGTTTTTCTTCTGCTTCATTTTGGCTGTACGCATTTTGGTTGTACGTATCTTTAATGTGTGCGCCTCAGTGCGTATACTTAATTAACAAAGCAGAAATCACAGTTAGATGGCCTTAGGCAACAGCAACATTCATGACCTCCTGGGAACCACACATGAAACTGTTTTGGGCCCAGGGACTTGTGCAACAATCGTCTCGACCATCGAACACGTCGTATACATATCAATGAGTTTAGACATAGGCGATTCTTGGTAGGCGGGAAAGGCGGGGAAGGCGGAAGACGACCCTTGACTGTAGCCGGGAACACTCAAGTGTTTAGGTAAACTCATTGAATACCTAAGAAGGCTATCATTCACAACGGGACATTCCCGCTTCACTCACTTCCCTCTCCTCATTCTCCACTCCCCTTTCCCAGTTCGTCCTGTTGCTGTCTTACCGAGCAGAAATCCACAGCAAAATCGATTCATAAATTATACAGTATGAAGTTATGCTCTCCTATATTTATGTGTTTATGTATCTATCTTGTAACCGTGTATCAGTGGGAGGTACAAACTCGTTCTTGTTCTCACTATCTATATCTTCGAATCTGTCTCGGTATGTGTCTCTGTCTCCGTCTCCGTCCCCGTCTCTGTCTCTGTCTCTGTCTTTGTGTTTTTGGGCCAATATTCGCAAGTCGATTAGGTGTTTGGGCGTGGCACGTTCTCGTATGTTGCCAAATAATTCAGGTGTGGCTCTAAAATATTGACTGAAATTAGCCATGATATGCGCATTTGAATTGTTTGCAAACAATATGCTTGGGCCTAATGATGCCACGAGTTTCCCCTGATATTCTGGTCCGGAGTCCAGGTTCATGAATTTCGATAGACACAGAAACTGCCTAAGTACAGTTAAGCCTATCTATAAAGTGCTATAGAATTATCGTTAACATTATTAATGATTTAATACCACAATAAACTCAGATACAGATGATTTCGACCAGATTTTAATTGGATGGCAAAGAAATGAGTTTTGAGCCAAAATATGATCAAATTAATTGGAATACATTTATCAAAGTCTTAACGGTTTGAAGTCTTTAAAACATATTTAAAGAAATAGTACAAAAATATTGATAGCGATGGTAAAAGAGATGAAAAATCTAATTTTGGTGCTGAATAAAATGAATAAAACTAAGACATTTCCAATTTAGATGCACAATCAAAAAAGCGACCAAATATTGATATAATTGACATTCGGCAGGGAAATCGATCAAGATTTGACAAAGTTGTGAGAGATTTAAGTTTTTTTTTTAAACAGAATCAAGAGAGAACGCAAGGATTAATTGGATGATAGCTGTGCAATAAATTGAATTCTCTAATTTTTATGTAAAATTGAATTTAAAGTTATCGATTTATAAATGTATGTTTACACCAGAAATTAAAAATAAACTGTAAAGTTCTTAAGCTACATGCAAAAATAGTTTCCACACTTTCAACTTTATTAAAGAGGTTTAGAAAAATAGTTTTCAAAGTTCGTCAAAGCGCTGTTCTACTGTAGCAGAACGTCAAATCGGAGCTTCAGCTATTGTTGTCCCTCAGTTGTTGCATGTCTTGGGCTTCGTTTGGTCGACAGCCTCCTCGGACCAGTTTTCTGGCCGAGCAAAACTAATAAGCCAACTCAATTTAGCAGCTGCCGCACTTGGCCGAAAACATTTCCAATCAGAATCGTTTTTAGGCATTTTTCTTCTTATTTTGTATGGCTGCCCAGTCAGAAGAGTCGGAAAGTCAGAAAAGTGGGGGTCAAAAATTATTCAGACTATAAATACGAAAATAAATAAAAGAAGCTAATTTAATTAAGGTAGTTGCCATGAAAAAATAGAGAATGGCCTACAAGGTAAAAAGCCTTAGGCCCAAACCAGAGAGAGGGAGAGTGAGATGGAGAGAGAGAGAGAGCGCCGAAGCCTGATCAAAAATCAGGTCTCTAAAAATCTCTTGCGATTAAAAAGTGATTTAATAGACTGTCACCGGTTTTACGCATACTCTTCCCATTGGAATACACCTAATTGTCAGTTCTTCTTGTGTAGTTTTCGGTTTGTTAAGTCACTGTTAAAGTGTTAAAGAGAAACTAAACATATCGTATTTTTCCTTTCCTTTAACAGTTTGTCATAACAGCCGTTCTTCTGTTTATTATCTTAACATTTAGGTGTTTAACAGTGTATATGTTAAACCAATGTTAAACTTATGGCTTGATAATTCTGCACAAGTAGTTTAGTATGTTTCTTCCAAAAGAAGAGTGTACAATATTCGCTGCACTGCAATCATATTTACATAATCTGACGTTGCCAAATCCGACTCGCTTCAAGCTGCTCTGGGGCACTGGGGCACTGTGGGCATTGGGGCGTGGTCTGCAAAATTATTTATGCGTCATTTCATTTGCAACGCACTTTACATAAGCCGCCAACAGCTGTGAGCTGCAATTTGCCTCTTGATTGCTCGGAATCTTACGGCTCTTAGCCTGAATCGCAGTCGGGACTCCGATAAGTCTTATCGGAGAGATAAGCATTAACACTTCCTGTGCAACAGACACTTGCACGAGGAGACAAAGCTGCGCCTTTAGCATTATTGCGTATACGACGAATTGCCTAAGCTTCAAATATGAAATGAACATTTAAAATTCCAAAGAAAAGAAAAGAAAAACAAGAAAGAATTTCTTTTCTTCGCTAGTTTAAAGATTTTATTGTGCCGTATTAAATTGTTGACTGGCTTATCTAATTATGTTGCATTGTCATATATTTTCTATATAAAAATTCAGCATTGCAATCGAGTCGAGACATTCGAGCAAAGAGTATTGCAAAATTCAGAATCTTTGTAGACAGTTTTAATACTACTTATAAGAATACGCTTAAATGTAATTAACAACTTCTATCATATAATGAAAATAATAAAATCACATTTTTTTGTGTAAACTTTGAATAAAATTTGAAAGTTCTTTGACCCTTTAAAGTCCCAATGTCTAGGCTCAATTATAAAACTGACCAGACATGCAAAGTGAAAGGCAAAAGAGAAATTGATTGCAAAATGTCTGAACGGACATAATAATTATATTATGAGCATAATGTTATTATTTACTTGTATTTCTCGCAAGAACTCTTAGTTCATTTAGTAAAAAAAAGAAAAACAAACAACAAATTAAAATGCTCTATGAAATATCTGCGACTGTTGTCAAAAGTTGAAATACACAAAGAAAAGTTTGAGTTGTGCGACAATTGGAATGAGCTGCGATTTCAAAGTTGTAAATAAGACTCAACTAAGATGGAAAAGTTGAATACTTAAGCCACTGACAAATTGACTTTGCCAACTTCATGGATAGATAAAACAGACTGGTGTTTAACTTTGTGATGTCAAAATCTAGCCGAATATCGACAACTTCATTTTCGTAGAAGCAATTATCTCCTACTTTAACTCTATGATATCTCTTACCAATTTATCAATAAATCTTTGGGGACCAGAAAAATAAGATTTGTAATAAAAGTGCGAGTGAATTTTGTGACTACGATTTCATTTTTAAATGAAACTATTTAGAAATCACGATATTTTCAACGAGATCTTCTATTTTTCTATTAATCGATAACTCGATACTTTTTTGGGCGATTTTCTGTTGCGATATACAACTCGGTCTAAAGTTTGACTTAGTCTAACGTATATTAAAACTGCATTTGTGTAAATTAATATGCATGGGTAAAAGCTAGAGGACTGTGTGACCACTTGCAGTACTTTCAGCTGGTCACACTGATTGGATTTCATGTTTGAGTCTAACCTACGAACATATAAATCTACAATTTGATCTCATGCTTGCGAATTGGATTTACAATAAACCTTCGCTCGCCTGTTTATCTATAGTTAATCTCGTTATCTGTAAAAGCTGTGAATCCCCCCACTCCGCCCCTCCTCCTATCTGGTGATTTGGTGACTTCGATCCAATTAGAAATAGAAAAAAATATGTAGCGTAATACAATAACAATAATAAATGCACAAATTTCACAACAAATTAACACTGAAATTCGGGCGGACATTGCTGGTAGGCAGGCAGGTTCTCTTTTGGTTCGTTACGATAAGAAGAGTGGGCGTGGCCGACGCCCAAACGCTTCTATCGCAGCTGTGGCATCGACACGAACACGAAATTCTTTGAAATAATAAAGAAATAAATTCAAGAAATCGCTGGCATGCGCAACAGATACCCTGTGAAATACTCGGAATGCAAATAAAATTGTTCAACAACTAAATATTAGATGTTATCCTGTAGATATGCGATGTTCCTTAGCTTTATTGGGATTGATTTATTAATATATGCTATTTCTTGTTTTTACTGTAAGTACACAATAATTTATTTTAATACAACGCAATAATTAAGTTCTAGATGTTATCCTGCAAATCTGCAAAGAGGAAATTCAACTATTTTCGGATTTATTAACTGATTTAATAACGTATTCAATTCCTACTTTTTAATGCAAGTGCATAACCTCTTCAGACCTTTCTGGCATATAGGGTATTTAAAAAAAACAATGAGCAAAATAGAGAATAAAATCAACAACAAAAAAAAAAAAAATAAATCTGAACGTTGTATTTTTGAGGCGTGTTCCGTTGTTGTTGCTGTTTTTGGCTCTGTTGTTGCTGTTGTTGTTGTTGCTTGGAGGTGTGGACACTTTTGCTTATTGATTTTAAATCTGAAGGTAAATTTTAATGCGTTCCAGCTTAATACATATCTGCCAGCACTTATCGATATGCTTATGCGTATATAGTACATTATATACTATATATAATATATGTACTATATATATATTCAAGTTAATGCAGCAACGTCTCAGATTCTGACACTTCAAGCGATTGGCAATTGAAAGTGCTTGTCAAACTAAATTCAATTGCTCAACTTATAATTGTGTTGTGCTGTGGCGCCACCTGCCGGCCGCGAGCTAAACTTAATTTAAGCACTTTAATTAAGAGTCAATGCAATTAAATGGAGGGGAAAATTACATAGAACTTGGCAAACTTTGGCAAAATCACAATTCAATGAGAAGAGTGAAAAGAATGATGAAGAAATATCACAAAAATTAGGAATGAAAAGAAAAGTAAACGAGATCGAGATCGAGTAAAAGGAAATAAAATATGAAAATAAAATTTGAGGGAAATAAACTAAATTAAAATTAATAAGTTATAAGAAATAGAAACAAAGTATACGGCGAACAGGAAATAGACAGGAAATAGAAATTAAGATTATACAAAAGAAAACTAACAAAAAATGGAAGAGTTGAGAAGAATGCAAAATATAATTAATCATTCTGCAGATACCAAAGCGGAAATATTCCCCATTTTAAATGATTATTTAAATAACGATGAATGTGAATACATCAACTGTAATACGACTTTACGATATGATATCTGGGATGCATATAAAACTTGAAATTTACATTGCAATCTAGAGCAAATTAAATAATTATAATACTATAAAAAAATCTAATTAAATTGGATAGCAAAGTCAAGTTAAAAATGAAGTCCTGCATACGTGAAAGCTGACCAGGATCGTCATGTTGGACATGCAGGGAATTCTTAATGCACATTTTGAGGCTGATTCGACTGGGAGAGAGCTGGAACAAAATGATAAACGTCGGTCATTAATCTTCAATGCCGTGGAAATTTCATGTAAAATAGCAAAAAGTAAAGAGAAAAAAGAACATAGAATGAAAAATGCCCATACACTCTTCTTCTTGTCGTCGAGTGACGAGTATTTAGGCAAATGTGGTTTCAGCCAACGGCCAATGGACAACAGGCTACAGGCTACAACCAACAGGCAACAACAATAACCTCAATGACAGACAGAAGCAGAACAGATAGACCAGAACAATGGGCGGCAACAACAGCAACAACAGCAACAACAACAGCACAAGGAGCAGCAACAACAATGACATCAATAGGCGCAATTGAAACAAGTGTTGTCACGCTGCTGACGACGACGTCGACGGCGACGGCGACTGCGACGGCGACGGCGAAGCTATCGTCCTGTCCTAATGACAGCAGCTGACAAGCAGCGGTTGCCAAAAAGGCATTGTCCTTTTCAATACCCTTAAGATCGATAAAAGCATAACAATATGATGTTGAAATTGAATATCGAATAATAATTAATGAGAATTAACAGGTAGTCAAGTAATTGTTTTTACCAAATTTTAAATTACACATATTTTTAAAATTTTTCTGGAAATCTGATTATTATTATTAACGAACTTATTATAATCACAAAAATACGAACAAAGTAGTTTTCTTCTTAGTTAAGTATTTTAGAAAATGTTTGCATTATAATACAAATAAAGTCCCTTAAGAAAATTTCTTTTTCTTTTTTAGAGCGAATGTTAAAAGTGCATTAGACTTTCTAATGTGATATTAAACTTTGTTCAGTTTACAAGATTGATTTGAAAGCTCATTAGAGTTGAATTTGATTTATTTTATGGAACTATTCAATTTAAAAGATTGTCTGGAAGTAGTTCTATGATGTGATGTTTGATTTGTAGATTTTTAAGGAACTTTTGTTGCTCTATCTACAATAATACGATAATATTGCTCAGAGTATACACAGTTTGTACTAGTTTTAGTGATGTCCATGGCTTTTTGACCCACATAGACGCGTAAAGTTGCGCCTGACTGGACGCCATTGGCAGAAGCGTGGTAAGAGGTGGCAGAAGGGTGGGGGTGGAGGGTGGAGGGCAAGGAAGGCAAGAGAAGAGACATGGGATGGAGAAGGAACATTTACTTGGACGTCGACATGCTTGCTTGCACATTTGACTGATGCTTCTTGTTGTTGTCTATGTTGCTGTTGCTGTTGCTGCTGTTGTTGGTGTTGCTGTTGTTGCTGCTGTTGTTGGTGTTGCTGCTGCTGTGTATTGTGTATATTATGGTATTGACGCTGCAATTATACAAATTAATTTCGAGACAAAAGCGTTCAGATTGTTTTTCGCATTCCTGGCAAACAATTGTTCTTCAATGAAGACACAATAAAATATCAGATCGAGAGTCAAAACAATAACGGGGCGGGGTACAGAGAGAGAGAGAGAGAGAGAGAGAGAGAGAAAGAGAGGGAGGGAGTGACTGGCAGACATATTGGCAACAATATCGAGCATTGGACATGGCCACTGGCCACGATGTCTGGTGAACGGAGAAAGCAACTTACATAACGAGCGGGGGAAATGAACACGAAGATGCAACTGAGCAATTGCCATTTGCCTTGGCCACTTCAACAGCAGCAAGTGGAAGTGGGGCTCATTGAGACGCCACAGGCGATATCCATGCCACGCAATATGGCGTCATGCTTCTGTTGCATGCCGCATCCTCTCATCCGCACGTTAATTCGCATACTCATTGCAGCAGAAGGTCAGCATACGTGTGTTCGCTTCAACGACTGCATTTCATATATTTTATTTTATTTCATTTCATTTCATTTTTATTTTTCCATCATTTCCCTTTTATTTTATTTTTGGAATCAAGCTAAATAAACCTTCAACCCATAAGCGTACAAACTGTAATGCCAAAGTTCATCAATGGCATTTTTCAATCGTCCTCATTTGGTCTGCTTTCGAAGTTAAATTTATTTTTTTTGTTAAACTTCACATTATAAATTTGAGTTTCATTCTTTATGAATTTAAAATGACATCCATCAAAACTGGACGGTGCATTTTTCTTAATTTATTTTATTCATCGGTCCAGTCGAATTCGAAAAAGTTTTAAAATCAAAAGTTTTGTTATAAAATCTAAGAATTTGCATCGAGAACATAAAATTCTTCAAGTTAACAAGCACATCTTATAAAATTAGTCAAAATTCTAATTATAGGAGTAAATGTTTTTTAGCAAGAAAGTCAAGATATAATAGAATACGTCAGGTTTTTTAATTAAAAATATTTTTATTTTGATTTAAATGTATTTTTAAGGCTTGATAATTTAATCAATTTGTCTTCACTATTGTGTTTTAAGTCAACCTATTAAATGACCTATTTATGCTTTCCTAACAATTTTATTTTTATTTTTATGTTAAAAACTTTGGTTTTTACATTGAAATTCATAGTACATACTAGTAAATAAGTTTTAAAATTGCATTATTTTCAGTATAAAATTTCCAGTGAATTTGTTGGCAAATGAATTGAAGTAGTTCAATTGTTATTGTATCGAAATGCGATTCACTTGAAATTGATTCGCAACACTCAGTCGCTATTCACACTCAAACTTATGGGCACTCGATGCATTTGTGCTTTTCAAATGAGCCTCGGTCTTTTCTCAGTTTCTCCTGTTTATCGCTTGCAAATGTTGCCAAAAGTGAACCGACATTTTTGTCCCAGTTGGGGATTATGTCGATTTTGATGTTGTTGTTTTTTGTGTTCTATGTTTTATATTTTTGGTGGTTTTTCTGCATTTTCGTTCTCACGCAGCTGCCGTTAACTGGGCGCGGAAATTGGACAGCAAACCAGGGCCACTTGGATATGGTGGTATCCATGCATCCATGCATCCATGCGTTGCCCCAAGTCTGTGGCAAGGCAGCCGTCGCTTTTCGCTTTCAAATGTCTGTGCAACAATGGAGGGTGAGGCAGTCTGAGAGCCAGGGTGCAACGAGGGGAGGCCACACGTAGGGGAATGGGTTGAGTTCAGGCCTTTTTCAAGTGTTTTGATTTGTGATTTTGTATTTTTTCTTCTACTCGTATAGTATATGTCGCGAGCTGGTTAAATTGTAGCTGGCTTTCGATTTTGTGGGTCGCACAATTTATGCGCACTTTATGCGTTGCTCACGTCGTGACTTGGACCCAAAGAGTGGAGCATTGGATCATTGGAGTAGTTATGTAATGTGCGTGTGCCTTGTCTGTGTGTGTGTGTGTGTGTGTGTGTGTGTGTGTGTCGACGGCTGTGGCTGTCAAGTGAGAGTTGCACCTACTGCAGCAAACTCATGTGGCAGCTGCAACTAGTTCAATCATTTTTAGGCCAGAACAATTATTCAAGTCGCCAGCATTTTAATTATATTTAATTATGCCAGCAATTATTATAAATTGCTTTATGGACACTATTTAATTGATAATATTTTTGAAAACAGAGCTCACATATATTTATACGGCATCTCTTCTTACTTAAACATTTACAACGTGATTTTATTAGCAGATAATTCCCATAATAAAAACAAAACAGAACTCGATTTGAAAGTTATTTTCAATTGTTTAAGCTTTAAAGTGTATTTACTAACCACTTTTCTAATATATTTTACGATAAATGATAATCAGAGTAAAACCAAACCAAATAAAAATCAATGACAAGGAAGAGAAATGTAAACAAATTAAAATCACTGTAATGACGCTTTCAAATAAATCTTTTAATATTCGCCATTATGTAACATTCTTGTTTTATTTTTGGGGAATATTATAAATGTGAAAAAAAATTATAAAATCACGCTGCAATTCAAAGGATTGAGTAAGACTTTTATATGAAATCTAAGTTTATTTGATATTATGTTTTTAATTCAAAGACTTAACTAGTGGCCCAACATAAAAATGCATTATATGTATTTAAATATTTGAATAATACAATCTGGAATAAAAACCCTTTTTATCGATAAATTGAACAATTTAAAAGTCGATTATGAAATGTTTAAAAGTATTTGTAAATCGTGCGAATTGTTGGATATTTCTAAAACTGTCTTTAGTATTGTTACTATACTGTTTTTATTATTAGATTTTGTGAACTTGGCTCGATTTATAAAAATGCGACAAGATAAAATGATTTTCCTGCTGCCGCATGCCACAGTTTGTTGCATGAAATTTCCTCGAGTGAATCAATGACTTGGTCAAAACACAATTTGCAATTAAACAATGGCTTCGATGTCATTGCAATTAACTTGAATTTGCTGACAATCGAAATGCACTCAACAAATGAATAAATGGGCAATGAAACCACTTTAAAGGCGGGTCTTGTTAGCGTCGCTGGCGGCGTCGACGCCGACGTCGACGTTGACGTCAACGCAGTGCGTCGGCCGCGCCTGCGTACATTCACAATAGACAAAAAGGCAGGTAGGCTGTAGGCTGATAGGCTGATAGGCTGTTAGGCCGGGCTGAGATTTGCCAGCTGCCTGCTTTGCCAAAATGTTGAGGCTCTAAAACCCGTTTTCCCCAGCCGCTTTGGCGCTGCCGACGCTGGACCATATTTTCCCAGCGCTTTTCCATGAGACATTGCGGTATAAATAAGCGCAAAGAACGCGATATTGAGACAGTTTTCGATTCGAAGCCCAGCAACCCGGTGCAACAAATCTACAAGCAATCTTTTTTTCAAACCACTCGTTTTACGTGCAGCAAATTATCCACATTCAAAATGGCATTCAAGGTGCGTAAAGTGTCAACCTGATGCTAAAGTGTTTCAGTGTACGACATACATATATACATATATATATGGTATATATACATATAGTAAACGGTGTGTGTGCAGGATTAAATTAACGCCTGAACAGGTCCTTTGCTCTTGCAGCTGTTGCGATTACAGTTGACATTGCAGTTGCAAATATCCTTTCATTTTAGCAGCTCAGTCAAAAAAGCCGCAGGCTCCTGTTGTGCTTTCTTGCCAGATTTAAATGGTGCCTCGCTTTCGCGATTTCTAATTTAATTTCCTACGAAATTAACCCACAAATTTGTAGCAGGACAACAGCAGTTTAAGTTTCCAAAAAAAACTCATATTTTCCAGCCATGATTATTTTATATTTTACTAGCTGACATTCATAAAATATCACAAAATTCAATTCGAATTCACGATAAATATTATTTTTTAATTATGCCTTAGGATTGTCCTTGAGTTAATTAAAAGAAAATAAAAATATACAAATTCCACGCTGTTCTATGTATTTAAGTTGCAACACGTTGAAAGCTTGTTTGTTTGATATTCATAATATTGAAATGGAATATTTTGTTGAAGGTCGTCGAGCTGAAAAATGTCTCAATGTTAATTTGCTGAAATTCGCATTCGAAATGTGATGCAAATTCAAAAATAACATGGAATAGAATAAGTAAAAGTAAAAATGAAAATGAAATGTGAGTGAATTGTAGCCATGGCAAAGTGGGTCAATCAATAGAAAAGTGGAAAAGGCTGTATCATTTATTCAGAACTTCATGCGTGAATTTCTGCAGAAACTGCAACTGACTTGTCAGCAGAGTCTTCTTAAAGGGCAGCATTAGCAACTGAAGCGAATGTTACGTAACTTAGTCTACACCAATCTGTCCCCAAACTGAGCCCCTTCCTATCCGACCCGCCAGCCTGTTACGCTTAATTAAAATCAGATAAATACCCAAAGACAAATACAAGTCGCGCCAAGTCAAGTGCAAGGCAGGCAGCACGAAATAAAGCAACATTCAACAACATAAAACAAAATAAAAACAAGGGAAAGAAAAGAAAAGAAAAGAAAAGAAGAGAAGAGAAATAAAACATGAAGCAACAAAAGGAAACCGAGCACAACAGGCGAGAGTCAAACCGGAGTGAAACAAACGCAAATGATATAAATTTTAAATAAAAAGGCATTCACAATTCCCCGATGTCCCCCCAACTCTGAAAGTTTTCAAATGTTTCTTTTTTTCCTTTAAATTTTTGCACGTAATTAAGATTCAATGAAATTGAATAAAATATATAATATAAATGTAAAGTTGCCAAAGGCAAAGCAAATGTAAAAGCCTTTAGAACCCAACTAAGATTCACTTGATAGACCCTCGCAGGACTGGACTTCAATTGATCCCCTCTTTCATGCTGAGTGGCGAGAAAAGAAAGAAGCAAAAGTAATTAGTGGCAATTAAACCTGAATTAGCAAACAAACAAATCCTGGCAACCTGAATTACAGCGAAATAATTGTAATTAGCGAGTATTTATAGGCGAAAATTCAGACGAAGGTGGCATAAGTAACGAATAACGAGTAACGAGAAACGAGTAACCAATAATGAGTTAAGAGTTCATCGAGAATAGTTGATGGTACATTTCAAATAATAATAATAAGTGTAATTAGCGAGTATTTATAGGCGAAAATCCAGACGAAGGTGGCATAAGTGACGAGTAACGAGTAACCAATAATGAGTTAAGAGTTCATCGAGAATAGTTGATGGTACATTTCAAATAATAAAAATAAGTGTAATTAGCGAGTATTTATAGGCGAAAATCCAGACGAAGGTGGCATAAGTAACGAGTAACGAGTAACGAGAAACGAGTAACCAATAATGAGTTAAGAGTTCATCGAGAAGAGTTGATGGTACATTTCAAATAATAATAATAAGTGTAATTAGCGAGTATTCATAGGCGAAAACTCGTAACGTGTAACGAATAACAACTAACGAGCAACGAGAGTATGGATGGAATGGACGAGCAGCAGTTGAAACTGTACTAAGCACTAATTGATTGTAATGAACGCGTAGCGAGAGTATTTTAAAGAGAGCCAGTTAAATGAACTTAGTGCTGAATAACTTAATTATAAATGTATAAACGAGATAGTTGATATGATTTTAGGTAGAAGCATATGTAACGAGCTCAAAACTGAACACAAAGTTGCCGCTTGTCGTTACAAGCAAATGCACTGTAAATAATTCGCATACGCCGCATTGCACATCCTGCAGTGTGTGAGTGTGAAAGTTAAAGATGGAGAGATTGCGGCTAAAAATAAAAGGGAGAGAGCGAGAGCAAGAGGGGCAAGAGGGAGCGAGTGCTCTTTCTCGCTCTCGTTTGCAGCTACTTTGCGAACTTAATTAAAAGTTTATGCGTCTGCAATTTCCTTGTTTACACAGACTCCTGTGTTGCCTGTTGCCTGTCGCCTGTCGCCTGTCGATACAAGAGAGCACACAACATACAAATGAGTTGTCACCCACTGAATTTATGCATGCCCCGATTGCACCTATATATTTAGAATACTAATATGATTTCAACGTTCCTTGGCAGCTCGTCTTCTGCATTGCCGCAATGGCCATTGCCTGCGCCCAGGCGAAACCCGGCGGACCCGCTGCCTATTCGATTAGTGCACCGAGCGTGGATCACGCATCGGTGGGCAACACACAGGAGCACACGGTGAAGGGACACTATGGCCAATCGTCGCAGTCGGACTATGCCAGTCAAGTGCAGACGGCTCACTCTCAGTCCCATGTCCAACGCTCCAGCATCAGCAACGATGCTGGATTGGCGCCCGCACATGGTTATGCCGGTGAGTTGAAGTACATATGTTTGCCCTACACTCACACACACACACCACACACTACTCACCACTTACCACTCACCACTCACCAGTCACCACAAGCACTATGCACTCCTGATCATTGTTAAACGCACGTAGTTGATATGCTAACACGTAGAACATCTAAATCTAGTCGCACCACAAGCAGCCACCGCAAGCTACGCACTTGGACACACAGCGCCGGCAGCTCACATCCAGCTGGCAAGCAGTGGCCATGGATTGGCCTTTGGTGGCCATTATGCTGCCGCTGCAGCTCCCAGCTTTGCCTATGGCGGACACTATGCCACTGCTGCTGCTGCTGCCCCCGCTCTGGCCACCTATGGCGGACACTATGGCGGCACAGCGCCCGCTCTGCATCTGTCGGGCGCCTCTGGTCATCTGGGCTTTGGCTATGGCTATAGTGCCGCTCCGGCTTTGTCCCATGGCTATTTGGCTGCCGCACCAGCTCCAATTGTGAAATACGCCGCCGCACCAGCTTATGGTAGGTGATGTCCCAGATGCAGGATGCAGTTAATGACTCCTCTGATCTAATCTAATTATCAGCACCTTTTTGCACCTGTTGACCGCTTTTGTAGTTGTTGCCTTTGCTGTAATCCTTGCTAGTTGTTTACTAATGTTTACTAATTTTCCAGCCAAAGTTTCTTAACAATATTTGCAGCTGTCAATAGTTGGCTCCGTTTGCCGATCACATCTGTGGACAAGTTGACCCAGCTGAAGTTTTCAGCTGTCAACTTTCTTCCTTTATCTCTCCCACTCTCTGCCTCTATATCTGTCTCTGTCTTGCTGTCTCACTGTCTGCCTCTTCCCTTTGAGTTGTGGTGCAATTTATTATATTTTCGCTTTGCCGGCCAAGTGCACTTGGCCAAAACAAACTTGATGCTGTGTAAATATAAAGCACAACTTTCATTCTGGCCATGCTTCGCTACGTAAGTTACGACAGCTGCCCAATGGATAAAGGATTGTGAATAGCATATAAAGGGGTTGAAAGCATAGGGTGAAAGGAGGGTGGAAGGGGGAGGGGGGTGGTTATAGGGTCAGTTGCAGTTTCTGCTATATGTTCGCAGAAGCGTGAATCTAAAGAAAATATAAGCATTAACTGCTTTGCTCCATGCCCAGAAAGGCGACTGCAATAATAAGATAAGTTCTGTGAAAGACACAAGTGGCGCCATCTGGCGACATAAATACAAATAGCTAACTATTCCCATATTCCCATGATATTAGATATTAGATATTAGTCAAAAGCAAACAAACAAATAAACAAGTTTCGCTGCATTTTCTATTGATTCATGCAACTTTTTGGAATACAGAAAATGATTCGCTTAATCGCGAGAATTTAAAATTTCAAAATAAACTAAGGTGAATACAGTTTTTGTGTAACAAAATTAATTTTTTTACTCAACTTTTGAATCATTATCAACAAAAGAAACGTACCACAGGTTAAAAAAGTTTTATTTTTCCCGCAATTCAATGAAACTTGAAAGAATTTGGTTCATATGTTCAGCACGATAAATCAATTGAATATTTGTAGTTTAAGTTGAAGCTGCTGTGCCGTGCAAAAATCGATAAATTCCAACCCGAAAGTATTTGACAATTATCATCTGAATATTGCATGCAGAGAGGACAGCTCCGACCGAGGGGGGTTTCAAGAATTACTCATTCCTTATCAATAAATAACGAGCGGTCACAGACAAAAGTTGCAATCGAACGCGAAGGCGAAGGCAAAGGCAACATTCCGGCACTGTCACTGGTTACTATCGATTACTCGTTCGTCAACAGTACAGAACAGGTCTGGGTCGAAGTTTCGGCTTGGGGTCTGGGTTAATTTTGGGTACTCAGTCAGCAGGATATTGGCCAACGTCTGGCGTATAATCAATCATGCATTCATTGTTGCCAACTAGTTTAAAGCATTGACACATGGCCCGTCAATGGTCGTAGTGATGATATATACATAATAATGATACAGATAATGATGATGATGATGATGATGATGACACTCAAAATGGGTCCTCATGTACGGCCAGTCTGTTTGTCAGTCATTTGGACAAGTAGCGTTTGGCATTGGCTGGCCATGTGGTCCGTCTCGCACGCTTAACGCACAGGACATCAGGATAACAGGACGTTTTCCCAATGCTTATCAATGCTGCGTTGCCGCACTTCACAAATGTGCTTCACTTGATTTTCTCGAACGTTGATATGTGACACTTGTCGCGTTGTGTTGGAAACTATTTGTATTAATTTGAAGAGAATTATTTTTGTTAGTGCGATGTTGCCAAACTTCTAAATGTCAAATCACACTTTAACACAATATTTGTCGACACACGCTATTTTCAAGCTATTTCCGAATTTACAATACTACGTTTTGGCAATTGCCCATCTTCACACATTTTGGCTTAATTTTTATATTTTATGTACTGTTGTAAAATTTCTCATTTAATTTTATTTATGCTTATCCCACCACTTCCATTTCATTTACACTCGTTTTGTATTTCACGCGCTGTTGCCTAACTTCACCAGCGTCTCAATTGATCAAAATATTCGTTGTCATAGCGCGCAACTGAAATATTTAATTGCATTTTTGGTTATTTCAACTTCACTAAAGTACTAAATATTTTGTGGCGATCTCTTGTCACACTGTGCAAGGCGTATATCACATTTCATGTTCGCAAAGAGCAGACCTTGCCTTGTCTGGTGATTGATGTCCACTTGTCAAGTTTCCATGTGCTCAAATATGACCCAAGCCCACTCAGGATTCAAATACAGAGGTGTCCAACTTGCGACAATCAACCAATTCGAGACGTGGTCGGCTTCATTGTTAATGTTGACAACACGCCCGGGTTATTGCTTGCTGCGAATTTAAGAACCAGATACAGATAAAGATAATGATGCGGATAAAGATACAGATGTTGTTTTCTTGGCCAGTTTTTATACCCGTTAAAGGGGTACATTGTGTTCGTTACAACATATGTAGCAGGGGAGAAGGAGGCGACTCCGACCCTTTAAATATAGATATTCCTGGTCAGCATCAACAGCCGAGTGATATAGCCATGTCCGACTTTCCGTACGTATGAGCAAGAGGATGTCAGAGACTTTAAGAGCTAGAGCAATCAAATTTGCATACATAATCCAATTGCGTTGGAGCAGGTTAAGTTTGGGTCCCATTTATGTCATGCAACTTCAAGATAGATTATTTACTAACATTATACAATATGTTATTAATTATTATATAATTATTACTAATATCCATTATGCTACTGAATCGTTTTAAGATCGGTTGGGCCGAACGACAGTAATGACAGATAATTCTTTTGATTTTGGAAAAGCATTTGCGGTTCTAAAAGTATGCAACCGATATTTCTAAAGTCGGGATCCCGACTAATACTTTAGAAAAGGATTTTTTATATTTTTGGAAAGAAGGGGTGGGCTTTCCAGTTGTGATTATGCATTGGCTGGCGGCTGTTAATGCGATTTGTACTCTACTCGACAGCACCTGGCATCATTGGACATGGCATTGGAATTGCTGCACCCGCTGCTTATGCTGCACCCGCCTATGCTGCCCCCGCTTATGCCACGCACCTGGCTGCTGCCCCAGTGCTTAAGTGAGTAATGCGTTTGGCTTTCTAAATAGAGATGGATCGCCTCATGGTCTCATCACACATCTCGCCCTCTCTCTCTCTCCCGCATAGGGCTGCCGTTGCTGCCCCCGCACTGGTGCACACATCCGTCTCTGGGCATGGCATTCACTATGGTTACTAAGGCCTTAGTCTGAACAGCCACCCCTAAGCACCACGAAGCCCCATCAGCACCATCAGCACCACCACTAGTTCCCCATATGGAGTTAGCGGATGAAAATAAAAATACGACTCATATTCATGGTCCAACTATATAAATATGTGAACTTTAGGGACTTTATATATATATATTTATATATATATATAAAATACAACAAAAAAAATATAGAAAACAGCGCTTCAAATTTAAAATTCGCAAAATGGCAATGTCGGAATTGTGCTGTTTAATTGAATTTATAATTTTGCAACGTTGCCGATTTTCATAAAGTTAGCTCCATGCTTAAAAGGGAAAGCCTCTCTGTTTTGTTTTTTGATTACATGATAATTGTGTAACTTTGTGAGTACGATTTGTTTTTTTTTTTTTTATCGCGGTTGAACTTATGTTTTTATTTAAATATTACTTTGTACAGAAAATGCATGTGAAATGTTGGATAGAATAAAATCATTAAATATACATCAAATGTTGTAGTCTATGGACAAGCCATGAGGTACAGCCTATCATGCTGTATTCTAGGGGAAGGGGTGAAGGGTAAGATTCCCCATTACAGTTATGATATATGGATGCAACGAAAAACTATGCGGCGATTTATATGCCACGCTCCAGTTGAACACTTGCCATATCGTACATACTGCTGCATACTTTATGGTGCATTGCGTGGAATTTATCATACCCGCAACACACACACACACACACACACACACACACACTCACAGATACACACACAAGCTGTGTCACATATTTTGTTAGACTATTCGTTGTATGTGCCAAATGGCAAGCGAAAGCTAGCAAAAGTATATTAAAGTTCAAATGCCCAAAAAGTCCTGTCACTTTATTGTTAGGCCATCGAACATTGTATGTCACGCATACGCCATGTGCGCCCCCAAGGCGAAAATAGAACTTGCCGCGTATTTTTTGGTTCACAGTGATCTTAATATAGCTTCAAATGATGGCCCAAACAATGAAAATGTCAACGCTTACGCCAAATATTATTTATATATATATGTCTATATATTTTGCCTAATATATATAGATGGTGCCCGCGAAATAATCGAAATGATTTATTCGCAAGATTTCCGAGCAACTTAACTGCATCACATCAATCTGTAAATTTTAAGCCAATGCAAGTGATTGGACAAGAATACAAATCTGATCCAGTAACTGTTATAAGCATCTTTAAATTCTTAATCTTATAGCAAGTTTTAATATTTTCAATTTGTCTTATTAATTCAGTTTAATTTATGATGTTATTTCGTTTAGTTTTTTTCACCAAACACTAGCGATAAATATTTATTATACATATATATTTTTATTTAAATATAGGTTTTCTAACATTTGTAGCTTATTTAGGAAAAGTACACAATTTATGAATTTTTTATTTTGAAGCTTTTGGTATAAATTCAATTAAAAGGTTTTAAGAATAAATACTTGATGTATTTACTCGATGTAACATATTAGTTTGATTTAAATTTAAATAATATAATTTATGAGTTGCTCTACAACTTCAGTTTGGAATTGTTTTTATTGCATTCTTTGAAATGCAATTTGCATGCAATTGCCGCAAACAATTGAGCTGTCGATTAAGTGCCGACTCATGTTTGAAGTTCATAGACCATAGTAACACTTACAGCTACAATTATAGTAGTTGTTGCAGTTGCACAACAAAAGATGGCACGTGTGGCAAATACAACAAAGTATGAATTCAACTTGCGAGTTGCATTAGTTGATGTCACGAAGCGACTTTGAATCCACCAAGAATACCTCAAAGCAAACAACAAAGTCGCAAACGTATCTTCTACGAAAGCCGCAGGCAATGTCCCTGTGTGTGTGTGTGTGTGGGGGGGGGATGTGTGTGTGTGTGTGTCGTATAATAAGTGTGCGAGTTTATCTAGAAGTGATGGTGTTTCGTGAAGAGCAACCGCAACTTATTGCGGTTATGCGAATGTTTGCTAAGCTGACTTTTTCGTGGAATTTGTGGCAGACAGTCAGACACACCCACACATACTTACACACGCGCATTTCATATCTGTGTGTACACAAATATTGACGCAAGATTCGTGGCCAAACACAACTAGAACATAATACACAGCTGGATATCAATTAAGATGCAAAGTTATGCCTGCCAATGGGAGTCAAAGTGGTAAAAAGCCACCGATCTTTCGAACCACCCATTCACCGATACACCGATCCATCCCTCCAATCCCGTGTGCGTGTGTGCGTGTGTGTGTCTGTGTGTGTGGAGGGTATTTGGGTGTGTGTTGAGCCACAGCTAAGTTCATTTGACTGACTGAAGGGAGTCAGTGGAGGGAAAACCAAGGCAACAGTTGTTAGCCAGAAAAAAGAAAATCTGTTGGCATTTTCATTTAGCGAACACAATGCAAATACATACTCGTATAAGAAGTGCAATTGCATATATAGAGAACATACGCAAATTACAAAGTATCTTAGAAGAAGACACCTGGGTCCAAGGACTCCGCTTGCACAAATACAACAAAACACAATACACAACATACAACAACCAACAATCAACAACAAACAGACAAAGCCAGCGAAGGCAATGCCACAGAAAAGAAAATGAAAGAAAATGGAAAGCCAAAACACGAGAATTGCATTAAGAAAAGCTGCGAAGCTGTGCAAACGGACAAGCTGAAATAGGAGGAATAACAGATGAAGGCGAAGATGGAGTCGGAAGAAAAGAAGCAGACTTTAAGACAAGTTTAACATGGTCGAACGCAGGCAAGTGCAAACAAACTTAACTTAACTAAACAAACTAGACAAAGTACCAAAGTACAAAGGCAAAACGAAAGGCAAACATTCAAAAACTGCAGCTCACAGCTCAACTAATTGAAAATGGACCACAAAAAACAGTCCGTAAATGCATATATATATATATATAATATATATTGTTTAAAATCCAAATTTGAGTGTTGAAACTTGACTGAGATTTATTATTGTGTTGAAGAAGAAATTTGCAAGAATTGGTGGGTCAGTGAAGGGTCGGCTACGAAAGTAAACAAATTACATATATCAAATCAGAGTTGCTTTTTATTTAAGTGAAATGACATTTGACATGAGAATTGACATCGATTGTGTTCTTCAAACTGAAAAGATCTTTTATAGAAAAGTAACACAAATGAATTTAACCCGTGGACTCAAATATTTTTACTGCTTGGGGGAGATACGAAATAAATCAGACCTTGTGATCCTGCTCATAACGTTCATTTCGAATAGAGGGACGAAGGGGGAACCTAATAAGCAATAAGCATTTTAGCATTACGTTACAAACTTATTTCTATCCTTTTATGTAGGTTATCACAAATAATATATTTGCACTTTCTTAAGCAGCGAAATTATTAAGCGAAACCTGTAGACCTGAGAAGATATCAATTCATTTAGTTGTTTCTAATTAACTGAATGCAAGAAATGTAAATAATATTCTTGTACTTTGCTGGGCAACTCTGTTGAGGGAACTCTACGAAAAAGAAAAAGAGGATGCAGTCGGACAAAGAGAGGACCAAACCACGGATGATAGGTGACGAAGAGCGAGCAAGAGGAGAACATATTTGCATCGAATATTTCAATTTAATGCAACCAGCAAAAAAGAGCGAGACAACAGAAATAGAAATAAATGTACGCGGCAGAAAGTGAGAACGAAAAGAATCCGGTCAAAATAAAAAAAGACAGACGTACGAACGTTGGAAGAGGAAGCGACATAGCCAACAACACACCCAGGGACATATTTGTATAAACAGACGAGCACAAAGACCGCATGCTGTCTGGTTGAAAGTGTGTGTGTGTGACTGGCCGCTTCCTGTTCATTTCCCAAGCTGATAGAACACAACACAAGCCGAAATGACATCGACTGTTTCGACCAGGCCCAAAACTTGACCTCGCTGTTCACTGTTCCCCTTCATGTTGTGCTTTATTCCTCTTCTGCAGCTGCAATGCTGTCGAATATTTCTATCTATAGCATGCCCTTATCTAGATCTTGCTAGATGCGGTTGCTCTATTTGCATTTCTATTTTAGGCAACTGGGGCGTATGCGTAATGTCACAAACGCAATCACAAGCTGGTTAAAACTCCTGAAACACACACACACACACACAGACACACATACACACGCACATGCACACCCACACACACGTGTCTGTCCGACTGTCGGTGTTTTGCTTTGATTTGAAATGCGTTGAATTTTAATCAAATTGAATTAAATTGATCTGATTTGAATAGACACAATTACATCTACTTTGCTTACAAGTTTCACTGACATTGACAAATATTAATATTTAATATAAATTCAATATATATAATTAAACTCAAGCTATTTTTTTGTAATTATACTAGAGGGCCCGCTTTTGGGTCCTTGCTGTGCTCGGACGCAGACCCACAGATTTAAATTTTCATAAATATTTATATTAAAAGGTTAATACAAATATTATTATTAAAATTATTTCGATTTTTCCACACCACCAAAGAGGTAAAATGCATATTTTCATTTATTGCCCTGTTTCAGACTAGTGGCGCCATTTATTGTTAATGACACAAACTGACAATAAGCCCATAATTCGATAATATATACACACTTATATAGATTAATTTCACTACAGACAATTTATTACTCGCTTTTACTCTGTTGCCGATTTGGACATGTTTACAAAAGAATATGTATGTATATGGTACTTAGATTATATGATGAAGATGAGACTAAAGCTATTTGCGAAAAAAAAAAAAAAAAAAGGTGAGTTAGTGTTGGTTCCACTGCAACAACAACAACAATAACAATGCAGTTGGCATCTCTTGGGGAATGGAGATTGGCATTGGGCTCCCATTAATCGTAAATAATTAATCGCCTATTGCTTATCGATTATCCGTTTATCCGATTATTCGTTTATCCGTTTAACCGACTGTTCGTTGATCGTTCAGAAATTGTAGTTAAGATTGCCACTGCTGAATCTCACATGGGATACGGCTGACGAAGGTTGATACGATGGAGAACCCAATACGGAGGACTCGGGGATGGCCATGCCAAAGCTCTGGGATGTATTTGGCGCAATCTGTCCGGTTGCGAATTGCTGGGCAACACTCTGCTGCTGCTCGCGGAGAATATCCTGTTGCTGTTGCTGCAGGAATCCCATGTGCTGGAGTGTTGAATAGTAGTTTGGCTGTCTACCAGATCCTGGCTGCGACTGCGATTGCAACTCCGTAAGCTGGCTCGGCTGCGGCTGCTGCTGCTGCTGCTGCTGTGGCACAGCCTGGCGTTGTTGCAACTGCAACCCATTGTTGCTGGCGAACTGTCGTTGGCCAAAACCATTCGATTGCAACGGCTGCGCTGATTGGGATTGGGATGAAGACTGTTGACCGATCGACACATCGGGATAGTAGGTGTAGAGTTTCTGGAGCAGCTGCTGCTGCTGCTGCTCAAACTCCAATCGCTGACGCTGGTAATCAAGGAAGGCGGCTTGCATCTGATCCGCGTAGCTGGGAATATTTCCCGCTGTCTGCAGTTGTTGTTGTTGCTGCTGCTGCTGTTGCTGCTGCTGTTGTGCCAAATACTGCTGTTGCTGCAACTGTTGCTGCTGCAACTGTTGCTGCTGCTGTTGCTGCTGCTGCTGCTGCTGCAGCGTGTTGACAGGCGACTCTGGCTTGGCTTTGACTGAACGACCTCAAGGGATTGCTGCGGAAACACACCTGTATATTGTACTCCCGTGCGTCCGGAGAAACGATTTGGAATTTGCTAAAATTAAAGAAAAATTATAGACGAAAGCGGTTAGTACTAGATATTGCAAGCTTCCTTTGCTTCTCGCAAGTTCTCGGCAATTGCGGCCGCTTCCGATAACTTCGATAACTTTTTGATATTCTCTCGATAATTTCGGAATAATTGGTTATCTGGTAGCGACTCGAATGCGGTTGCAAGAGACGAGATGCCAGTGATTTTGTTGCTTTACCAGTCGACCACCATATTTGGTACGCCTTGCGGTTCTCATTGCGATTTGCTTAAACGAGGAAAGACGGAACACGGGTAACGGGGAAAAAGGAGATTCAAGTTGTCTGCAACCACGTAAACAATTTGGCAACGTTTGGAAATTTCGCACAGTTTTTATTACACGACGAGAAAAGAAGAAAGACAAAAAAAAAAAAATAGAAAAAGAAAAAAATGGAAATAAATTCGGAAGTTCAAAATCTAAACTGATAAAGCGAGAGAACGAGACTGGCAGTGTTCAGGCCCCAAGCCGAATTCCAAACATCCGGAACAACCCCGAGCAGTATCTCAATGCCTGCTCGGTTAACCCTATTTGCTTCATTCCAAGGCCAAAAGCGAACAAGTTGGCAATTCGGAATTCGCAACGAGCAACCCCAACGCCAACGCGCAACAATGAAATGTGCGCCAACGGGCGAAATTGATCATACGCCACGTTGTGCAGATGCGATGCACGCGAACGAATTGTGCGAGAATGTCACATAAAATGGACGGCAACAACATGAAGCGGGCACAGTTGATAGAGATGCATCTCGTTCGCCAGATGCTGGGCCTCTGCCTCTGCCTCTGCCACTTAATAGGCAGCGGATGGACATCGAGTCCGGGCCCCTTTGAGCAACTCGCCCTGGGCGCTCTCAATGTGGGAGGACAAATAATGAATACGATGCAGGATGGCAACAAAGCCACGAAGCAGTTGAGCTTTGATACGCCGCTGATGAAGCTCCGTTCCCAGACGGACATTGGACACGGCAATGCGATGCTGCGGCCGTCGGACGATTCCGAGTCTGATGAGTCGGACAAGCGACGACGACGACGACGACGACGACGCAAGCGAAGTGAGACGCACAGTGGACACTTGAGACCACATCGTGGCAAGCGGTCGCCATGTTTCAACAAGATGCCGACAGAGTCGTCGGATGACGTCGAGGCCAGAAAGAAGCTGGCGGCTGCGAGGAAACGTGCTGCCAACAATGCGGCCAGATCCCGCGTCATTCGCACAATGAACAAGCAGAAGAAGAAGAAGAAGCTGCATCGACGTCGCCGCCAGACAACAGGGCAACAGGGTGCTCCCAGTCTGGGAGATCGCGTCAAGGGATTGTGGCTGTCGTTCGTGGACAACGTTGTCGATGTCATGCAGCAAATGCGCCAGCAAATCAAAGGAGCAGCAGCTCAGGCTCAAGCTCAGGTTTAGGCGCAGGTTTAGGCTTAGATGCCAATTAAATTACATGTTTATAATCGCAATTAAATGCCTCATTAAATGTGCAATCATCATGGAGATTGATGACAACCGAACCTAGACAATCGCTTCTTTAATTCATGTCACTTGTTGTTGCGCTCAATGTTACATCTCATTCAATCTGATTGAACAACATTCACTTTGGTGTATCTATCGATCTTCGCGACTATCGATACATATTCCGATTAGACATTTGCAACATGCCACTGGCATTTGCAACATTTCCGGTTACAACATCCCCAATCTCGCACTGCATTCATTTGGTAATACAAAAGCAACAATGCCTCGTTACCAATTAGTCAGTTTGAGACATGACTTCCACTTGGCAATTACTTGTTGGCCTAACGCTGGCTTTGGCCATGCTCTTGGCTCTGGCCAACTGCCAGGAGGACCTGGAACTGGACTATTCCAATGAGTACGACAATGTGCGGCCTCATCTCATCTATCCCGATGAGCCGAGGCTGGACAAACGTCTTACATCAGCGGCCCAGCAATTTGGGGAGAGTGTGAAGAATGCCTGGCAATCCATGGTTGATTCATTTCACAATTATTTCGAGGAGCTACGTGATGTCTTTGCCGACGGAGTCAACAATAATGCTGAGGAGTTTCCAGTTTCCAATTAAACTGCATCCCAATTGCGATTGCATTTTCCCCAAACAAATTGTAAAATAGGAAAACCAAAAACTCTCAATTGATGTTGAATAAAACTTAAAACAGAAAAAATAAGTCAGGAAATTATGCAGCTTATTTACAATAATAAACAATATGTGAAATTTGATCAAATTAATTAAGTGTAATATAATAAATAATGTGGCAATGAATAATTGCTAATGATCAGATCTCAAATCAGTAAATAAACTAAATAAATTTATAATTATAAAAGAAAAGAGATCATTGAAATATTTGTTTAAAAAAATAGACGCAATAGAGCGCAATAATAGAGAATTTAGAGAAAGATAGTGGGAGACAGAGAATGGATTACAATAAATTACGTAGTCATACAAAAAGAAATGTTTTGGGTTTACGGAATCAGATTTCCCATATCTATAGAAGATAACAACTAGTAGAGAATTCGATAATCGAAAGTGACCTGTTTTGGTTCTGAATTAATATAATCTCAAATAATTTCTCTCATCTTATTTCTATATATATTTTTACTCTTGAATGTGTCTTATCTGATTTTCAACAGCTAATACGAAATAAATTCTGCTAGAAATGATTTATAGCATATATTTAATCAATATACGACAATAATTTCTTTCCATTGATTTGTATTCCCACAAGTGTATATAAATTAGTTTTGGAATGAAAGGTTCTATATAATATTAAATGTCATAAAAAAAGAAAACAAAGAGGAGACTTGTAAGAGTAAATTCGAAAACAATTAAGAGTCCGCTTTTTCAGTCTTGATCAGTTTTGAAAATATAACTTCTCGCGCCACAAATACACAGTCTAATTATTTTCCAACACTGATAATCAAAGTATGCATATTTTACAGTAGCAATTCAAAGTCGCTTGATGAATGATATATGTATAGATTTGAAGTATGTAATTGCAGCATTTAGGGCACAATTATAGAGACAAACGGAAATACACGTAATGATTAGTAACAACAAGACCTTGAAGGTTACTCGACAGTTGTGCAACACTGCAAATTGTCAAATGTTATATGATAAATAGCCAAGATAACAGTTAAGCAACACGTTTAGATTTGGGACGGGTTTTGGGATTGGCGAGGGGAGGAATTGTTATAGCTGTTACTTCGAGCTTACGATAATTACTTTGATCTAAATGCTTGCGTTGTTGTTTAACACTAGAACACGATACGACTGCCAATTACAAGTGCTTCAGATGTTGCCTGAGATTGCACCGGATATGTGAAGCACGAGCGCGACTCTAGTTGTTGCACTTGTTGTTGCAGCTGCGCGTGACCTGCTGCTAATTAGCCAAATGGAATCGGCAACGGCAGCGGCTGCGGCAGGCAACGTCATCAGAGTCAGAATCCAGTTGATGCTGGCTGTTAAATAAGCCGCATCGGGAGCAGCCTCAACCAGACCAGAAATGAATTCGGTTTGCATTGCATTGTTGTTGCTCGCGGGCTGCATTGTCGCCCGGCCACAGGTAAGAGGAAGACCAGCGCAAAGTGGAGCAACTTAGAGTTCTAATCCCCCTCCCCTCCCCTCGCCCAATTCCTTACTTGATTGACTTTTAAACATCGTCGACTAGGACTTGCAGACAGGGATGTTGCTGGCTGCCGCACAGCTGAAGGATCTGGTGGAAACCGGAGGAGCGGCCCGCAACGAGCAAAGTGTCGAGATGCTTGGCCAGAAGATGCGCGGTGGCATGGAAATGGGTTTCGGTGATGCCATGCGGCCCATGGGCGGCGGACGGCGACGTCGACAGCTTGCAATCCAAGTTGCCGCAATAAATGCATAGATAAAAAAATCTTACCAGCTGTTGTTGTTGTTGTTGTTGCTCTTGTAGTTGTTGTTGTTGTTGTTGTTGTTCATCTACTGACTGAAGCTGAGGCTGCGGCAACTCTGGTTGCTGCTTGGCGGCGCCATAGTAACGCGTGAAGCTCTGTTGCAACCCCGGCGTCTTGAGCGTGAAGGAATTGCTGTTGGCATCGGTGTGAAAGGATAATTGTGCCTGGCACACATCCTGCTGGCCAAGGAGCAGCAACAGGCCCAGACACAGGGTCAACACAGACCGGGTATACCACGCGTCAAACATGTCCAAGTCTCCAATGATTTATGACAATGGCAGCAAATGCTAATTTCAACTGCTCTTAATTAATGCCACGCCCACAACACAAAACAACAACGGCGACAACAACGTTGCGATTGCAATTACTCCCAAATTGCGACTGTGCGTTGCCCGCCCGTCGCTTAAACGTTTTATACTTGGCCCATTCGGATTTTGGCCTCAGCTTTTGGCCATTTACTTGGCATTCAGCAGTGGCCACTTCGCCAGCAGCTGATGGCGAATGGAAAACTTATTTATTGGCTTCGTTTGCGTGAGATGACAGCCCAACAGACCCCACGATCCACCGATCCACCGATCCACCGATCCACCGATCCACCGATTTACCGATTCACCGATCTATACCGAATTTGGAAGATTTCAATTGTGAACGTTGTTTTATGCAAATAAAACAAAGTAAAATTATATTTATGTATTGCAGAGATCGCATATTTTTGTTATTAAACTATTTTCCAATTTTTAATTTTCAAATTACAAATATATTTTAAATTTTTATTATATATATTTAAAGAAAGATAATTTTTTATTATAGAAATCAATATTGAAAGTTTATAATAATTTGTTTAACAGAATAAATTACAATTATTTATTTATTGAAATTAATTAGCTTAAACTCCCTCAAAATTCTTCTCCTTATTTCCAAAGATATCAGATTAAGTTGTTTATACTTACAAATATTTTTCTTAAAATTCATTAACAATTTGATAGGGCATACAAAAAAAATCCTCATTAATAATAAATAAATGTAGCTCAATGATTTCAAATGTTTCTACTCTTGAGAACCAATAAAAGAAATACTAATTTTACGCTATTTAACTCTATTTTATACTTAAGCTCAAAAACCTAAATAAAGAAGTACCACGAATACGTAAAATTTAAAATACAATTAAATCAAAATTAATTAAAATTTAAATTAAATTCAAAAAATAAGTAACAATTTATATTATAAATATAATTTATAATATTTATAGGCTGATGTTGGCTTCAATCTGCAGACCTTCAAGTGCTCAATTTCTAAAGAGAAAAAATAAGTTTTTGGTAAACTTTTAAGCAAACTAATCAGAATTGCTAATTGACTGTCTATTGGCTTCATTACAAATTAATCTTTTTAATCTTTAAAAACAATTTAAGCTAGAAAATTTGTGAATTTAGGGAAACTTTGAGCAGATGCAAGAAAAATAATTATTTAATCACTTGATTAATTTTGGTTGACTCTCCAATCAGATGTCTAGGTATTGCTATTTGAGCTTTAAGGTATTATTAAGCATTATATTTTTCTTGAATAATTATTTCACTTTCTTTAAAGTGGCAATTGTAGAAATGCGCTTGGAATTTGATAGTGATAGTGACATGAATGTGGAGTTGGTAATTTTAATTCAAATTGAATATTGTCTTGTGGCTTATATAACAACACGCCACAACAAAAAAGGCATAGCCAGGAGAATCGTGTAGAGAGAGGGGGACTGTGTGTGGGGGGCGGGCGAGAAATGATGTGTGAGCACAGGGCACACTAAGTATAAAGACCGGCATAAAATGTTGTTTATAGATACGTGCGTGGCATACACAATATGCGAGGCAACAAGTTGTCTGTCTGCCACAATGTGGGGCAGGGCAGTTGCGTAGTGGTTGGTGGATGTGGTGGTCACATAAGGAAGTGAGGTGAAGGTTAAGTGATAAGCGACTATCGCAGTTGCAGTGGCTATTTCAATTTCAATTTCAATTGCAATTGCAATTAGCCAACTTGGTAATGTAATGATTAAGTGCGAGAGTGCAAGCCAAAAATAAAAACGATTATGAAAGACAAGTTTTATAAGCCAACGTATTTAGTATACCTTAAAAGTCAATGTGGGGAGGCCCACAAGACGGTGGCCAGTTGCCAGTTGCCAGTTGCCAGTCCACATTACGTATACGTGATCGCCATAAATTTATTTGGTCGCGCGTTTCATTTCATTTCGCAGACGCAATCGCAATCCCAATTGAAAGCGCATTTTATATGATTGAAAGTTGTTTATGTGTGTCATTTGCGGCTAACGCACGTTTATCAGTATGTATGTGTGTGTGTGTGTGTTTGTGTACATATTTGTGTGCATTCCGTACGCACATCCCACACATCGCAATTTACGATTTAACACGCATTATGCCAATGAGCCGACAATGAAGAAGACACACGCAACAACGAACAACCAACAACCAACAAGAAACAACCAGTTAACAGCAACAGACCGCAGAAAAGCAGTTAACCAGTTAACAGCTCGCAGTCGTCAGCTTTAGCTGAACTCCATATATTGATTGGCTTATTGCGAGCATTGCGATACTTGAATCATTCACTTGCTTTTAAGTTGACAGCAGATGAAGGACACTTGCATTTCTAAATAAGAAAGATAAACAGACTTACGACCTTTAAAAAGACGTTTTTAGTTGTTTTTAGTAGTTCAACTTACACAACACAACCAAATCTAAGATTTCCTAAGAGTACTTCTTTATTTTACTTTTAGAGGAAATAGAAAATTCACATTAATATTTAAAATTCAACTAAGAATAAAATGAACAATTAATTTTAACTTTAGATTTAATTTAATAACTTGTTCATTTATTTTCATATATTTATATTTATATTTTGACAGAAAAATCAAAACTAAATGACACATATCGAAAAGATATAGTGTAAAGAGAATTTCTGATCATATAAGAAACAATGAAAAATCTATAATTTATTTTAAATCTATTATGATTTCAAAAACCAAATCAGATTCTCACATTCCTTTAGAAGTCGGCATAAGAAAGTCTGTATATTTTTAACTCAAAATTGACTCGAAGAAAGATATTGACTAACCTTTTTTCAAGAACCAGTCCACGAACTGGACTTTACTGTAATTCAATATCCAGTCAACGGACTCCCCACCAAATAGACGACAAAAGAGAAAACTCTGACCGAGTTTCGTTTTTTAACGACTCTCCTAATGACACGACGCAATGTCGTTGTGTCGCTTTTATCGGAAAAGCACGAAAATCCTGAAATTCTTGTGATTTTACGATTATGTCATGGACCATAAAAAAAGAAACACAAAATAAATCAAGTGACATCAAAATAAAACAAAAATAAAAAGAGACAAGAAAGCTATGCAAAAGTAGCAAAAAACAACGAAAATAAATTAACAGAAGAGAAGTGAAGTGAAGAGAAGAGAGGTGAGGTGAGTAGAGAAGATAAAGAGTTGTGTAGAGTAAGCTGCTAAATAACAGTACTTAATCATTTTACTGGGTCATTCAAAGACGCAAAGTGACCTCACAGCGATGCTGCCAAATGACCTCTCCGAACTAGAGCACAAATTGCAGTGAAAAGCAGAGAGTTGGCGAGAGGAGAGATAGAAAGATAGAGAGAGTGAGTGAAGGAGAGGGGAAGCGGGGAATGGTCTTCCATATGGAGCCGATTTGAGGCTATTAAACCCAACTGAACAGCTGAACAACTGAACTTTTGAACTCGCTCACTGACCTCAATGGACACACGCACACACACACACACACACACACACAGAGGGCAAATAAAAATATACTCGTATATGCATGGTCATATTTATACCATTGTACATGTGTGTATGTCTATCGCTCCCTTCATCCCCTCCCCTCATTGTCTCCCTCCCTTGTGCCGGCAAGTTTATTGCACTGCGAATAACATATACATATTTTGACTCCCTTTTTTGCCTTTGCATTTGCCCAAATTAAATTGAGGCGACATGGGCACGTGGCCTCCAGCTCCAGCTTCAGCTCCAACTCCAACTTCAGCTCCACTTCCGTGTCCACGTTCAGGTCCAGGTCCAATTTCTGCTTCTGCATCCCCATTCGCTTGCTTTACGCAGCTTACCTAGAACAGCGCGAAAGATAAACAGCAGGAATCAACCTTTTTTATGGCGGCGCCTCGTTACATTGGGCACATATTGCAATAAAACTGCTGAAAATGAAATACTTAAAAAGAGCACTGTTCCCATAACAAAAATTGAAATATATGAAGTTAAATCGTAAGACTTGAATAAATACAACAAAATCGAGAAATTCATTAATTTCAGTGTAATCATTTAAATATATAAATTTAATAGTTAATTTCTACAAAATGAGACAGCCAACATTTTCCATTTCGATAGTTTATATATATACTATGTAGATATTTAATTCTTTACAACTCATCAATTTATAACTTAACAGCAATCCTCATAAAACACTGCATATATTTACATCTTTAAGTCGAAGGACATCGCCGCTTATTGTTGTCTTTGGCTCCACTGTGCAGGACTTAAACACAAATATATAAAATGAAAATACCAATGTAACAGATTTTGTTTTCCTTTATGTATGCTTAACTCACACACATTTTTTTTTATTAGTTTCTCTTTTTGTTTCGTACACAAATACAAAAAACGGAAAAAAAAAAAAAAATCCAATCGTATTCAATATACCCACAAATATATAAAGTAGCATATATATATATATAGATATATATATATATTTAAGACTTTTAATTTGTATGTTCTTATTTATAGGGGTCTTACAGTTGAAGTGTCTTTCATGTGTCTTTGGTTGGGACTCAGGGACTTTCAAAGCGCCGCTTAGCTTAATTTTATATTAATATTATGTATATATGTATAGATCTATGCTAAGTATAACAATTCGACTGTGAATCGAACTGATCTAACTTTAAGTTTTGTTTTCATTTTCCTTGGGGTGAGAACCAGTCAAGATAGTTAAATTAACTATAGATTTCGCATAAAGTTAAGTAGGATTACAATTAACGAATTGCAATTCCCGGGACTCAGAAGAATTGCAACCAGTTTAACTTGATATTGTTTTATTCATATTATATATGTTTCAATATTTGTATAGATATATATTTGGTGTGTGTGTGTGAAATTTTCAATAAACATTATTTATTCTGTTGTTGTTGTTGTTGTTTAATTTTTGTTGTTAAAACTTTGCTGCTGGCAATTAATATTGAAAAACGCTTGCACAACATTTCCCCATAAATATATTTGTATTTACTTTGCATATTCGAATCGAATATAAATAGATTTTCTTTTTAATCATTATTCATTATTTATTTTACTTTATTCTGTACCCTGTACCCATTAGACTTTATACATAAAAAGGCTTTAGTCGACTTGCTAGTCCTTTAGTTATTTTTCAATTTACCGAAAAATGTAGTACAACCGCTTGGTGAAAGATAAAGCCTTGAGTTACAATTAACGCTTATATGTTTGTATTTGTCTTATCTTAAAGTGCTGAATATAACAATCATAACAATCAATTGCGATTATTCAATTATTCAACTGGAAAATGCAGGAGAAATTTGTATCTGTATTTGGACTTTGTTGGACAGGGACTTTGGGTACAGGGTATTGCTTTAGATTGGAACATATATATAGCAGATGACATTTAAACACAGATATTAACATTTCTTGTGTGGGGTATGCACGACATCGAGATACTCTGGTAACCTGTTTACATAATAAACATTCAACAAAATATTATATAAGATAAGTTAAGAGACAGCTCGATTATTATTCAATACTAATACTTATTCACATCTCAATCAGTTTAGCAGGTTACCACATCCTCTCAGAAATGTGAATTCCCCACATAATTAGTACTCGCACAACACTGCTTCATAGCTGTATGTGTACTTGGTATATTCATCAAAATATCTTTGTATTTTATTTTAATTTTTTTGTTTTTAAAAAGTTGATTTTGTTGCTTGGCACATTTCGCATGCTTAAAAATTGATTAGCAATGCTTGACAGTTTTAATTTTTCGTTTATTTACGCTTCATTGTTTATTTAAGAAGAATTCTTCTTAGCTAAACACAGCATAAACTGAATTAGCCTAAGGTGTTTTTCTTTACTTTGTTGATATTTGTAACAATTTCATTAAATATGTAACATGAATTATGCTAACAAATTGTAGTTTCTTTCTGAGAATGTTTACTATATAACTTTGATTATTTTTCTTATGTATTTGTGTTTTTCTTATAACTTTATCAAGTTTGCCTTTTGGAACAGCTTAAAATATATATTAAATTTCTTTAATCATTGTATAACACTTAAGCTGAGCAACCGTTGCCGCTCTATCTCTCTCTCTCTCTCTCTCTCTCTCCCCCCCCCTCGTCATCCGTCTATCTGTCTTGTCTTTTCCTTGTCTCTTTCTATTCTGTAGGCACGCTTTCCCCTTCGTTCAAACAAACCATCATAACACTCATTATTTTCACGTGTATATAGGTATTTAAAACGTACATTGAGATAACCATATACGAGTATATAATATTTATTATTATTATGCATATTATTATGCATATTGTTTGTATTTTGTTCAATTCAAAAAAATTCCCAAAAGCTGCCTAAAAGTGCTCTCATTTTGAGTTTCACACTTGCAGCTTTCGCTCTTTCCCACAACTCTTGCCAAAAGTCTAAAAAAGACGCCAAGAACTTTTGATACACTTTCACTTTCACAATTTTCACAACTTTCACATTCCCCTTTAACATCTGCAATAAGAAAAAATGCTGCCACACTTCAAGATGTGATCTGTCAATGTTTTACTCAAAGTTCACCAAAATATGTGGCAAATTAATTACAATTTCCACTTCCGATTTTCCCATTTCCCATTTCTCACCTTGCATTTTACGCGATGCGTGCCAGGGGGCTGGGGGCTGGGGGCGTGGCCGTGTGTGCCGGCAACGCTTACAGTTCGGCAAAGATATTCTCCCTGAAATCGAGCTCGGGATGAGCGGAGTGCGCGGATCCGTGTCCGTAATCCCGCGACTTGAGCGAGCTACGTGCTGAGCTGGAACTGAAGCTGGCATTTCTCGGACTGCTGCGTCGCATCCGCCCCTCGAGTCCGGCCATTTTGTTGAGCGGCTGAGTGGGATCCAATTCGCAGAAGGCGCCGGCAATCAGATCGGTGCCGTTCAGCGAATTAAAGCTGTCCCGCTTGGAGCCACGCGATTGGTTGCCACCCATGTGATGGGAGCCGGTGCCGGAGCTTTTGCGGCTCAAGCGACGCGTATACTGATACTGATAGGCGGGCGGGGGCGGAGCGGGTGTCGAGGATTGCAGCATGGCCGCTTGCACCGCTGGCGGCAAGTTGTTGCTGCCACCAGGCGTGTAGCTATCGTAAAAGTCCTGCGGCACAACCTCCTCTTCGTCCTCCTCGTGCCGCTGCTGCTTCTGCTGATGCTTCTGCTTCTGCTGATGCTTCTGCTGCACGTCGTCATCCTCAGCCGCATTCAAATGCTGCTGACTGAGACGCAGATGTGCCTGCTGAGAATGCTGATGTTGCAACTGCTGATGGAGCAGCTGCTGCTGATGCTGCTGATGATCCTGCAGCGTGGAGCACAGGCTGTACTCTGTGGCCTGGCTGCTGCCAGAGAGCGAGATGCTCAGCGGATCACTGCCAGGCATGACCAGAGCCAACGCTGCCTTCTCATAACCGTAGACGGAGTCTCGCTTCGGTTTCGGCGAACGTTGAGCGTAGAGCTTCTCGATGTCCGGCAGCTGGCGGCCAACGCCGCTAATGGACAAACGCACCTTCTCGCCCTGCTGCTCCCGCTGCATCATCTCCTGGATGTCCATGCTGCGCTCACGCTCCAGCAGATCGATGATCTCCAGGTCGCGATCCAATGTGCTGGATGAGAAGGTGCTGCTGCACTCGCTAAAGGAGACATCCTTGTGACGCAGTGCGACTGTGCCACCGCCTGCCGTCAGATTTGGCCAACGCTGGGGAGGATGCATCATGCTGCTGACCACAGAGCTCTCCTCACCGTCGCCATAGTTGCTGGTGCTGCTGTCGTCCAACAAAGCGCTGCTGTTGCCATTGCAGAACGTGGAGGCGGTCAGGTTGGACACCGAGTTGTTCGACACGGACATGCATTCGATGGCCAACTTGCGTCTGCTCTGGCCGGACTTGCTCCGGCTGCTGTTGTTGCTGCCACTGCCACTCAACGGCGGCTTGCGCGATTGCGAGGTGGCATGTCCTCCGTCCGAGATGATGTTGATCTTCACATCGTGCTTCTTGCCGCGCATGTTCTTGCCCAGGTTATTCACCACGCCGGCATCTCCAGCACCTCGTCCACTCAGCGTATTTCCGCCACGTTGTCGCTCCCGCTCCCGTTCTCGCTCCCGCTCGCTCCCGATCTCGCTCTCGATCTCGCTCTCGATCTCGATCCCTATCGCCCACTCTTTCCCGATCGCGATCGCGATCGCGATCCCTTTCCCGATCCCTGTCTCTATCCCTTTCTCTGTCCCTATCCCTGTCCCTGTCTCTATCCCTGTCCCTGTCACGCTCTCGTTCCCTATCCCGATCCCGCTCCCGCTCCCGATCCCGATCTCGATCCTTGCCGCCAGACTGAGCCTGTCTATAGGGTGCACCGCTGTAGCGATCCTTGGAGCTCAAGCCATGTCCATGTGCCCGCTCATGTCGCACAGCTGTTGGGTTGCCCTTCGACAGCTGCTTGTGCGATTCAGCCTGTGACTGTGTCCCTGGTCCACTGGCCACAACATTCGTCGCACTCGTCTGCTCGTCCTTCTCAATGGAATCCTCCCGTGAGCTGCCAGCGCAGGCATCGCTCCGACGCTGTGACTTCTGCTTCCTCTTGGCCGACAGACGGAAATAGCCACGAAGACGCTCCTGCTCATCTCTGGCAAGGAAGAAGGACAAGGTCAAACAGTGAGTTCCAATGTAAAGGGAGTGATGTGAATGTGTCAATTGGAATAACGAGCAAATTCGTATTCGATGGGTTAACACGATTGAATTGAATGAAATGAATGGATTGAATGAAATGAATGGATTGAATGAAATGAATGGATTGAATGGAGTGATGTGGAATTGTCAATTGATTCGATCTTTTTGCACGGTTAAATCAACTGAATGATGAATGAGTTAATTCCATTCGATTAAACCAATTCAATAAAGTGTCTCGCGAATTTTTTGCAAATATCAAGTACTTGAAAGTAAATACTCTAAAACAAGATAGCTTTTCTTTTACATGAATTGCATTTAAATGGACTGAAACAATTTTAATCTTGAGTATGACTGTAATGATGTGAATATGTTAATTAAATTCCCTGGAATAATTCAAATACCAAGCACTTGAACGTAAATACTGTACCCTAATACAAGTGCCATTAAAAGCATTCTGCTACTCTCATTTTCACATTTTATATCATAAATATAATATATATATAAATGTAATTTTAAAAAATGCTAACTTTAATTTTCGACCATCACAGTTAAGAGATATATTTTATATTTGAATAAACATTTATATTGGGTATGTTAAGAATATATCTCATGGTTTAATTTCATATCTAGCTAGTAAACTTTATTTTGCCTCAATTACACCAAGTTCTTGGAAGCTAAAGCTAAAGTAATATAAGAATAATCAATTATATGCTTATTTTTTGCGTAAATTTCCAATTAACATTCGCGTAATCTTTAAATGAGACATGTAATTGAACACACAATCATCGAAGTACTTGGAAATGCAAACATGAATGGTTCTGTTAAATGTTAACATGAGCAACGGCGATAATTCATCTGATGGAAATTCAAGTAAATAAATACAAAAGTATCTGGAGTCACATACCTGGGCAATATCTGTGAGGCATAGATACATGGAAATATGACCGTGGGCAGAAAGGCGACCCACACAAACATCAAGTAGGTGAAGTCAAAGTGCTTCTGATTCTCGTAGGTCTCCTCGAGGGAGAGACGTGCGAATCGGAGTATCATCAATGGACACAGACAGACCACCTGAGTGGCGGCCATGCTTCCAAAATTGCGCTGCTTACGCTTCTCCCGATGCACGTCCAGTTCGGCGCTGTACAGATCGTAGGAGCGGGCACTGGTGTTGTGGCCATTGCTTAATCCGGCCACGCCTCCACCGCTGAGGGTGCGTGGTTCCACGGAGGAGGTGGATGAGTTTCTGTGGAATTGGGATGCCAATACAAACAGTAAGTCACAAGGTGGCCGCAAAGAAAGTTGATGAGCAAATCGAACTCATTAAACTGCCATTGGCTTGAAATTGAGCTCATTAGCAACGGGCGACAGAAGTCCAGCTGCTCTCCGGTTTCCGTGTTCTCAACCTCAATCTCTATCTCAATCTCAGTCTCAATCTCAATCACCATCTCAATCTCCATCCCAACCTCATTCTCAACTTCAATCCGTTCGCAAAATTAATCAGCTCAATTAGCAGTCTTACGATTCGCACGACTGATGCCAAAAATCCGGATAAGTAATGAACTCACTTCATTCATTGCCTAACAAGTGCTTAATATCTCAGTTTAATGACCCGGTTACAGGTTTTTATATCCCTTTTTTTATTTGATTTTTTTTGTTACCTACTTTTTGTAATTTATTTGTCTATCTTGAATTTTTCACTGCTTTTGACTGAATTGTTCTTGTTATACACAAAATAATTGCAAGTGAAGGTCTTAAATATAATGTCTTTGATTGGTCGATTCTCGGTATATTGGTTCTAATAAATCCAAATTGAATTGCAATGGAACATAATTGTAATTTCTCCCTCTTCTTATCTTTTTACATTTTCAGCACTCATATTCATTTGATCAAATTTGCATTTATATCTAATTGTCCAATTTTGACTTTTTGTGGAAACTTCATACTTCTACCATCTTTCACATTAAGTGTTTTTTTATTTCGATTAAAGTTAGGAAAACCTATAATGTTGTCTACGAGTATGTACAATTTTCTTCTATATCTAATTCTCAGTCACCATCTGTGAATTTCTTATTGATCTTCTAGTGTCCATCTTTTATATTTAATGTTCATAAATTTACTTTAAATTTAAAAAAATCATCATTTAATTTCTAACTAATATTTCAAGTCATTCAAGTATATCATAAGACCTATTTTGTACAATTTTGTTCATATCACTATATATAATTTTTCATTCTTCTTCAACTTTTTCTTCTCCTTATCATCTTCAATCCATCATTTATTTTCTACTAAAATATTCCCTGTGTTTTGAGTATATTGCAAACTCTACCGATAACTAAATGTCGGATACAGTTGTACTGTCTCAACTTACCTCTGTCTCATGCGAAGATCAGCGCGATGCTCGTACATCATGACCGCAAAGGGTCCGTCGGGGGGACGCAGCTCCTGAGAGGTGCGGATATACAAATATGACAATAAGACTGCCGGTCCACAGTACCTGGAAGTGAATAATCAAGCGAGGGTCGAGCATTCGTCAGTTGTCTTCCACACACAAATACACAAATGTGTTGTGGCTTACATGATTAGAAACAATCCACGAGAGTATTCCTGCATGTCATCCATTAAATTGATCACACAGAGACCAATTCCAGCCAGCTGGGGCATGTAGTCCTGAAATCGAGCACGAATTTAATCACGCATACTAAAGTTAATGCATGTTCCAGACTTAATTCGAATAAAAGTGTTGAGTAGAAATGAAAGACCCAAAAGCAAAGCCAATTAACTTTATAATTACAGTGGCTAAATAGTAAACTAACTACAAAGAAAATACAGGTAAATGACCAGCTGCTATTGATTTGTTAAATGTACTTATATATATGGTATATATATGTACAATAAAAAAAATAGAAAGTCAATTGAATTGAATTTCCCTCGAACTAAAAAGTTCAATTCGCTGGCTATGGCCTTGCCCCTGGACATATTCGCCTCCCCCTCCCCCTCCCCCCTTTCACCACGCAGATGTGTTTGCCTGTTACCAATGCGTACCACCTGTGTCCTGTTTGATTCAGTCTGAGTCTCCCTCTCTCTCCCTCTCTGTTGTCTGCCCACTCGTAATTGTATTTTCTGCACCCTCCACAAATTCCAGCACACAATGCGTTGATCTCCATGTTGCCTCCATGGCCTGTGGCATGCCACCACGAACGTTCTGTGGAGGCGTTCTGCGTAATTGTAATTACACATACACATGCAAGTATTTACGGGACGGAGCATGCAACTCAAGCTGGAACTGAAGAGCTCCAGCGCCCCACAGCTCCAAAGCTTCAATTGAACAAGAAGCGGAAATGAATTTATGGATATTAAGTTATTGCTTATTGCCATAATGGGCCAACTGATAAAACGGCAACGCAACATTCGGTCACACATCTTACGCACAACAGAGCCAAAATAAAAAAAAGAAAACACACACATTACGCAATACACAGAATTGTTGCCATGGATGTTTCTTATCATTATCAGCAATTTCATGGAAAACTCTCCAATTACTCAAACGGAAGTCGCCGGAGATTGCCGAGCAACATTATGAGGGCGTTGCGAGTGTTGCTTACACTTGTTCCACGCAATGATTAAAATTTGACAATAAACATGACAGACCAAATATATTGACATTGACATTGACATTGTCAGCTTCTCTGCTGTGCTTATCAGTTATCTATATGTTTGAACTATATAAAAATAATTGGGTAAAGAAATTTGAGAGCTTCACAAGCACAATAATTATTTCTTAAACATGTTTTCTTCAACTCATGTAAATCAATGTGAATGTGTGTATAAAATAAATGTACATTATATAGTTCAGGTTAAGGGAATTATTCATTCACTGCAGCTGCCTCAAGATGAAAATAACAACCTGCAACTTTGCAACATGAACACACACACACACAGAGCCAAGTGGCATTTAAAGCAAAGCTCAATCCACTCCAGTGTCCAGAGCTGGAGTTACTTGCAGCTAATTGAGCAAAAGTTATTTTCGAGAGTTTTATATGTTCATTCCGCTTGAGCTGGGCTTTCAACTGGAATTGAGGGCCAAGGACTTGAAGAATTCTACGCCGTTGCATCCTTAACATTTGGTGTACAATTTCTTTTTCTCTTTTTGCCTAGCAACCTGGCACTCTGCTAAAGTTTCCATATTCTTTAGCATATGTTAAGTACACAAAATACACAGAGAAAGAGGGAGAGGAAGAGAGACACTCGTAAATGATTTTGTATGAGCAAGAACTATTTAAAAGTTGTTTTCGCAACTCCCTTAAATGGGAACAGTAGCAACTAGGATAAATAGGTATGTGTTTCTCTACTCGCAGCAAGGAGAGCCAACAAAATGGCCATGGCACGAGTGAAGAAAGTCGCTAGGGGGATAAAAAAGTTGGGTGAAACTTTTAAAGAAAATTTCAGAGCGTAAACTATGAGCAGTTTCCATAAGGAAGATGAGTAGAAGTTTATGGCTTTAGCTTTGGCTTTAGCTTTGGCTTTGGCTTTGCCGATGCCTTATGCCTGACTCAAAAATGTGAATGAAAAGGTTTTCAGCCAAATCACTTTAGTGACCACATTGAAACCCTGATCCCAACCCCGATTCCGATTTCCACCCGATCCCGCAGACGACGCCGCTGACGATGCCGACCGACAATTCAGCCAACGGTTTCATCAGCCCACAGTAGTCATTTGGGTAATGAACTGTTAGCGTTGTACAATCTGGCCAAGAAATCTGTTTTGAATTCTTTGGCCAAGGCGGTGAGCAAAATGCAAATAAAGGACAAACAGGACATCAGCAACATCAACAACATCAACAACAACAACAACAACAAAAACCACAACGACGGCAATGACAATGACAATGACTGTGAGCTTGAGGATGAGCAGGGGTAGTAGCAGCAGCAGGAGGCGTGTGAGGGAGTGTGAGGCTGAGCATGATGGCCATAACGATGAAGCTGAAGATGCCCCCAAAGCATTTAGCGAGCCAGCCTGCGATTTTATGACCCCCTAAAGCAGCGTACAGAAGGAGGATATGGAGGGGGAACTGAAATTGGGCAAAGCAGCTGGCACTGCCTCGGAGCTGGTCATGGCAATAGGAGCGAAAAACTCGAAACTGGAGCAGCACGCAATCGAACGAGTCTTGCGGGCATCATTTTAAAACACTCTGCAACAGAATTAAATCATATAGCAACTATGTCAGCAAACACTTAAAACCATCAATGAAAACCAATATTAATCATGCATTTTCAATGAATAAACAAGTTTCAATGAAATGAAATTGAAATTGCAATAATTAGCATCTCTTGAAAGACAAATGAAATGAAATAAAAATTTTGTAGCATACTTTTGAGCGTAAAATATAATTGCCATCCTAAAAGTATGCAATATAAAATTATTAGTTATGTGCAGCAGAGTAGCGCTTAATTTAGAAAGTTGTATACGTAATATAAAAGTTGTAAAATACGTAATATATCATACAATTAAAATGAACTTAATTTAAAATAGAACATAATTCGCCATTGTTTTTTTTTTTTAAATTATAATTCGCTGAAAGCCTTGAAAGAAAATTCGAGCGTCGACTTTTAATGCACAACTTTGTCGAGTTGTTTTTATGTGAGATTTTTCAGTTGTTTTTTAGCTTGTTTTTGTTTTTATCTGTTTGTCAAAGCTTTCGTTTATTTGCCGAGTTCGCGTTTATCGACTTTGCCGTGTGCTGTCTGTTGTCTGCTGTCTGTAGCTGTTTCCGCTTCACCTTTAAGCTTTCGGACGCCCCATGCTGAGTGCTCTGAAAGGTGATGCTTAGGGTTGGGTCTAAGATTGAGGTTGGCATCCTCGGTGTCAGCCATTTCCTGTTGATGTTTTTGCTTTATCGGATCGAGTCGAGTCGAGTCGAGTCGAGTTATGATTACCTTTCCCCCAAGCAGTGAAATTGATTTGGTTCGTGTGAGCAGCACAAATCAATTTAATGTGTGGCCGTAAACAGTTTATGGGCGCGTTCACCATCTGCAACAGGTGGCTGCTACATGAAATTGCCGCACATTATTTGGGCTTTGGACACACCCACACAGACGACACACAGACCCATGCACACCCACATACAAACACACACAGAAAGCCATTTGGTTTCAAATACTTATTTCATTGACTATAGCGAAAACTGTACTGAATCGAACTGAAAGTGAGGCTATAGACGCAGCCAAAGGCATTCTGTGGACCAAAAGCATTAATAACAATTTATTTCCAAAGCGGCAGCAACAAGAGGCAAACAGCAGAGGCGACATACCACAGATTCTCGCGGCAAAATTGGTCTGACTGTGGGGATAAGTCAGGAAGTTACCGACAGTAACTTGAGGCAACGGTAAAAGGGGAGCTGGGGGGCAGACACTGAGAACAAATTGCAACAGCAGGAGCAAAGTACTAGTAAGTATAATCGTGCCCACTGTCGTAATTTTGACATTGACGAATTGTTGCTAAAGGATATCACAGAGACAACAAACCAGGCTAAGAGAACCTAAGTATATGTGTCTGTGTGTGTCAGTGTGTTGGCAACTTAAAATGAAAAGCACTTAATAATAATTTAGCACAAGTTAAAATGCCTGCGCCTGACACTGCGCCCAGAGGCGTCCTGATTTAAGTAACTGCAGCCAGGGATACTTATAGAAATGTTGTCCTTAGGCAAATCTCTCAAATTTGAAAATTTACTCATACGAGTATCGGCATTCGCGTGAACTACTGTTTAAATTCATCGCATTGAGACTGAACAGAGCTTTGAGTTGATTTCTTGGAAATGTGTTTGAAGTTTGATACAAAATTTGAGTTCAGGAATTCAATTTTTTGATCAATTAGCCATTGCCGTTTTCGGGACGCCACTGTGCGCACACACACTTTCATTCATATATGTATATATGTATGTGCCAGCAAAGACACTGGACGATTCGGAGGCGAAGGCGAAGACGAAGACGAAGGCGGAGGCGGAAAGCTCTCAAATGAAGGCAACGGAATCTGAGATCCCTGAAATGTTGGCATAGTAAATATATTAAAGCCATAATTAAATTAAATGCCGTTTGAAGCATATGAAAATAAATAAATACACGCAGACAATATTAAGAGACAAAATTCATCATGGCGTATGTGTAATTAATTTTCCTCGCTAATTAAATGCAAATAAAATTGTTTGCAATAAAAACAATCATTGAGTCGCAAATGACAAGAAAATGAAGAAATTGTGGCAATAATCAACGTTCAGGTTTTAATTATTAGCCATTTTCATTTCACATTTCACATTTCTTATTTTTGCTTTTCCGCTTTCATTTTTGTTGTTCTTGTTATTTTCTTTGAAAGTTTCGTTAATGAAAAAGGAAGCGGCGAAAATGTTTCGATGCATAATTAAAAGCATTGTGCATTTCATAATTTAAATAATAAGAATAACACTGCCAGCAGACTGAGCCCAGATTAAATTGTAAGTAAGGACGACCCCAAAGGTTGAACAAGCGACACACTACTTACAGTATTCTTGGTCAGGGTGCGGGTTCAAGTCCAAGTCCGGCTTCGGGTCCGGGTCCGTGTACAGGTCCGTGTACAGGTCCGTGTTCGGGTCGAGGGCGGTGCGTGCGTAGCATTAAAACGGCAACGATCCAAAGAGCAATAGCAACTGTAGCCGTAACCGTAACCCCCAAAAAGACACTGCCGGGGCTTAATGGCCGTAAAATGCTTGGCAAGCAGACTGGCCAGACAAGGTCAGGCCAGGACGCACAGCGCATATTACAGGGGACACTCACACACATATGCACACACAAGCCCACTCACATACCCACACACATACCCACGCACATACCCATACATAGACACATGAACTCAGGGCGCGCAGAGGAGCAAAGGAGCAAAGGAGCAAACAGGACCTGACCAAAACGGGGACCGTACGCTTATGATAATAACACAATTATGTACTTACATAATTAAAGTCGTAAAGTGCACAAACACAAGCAGAGCAAATACACACACATATACAAACGTACATACGCTGACTGTGCATTGTAATTGTAATGTGCGAGTAACTCGACTTTGATTCAAATCAAGAAACAAAAAAACAAGGACAATTACGTATGCGAAAATTGTGATACACCGACCAGATAAGAGATTCCCCGAATTATGCCTGGAAACTCGGCTCGATATCTGAGTTTCCACAAAGCAAATTGTTCTAATGAACAAATATTCAATTATATAATTAACAAATTGCAACAACAAGTTCAAGTTGATTAATTAATATATCAATTACACAAATCCAACTAGGCACCAGGTTTAACAACTGACTTAAACTACCTTCAGTTCTTCACTAGGATATATATAACATTATAAAATCCGAATACTCTCTGATAGGGTATATCACTTTTAATGATAAAGTGAATAAAGTGTCATTTCAATTCTTATTTTTACTCCAAGTGTCTATTCCATTGTATTCAATGTATATGTATATCTACTTTATAATTTCCAGCAATTCATTTTTTTCATTTATTTTAATTTGTATTTTTGCTTCATACATTCAATTTGCAGTAACAACATTGAATTGCTTGTTTCTTGTGTCTACTGTTGTTTTCTGCTGCTGAAGTTGATTTTATTAATATTTCATGCAACAAGGCGGCGTCTCCAACAATAACAACGATATGTAACAACAATTACAACAAGTGGTTGTTACCCAAAAGCTGCTGACAGTGGAAACAGGAAGTAGAAAGCACAGAGACAGAAACAATCGTTCTCCTTTACTCATATGTGTTCCTCAATTATGTGTGTGTGTGCGAATGCGAGTGTGTGAGTGAGTGTGTATTACAATATTACCAAATACACGTACATTTGAACTTTGTTAGAAGTGTTTGGCACTTGAAAGTGTTTTGAATTTTCTGTTTCTTTCCCGTTTTCATCATTTCTTAGCAGTTATCTTTGTACAACTTGTTGTCCTACTTGTAATTCAGTCCGAACCATCGAATAGACAGACAGACTTCGGCAAAATATGCAGATGCGATTGGCCTAAGGGGAACTTAAGATGGCAGTGAGTAAACTTTGGAATATGCTAAGTGAATGCTACGTGGACAGCATCCTTACAATCTACATACACCAATGTGGACTACACACTTCACACTACACACTTCTCGGATATGTCTGTATGTAACCTTTATATGAGCCCAGGGATCTGTTATCGATATGACCTGTTAATGGGACTATTCAATTTATATGCGTCTTTGTAAGAGATCGTTAAAGATATTTGAATCTGACTAGTATCCCTGAGAACTCAATGAAATGAACTATTATTGAATATAACGTTTGAGGGCAATAGGTGAGATAGTTTTTAACGGATTCCTGATCATTACTAAATCAGAATGTATTTACTGCGAGCTTTTAACACTCGGCTAAGTTTGCGGAAACTGTTTTCCAATAATACGTATGCCAACCATTTGAATTATATTTTTTTAAAAAGTAAAAACATGTAAGAGATATTTAATTCTATAAGGATGCAATAAAAAAAAAGAAGTATGCAAAGAAGGGTAAAAAGGAAAGGAAAGGAAAAGATGGCAATTAGAAATGCATTGCGCATTGGATAATGTATTGCTTACTCCAAACTCTTTTAAATTTGAATAACGAATTCGAATGACATCGAACTTCTCGTTTGCCATCCGTTCAACAACTACGACCACAGTAACAATGGAAATAACAGTAAGTGATTTACAACAATAAGCAGCTTAGGATTCTCCTTCATGTTGCCATTAGAAGAACTCCTCGTACAGCATCACCAATGGAGGCCAACAATGGAGGCCAACAACGGAGGCCAACAACTTGGCCAAGAAGCAACCGCATGTCAATTTGCCAGAACGTTACCAAATCGACAAATCTTGTGAAGTGCCCGTAGCGATATTAAGGCAATACAAATACACACACACACACACACACACATCTACACAGACAACATACATATTGCGAGTGCATAAATATTACGTAGAAAATTCTTCAGCCTGAGATTTTTACAAGCTTTTGGCTCAATTCGCGAGTTTCAAACGAAAAGTTTGCATTCCTTTAAAACCAAAAAATGTGCTTACATTTGATATCATTTGTTGCAATGAATTTACAATAAAAACAAATAATAGTAACTGGACCTTGTTCTAAATCGAAGCGAACTTCAAACTTCGTTGCATTTTAAATTATATTTTACTGGAACTTTTTATCGATTTGTGTCACACATAAATAAAGAAACAATGGCCATTCGTAATCTCTGATCTATTCGAAGAGAATAACTCTAAAATCGAGTTCAGTTCTCGGGAATTGAATTGAAATTTTTAATTGTTTTATAATTTGTATCACATTTTTAATAGCAAATCTTAAGTGACTTTGGATCGCTGCTGACGAAGTTGGTATCGAAACTCTGCTTAGGACCAGGACTTTCAAAACTTCATCGAATTAAAAGTCAAATTGTGCCTAAAACATAATTGTCATCTGTGTAAAGTTTGAATATACAAAATATTTCAAAATATCTTAGCGTAAATCGTAAACTCCAAATTTGGGTTTCCATTTTTTGTGAAAAGCAATGAATTATAATACATATGTGTATAAATATACATATATATGGTACTTATATACTTCTGCTCAAATATAAAATATATTTTCAATTTTTTGATCTCAATTTCCACGTAGTCTTGTAGCAACCCGCTCAGGTTGTGTTTGAAATTTTATGCGCTGCCTTTTGCTAAATTTGTTTATTGTTATTTTTCAATATGTAAAAGATTTCCGAATTTTTCAATGTGTGTGGTACACACCGCACACCATTCACACACACCACGTTGAGGCACGTTGTGAAAGTAACGAAAGCAACAACAAATGTTACCTGAAATTCTTGTGAAATTGTCAATGTCGATTTTGCTGCTGTTTTTGCTTTGGGGCAGTTGCTGTTTTTATAATATTAAAGCAGCTGTTTGCCTTCTCTGGTGATGTCGTTGTTGTTGTTGTTGTTGCTGTTGTTGTTGTTGCTGTTGTTGCTTGGGTTATAAAAATTGATTGGCTGACGAGCGATTTTGATTACGAGTCGCATAAAATCAATGAAGTTTGCTGTCCATTGCCAAGCAATTTACTTAAACAGCTGAACCATTAAAATCGCTCCAAATTACTAAGAAATGAAGCTGAACTGCAATTGCGCTGCTTGTGGTTGCATGCACCCTGCTGAATGTCCTACATGCCACACACAATTCACCATGGTCCATTTGACCCAATTTTTAGTTTAGAGTGAAAACAATATTTCAAGTTCTTCAGATAAACGAACTTTTCATGGTTTAAATATTACTTGATTTTAAATGTTGTATTAACAGAATGTTGACATTCATCCGCACTGTTAAGTTAACAGCTCTGTTATGGAGATTTTTAATTGAAGATTATGAAGTAAAAAACTTTATTTTGTAGCTTAAATTAGAATGTCTTGCAAAAGCATTATATTCAGTACGATTTTTTCTTTGTGATGTTCCAGAAATGCAAACCAGATGAAAGCAACTAAAAGTCAACATAAACAACGCAGATAGTTGTTAAATGTGCAAAGTATTTCTGCAGCATAATTAGTCTTATATCTGTAGATATATTTAGATACTTTGGTAAATAATAAAGTATATGTTTTAAATTAAAAATGTAACTGAAAATAATGTAATTTCTTTAGTAGTAGAAAAAGTTATCTGATTATGTTCTTCAGCTATTATTTGATTCCACAAATATGCGCAAAATAACCATAGTGCAATCAGAACATAAGGCTCTCAACTGGCAAAAGTCACGCGCTAACTAAAGTCGAGCAGAAAGTCGAGCGAGTTTCTAATAGGATTCTTATGTAGATGCATGCGCAACAAATCTACAAGTATTTGCAGCATCTACCACACTGAGTCTCTGCGTGAGCCAAGACCCTCAGAGAGCCAGTTGTTCAGCGAGGGGTGAGTGAGGAATTGAGGGTTGTAACTGCAGTCTGCAGCTGTTTGCGTGTGTGTTTCCTGCGTTTCTGATCTGCCGTTGAAATGAATTTACGGTTGTCCATTAATAACAAAGGCACAAAGTATGGAAACACGCAAAGAAAAAATAGAACAGGAAAAAAGCACAGTCAGCATCTGGCAAAGAAAACTACTCAGCTCCAGCTGATACACGACCCTCATAAGTATGCTATGAATTCTTGCTCTTCATTTCAATAGGCGTTGTATGCATGTCAAAGGACCGTATACGAAGGAAAGCAAATTAAAATGATGTCCTTGTGAGACTGAAGTACAACATAATAATAAATGCACTACATGATTAATCTTATTAAATTCTAATGGAACTGTCTACACTATTGTTGTCCTCGTCTTTCAAACTCACGTTATGTTCTAATCATTGCACAAAGATCTAAGCTAGAAAAACAGAAATCACTTTGGTTATAATATTTATTACTTTCGCCATGTCGAACGGAAGGCAGTTCTTATTTATTGACTTAACATAACGTTATTCACGGATCTAACTGATGTATAACATTATAATATTAATTATATGACAATTAATCATTAATAACATTACTGTTCTACGCTTAAATTCCCGATAATTCCTTAAGCAAATCGTTTATATTTAGATCCTACCAGGGAATTGCTTTGATCTCTGATTTGCTTGCCGAAAAGCTTCAGGCTACGTGGCTTTTGTGGCTACGAGGATTTTGGAAAAGATGATAATAACACGAGTTGTTTACAATTTGAAAAATAAATATTTTGAACTGAACGGCCTGCATATTGTTAAGTGGATTTAATAATATCTATGGCAACAAGCTCTGTTGAAATTATATGGCGCGTGCAATAGACAAAGCAAATCGGGGACTATATACATAATACTAATAGAGGGAGAGACAAAGAGAGAGAGAGAGATGGCGAGTGGGGGCCGAGCTGGCATTGTGCTGTTGTCATTCCCGTTGCTTCAACTTTCATCAATGCAATCAGCACATTGCCCCTGGGCAAAAGAACTCAACTAATTTGCTTTGACTGCCAGCAATTTGCATGGCCCGTTTGTCTCTATGTCTATGTCTATGTCTGTGTCCGTGTCTGTGTTAGCCCCCTGATAAATGGCCATTTAATAAGCCTTAGACATGCCCACAAACACACATACTGCCAAAGAAAATGTTCGACGTTCCAGCAAAGTTACAATGATAATAATAATAATAATGTTGGTTATGATAAAAAATAGTGTATATGTTTTTTACCAGTGCTGGTATGTGGGAAAATACAAACTGGGTTGTGTGATATGGGAAAGGCCGCCCTTACGGCACTTCGATTTCCGGTTAAAGCGGAAGTCACATTTACGGTCATGTGTGCGCAACTTTCGTAAATTATTATAATAGGACCAGAAGCAAATACCAAGAAAACCGTTGTATTGTATTTGATTTGCTTGCTTTCCTCTCGAAAGAGAGAGAGAGAGAGAGAGAGGGAGAGAGAGGCTAACAAAATAACGTTGCATCCTGATTTATGGTAATAAAAACAACAACTTTCAGTTCCGTCCTAACTAAGCTCAATACCTTAAATAGAGTTTATGTTATGTTAACACTTTAATAAAATCACTAATTAGAGATCTGTCCCTTTTTATTTCATTTAAGTAAATCCTGCTATGCATATTTTTATAAATAATAAATTAATTAAATTGAAAAGTCATGCATTAATATTTTAATTGAAATAAAAATATTCTAGGATCAAGATTTTTTATGCTCTTGTCTAAGAATTTTTGTTCGAAAATTGCGGCGAAATCTACAAATTCTTAAGGTTTGAAAAAACATATTGGTTTTGAGAGCATTTTAATAAAGACAAAGCTTTAATTGCAAAAATATAAAATCTCAAAATCGAAGTAAGCTTATGAAAAAAGAAAAGAAATTTTTGGAATTTGTAGTTTGACTCTATCTGCTTTATTTTGATAAATTATATATCCATTAGGTTGATTTATAAGTTTTCCAATAACATTTTTTATTTTATTTATTAGTTAAATCTTCATAGTATTAATAAAAACAAATTATTTAAGATGAATGCTCTTGATATTTGAAATTGATCATTATACATTACATAACTTCGATGCAAATGTCTAACTTGTTGATACCGAATGTTAAATATGAATTAAAAAATACAAATATTTGGGGGAACAATAAGTTAAACATTTGCCTAGCCCAATCACTTTAGCTCCCTAGCTTTTCTCGCTCCCTCTATGTCATTTATTCTGCCAGTGTACTTGCAAGCGTCTTCTCACGAGTTTGTCAGTTCTTTTGATACTGTCTGCGATTACTTTTGGCATTTCTCTTGCGCAGTCACTTGAGTTTTCATGGTCCGTAGCCTGTAGCATAATTTCGTTTTCCAAGCGCATATCCCGGTTAGTTCAATGGTAGCTTGTAAAAGAGGGACAGAGAGAGAGGAGAGGGAGAGGGAGAGGCAGAGAGAAAGAGGGGTCGCTGATACGTGGGCGGATGGTAGAGTGGTCTTAGGATTAGGAAACGGTTCGTGCCAAAGTCAACGCGGGCAAACGGATATTCGTAAAAACAAGACGTTGCTCGACAGCAGCAGGAATAACAAAAGCAACAACAAGAAGTAGTAAACATAAATAAACTGTAGCCACATTGTTGTCTCTGTTGTTGCCATTGTTGTAGCCGTTGTTGTAGCCGTTGTTGTTACGAGTTCCAGTTCGAGTTGAATAAGAACGACAATTATGACTTATGGTAAGTGCGAGAATCATTCGAACCTTCAAAATTCTAACTCAAATTACGTCTAAACTTTCAGTTAATTCAGTTATACACATGATACTCGCATTTTAACTAAGAGTTCTAGCTACGGTCACAAAACTGTGACAGTTTTATTGCAACATCAATAAAGTCGCGGGATCTATAATATCAGGTATGCAACAGATTAAAATTGATGTAGGTAATGGGCTCAGACTATATCGACATATTAAATTGGACACATCCTTGAGGCACTTGGCCAAATTAATATGAAATATATTCAATTTGCTTTGCGTCGCAAAAGTTTTAGCACATTTTGACAAAGATAAACAAAAAGTTAACTTTGGCATCGAATTTCCAAGAAGCCAAACTAAAAACTGAATCTACAATAGAAGTGAGCAATAAGGTTTGAGGAATGAAAAGTTTAGGTTTACACTTAGGCAAAACACTTTTCGTTTGTGGGAATTTTGGTCAAAAGAAATGCTTCAAAAGCCAAGCAAACTTTCGCATTTATAGAGCTGCAAATTAATAGATATCTTAAACTATTTCACACCCAATAGCAGAAAGAGTTTTGTTCGTTTATTGCCCAACGTAAAGTTTTCAGTTCTCTACTTTTAAATATATAAAAAACTCAATCAAAGTTTAAATTTATATCATCTACTACCGTCTATGGAAGTTCGAGTGTTGAAAATGTTTTATCAATGTTTCCAAGAAGCGATAATTTGAATTATTTTTGGAACAACAAATACCAGCATTGAATTCAAAGTTGCATACAAATAAATGAATTCAGAAACATCTTGTTAATCACAGACTTGTACGCATCCCTGGGAATGCGAGAGATTTGTTTGCCACATGACAATCAAAGCTCTGAAGGCATTGTATTAGAGTGTGTGTAAGTGTGTGTGAGTGTGTGTGAGTGTGTGTGAGTGTCAAAGCAATTTGTTGAACCCAAATACCAAATGCCGAACGTCGAATACCGAATTCTGAATTCTGAATACTGAATATCCAATGCCACATATGAAGTATACTCATACATACATATGTACACTGTACATTGTACATATTCACCCCTCTCCCTTTCGACACCCGCAGTGGTAGCAACTTGGTCATAACATATTCATAAAATATTCATAAATTGCACAAGCGGCGAACCCAAATGAGATAATCAGCCCTCTGCGGGGCTCGAGCAAAGAGGATCAGGGGTCTTAGCAGCTGGTGTCCTTGGTCTGTCGTTCCGTCTGTCTGTCTGTCTGTCTGTCTGTCTGTCTGTCTGTCTGTTGTGTTTTTATCTGTTTTATGGTGTCTCTATGTTGTTGTTGTTGCTGTTGTTGCTTTGTTTGAGACCATTGCCATCAAATTAAGTATACGCATATATTGAACTAATGAAATTATTGACGACTGATTGAGTTTGACTGCCTTATAAGTAGGCACGCACACACACTACACACACACACACACACCTACACCGAACTAGGCGGAATATGATAATCGACTTTTAGGCATAAGTATTATAAATCGCCGTAATTACCATTGACCTTAGCATTATTATTATTTTTTATTATTACGAGTAATAGTATGATTATCATCGTGTCATGGTGATCATCATCATCGTCATTGTGTGTGCCACTTGTTGCCTTCAGGTTGCCGGTTTTGTTTTATGAGTCAAGACATTTATTGAATTGCCATATAAATTATACAAATTGTCGTTAGCTGTCGCACATGAAAATATGAAAGGCAGTGAATGGAAAGCTGCTCTCAACCATAAATACCAAAAACACTCAAACTTCTATTCGTAATCGTACTCTTCTGATTGCCCCAATAGTTCGAAGCAAGTGGCATGCAACTCTAGGCGAATCATTGCGGCACTTCATTATGTCTGATAAGATCTTTGAAATGAATATAATTGGACTTGTTGTTGTCAAGTCTTTCTCCTTCGCACTCATTTTCTCTATCCATATTTCATTCTATATATCTACATTTATCTATCTGATTATCAGTTAATGTTGCACAAAACTATTCCACATATTATTAACATTTAAATTTAAATTAAATATGCAGCTAAATACCCGTTGAATCAATAATGATAAATTGTTATAGTTTGGTATTTAATAAAAAGTTTAGAACAAAATATTTCATGTGCAATAATCCTCTGATACCAAAACATGCTAATGCTACGAAATCATGTATATTTTAAACCTATAACAACTGCAATAATAAAGTGCACAAAAGAGGTATGCTTGACTCAAAGATACCCTTGCTCGGCTATTCAATTATGATTTATAGACAAAATATTACTAAATTGAATCAGAAAAGTTTCATTTGTTCTATTTGTATTCGTTTACAGACATTTGGCAATGCCTGTCAGACACTGTAATGAGTACAGGGTATATGATATGCATGGCAAGGCAATGTTATTGTTGTGCTGCTTATTGTTGTTGCTTGTAGCCAAGCGACACAGCTTGGTAGTTTCCACACACACACACACACAGGAATCCGGAAAATAGAGAAAGAGAGAAAGAGATAAAGAGAGAGAGGGAAGCAAAAAGTGAGATGGAGGAGAATGCAAACACGTTGAGTGCATCAAAAAGTTGCAACACTTTATGGCCCATAAATATTTATGCCTATTGTTGTTGTTGCTGTTGCCGTTGTTGGTCTTGTTGTTGTGCCTGATGTTGATATTTGTGTTGCTTCTGTTGTTGCCGTTGCTATTGTTATTGTTGGCATTGCTGTGGGCGCACTTTAAGAGCTCATGTAACAAATATTTTGGCAGCAAAATGCAAGCGCAGTTGACAAGCCATGTTAACGAGTTTCAAATTGGCCAGCATAGCTTCTCACATACTTATATGTAAATACACAGACACTCACACACACACACGCTCACAGCAATATCGCCCATAACAACAATGTCACATTGCTCGAAATGAGTCAGTTTAGTTTAGTTGCCACATTGCCAGTTGCCAGTTGCCAGTTGCCACTTTGCCAGTTGCCACTTTGCCAGCTTCCAGTTGCTAATCAGACCATTGGGGTTTTTGCCGACAATGATGAAGTGAATGCAACATAGCGACTGCCCCATTATATAACCAACATCAAATGGAATGAGAACCACTCAACCATTTTCAAATCACACATCTCACACGATAAACTGCAACATTTTTAACCAGAATCTGACACACAAATTCACAGAATTGTACTTTTCTCCTGAATTGTAACTGAATGGCGACAAAAGTGTAATTGAAAATGCATTCAGTCAATTAAAATAATAACTATAAATAATTGATGGCAATTTCACATGAAAAGGAATAGAAAATAGATATAGAAATTCTCAACAACAAGGCATTAAATAATTGATTAAATAATGATGCGTGGTCTATAAATTTCTAACAACCAATTAGAAATTGTCGGTCTTTTTAAACATGACATCGCTGAAAATTCCGTAAAATTCTGTAAATTGTGCAATTTAATTAAAAAAGGTATTTGAAAATAAGGTAATTTAATTTATTTAAATTTATGGTAAATTAATTATTCCAGAAGTTAATAACTCCGTTGAAATTGGAGATAGCCGATGTCGTCCCGATTAGATATATGTATTTAGGTTGTCAATAGCTCGATGTAAGTTTTGAGTAAAGTAGCCTTTGAATGTAAGAAGGAATATTGCTTTCAAGCCGTTCCCATTGTCGTTTTGAACAGCAGCGATATCCGAAATCAATATGGTGTGGCAGACACACAAATGTAACTATGCGGCATGTGGCATGTGGCACAAAGGTGTTCATAAATTTCTTCAACACAGGCAAGTAACAAAGAGACTGTCAATGTCTGTGATTGTCGTCCGTTGAGTATCTCGGTGGAATGCTTTAACGGTCTGCTGAATTTACTTTGATCTAGTCAGGTAAAAAGCGTCATTCGCTAAAGGAGGAAGGCAGACACTCACATGTGTGTGTGTGTGTGTGAGTGTGTGTGTGGTATTGCTTAATTTTTAATAAAGCAACACATTGAGCTTCTTCCCCAATGGATACTCACCCCAAGCTCGACGTAAATCGTATAAATGGGATAAGGGAGCGCAATCACCATCCCAGTCAGCCATGTGGCACAACAGCAGACGAATCCTGGGATGCGACCCTTGAGCGGATCGTTTAGCCAACGCATGCGATCCCAGGCAATCAGTATATGCGATATCATGGCCACATGCAATGGAATGTCCTGCAGAATAGAAAATATATATTTATATATATATATAAATATAGTTACACTTTCTGGAGTATGAGAAATGTGTGTACTGTTAATGTGTATGTATAATAGGGTGCATCGATTTGTCTACAAATGATGGTCACCCACATTCGAAAGCTACTTTCAATTCTGGGATGGTTTCCTAAAGACAACATACGAGTAGTACCAAAATTAACTGCTCTTTGGGTGAAACATTTTTTCTATTTAATTTCTCAGCATATTTATTAAGAGCATATCTTTAGCGTATTTAGTTCGATGCTGACTATTTTGTAATCAATTGCTATTGTTAAAATCAAACTACAAATTCTCCTTTAAACATAATTTTAATTCAGACAACTATGGTTACTTGGTGAAATCATCTTAGAATTGACAGTAGATGACGAATTTGGGCTAAAACTTTACTTTCCTTTTTTTTGGAAATAAAGTTGATGCACCCTAATGTACAAGTAAGCTATAAGCTGACCAACAGTTGAAGCAAACAAGGAGAGATTAGGAGTAGGAGAGCTTCTAGGGAAGCTGATTCCTCAGCTTTGTTTACTAAGTCCAATGGTTAGGCATCATTTTTTCGGCCGTGTGCTGTGATTGAAACAAATTTGTTTGCTTTTGACTCTTGTCGTACACAGGTTGAATTTGGGTGTGTTTTGAGATTTGCTGGTATGGACATTAACATGCAGACCTTGGAATGTGTCCACTCTGAGAAAAATGCTCTAACATTTTAATATTTACACTATAATTAAACTATTTATTTTACTAATATGTGACATGTTGTTCCAAAATACGATTTCATTATTAAGTTGTAAATATGTATATTAATATTTTCTGCTAATATTTAAATAAACTATAAGTGTTCTTGAATTTCAGTTTAGTTTGAATACAATTGAATTAGCAGAAAGAAGTAATTCACAATGTTTGTTAGATAAGGTTATCTGTTTAATATATAAATATTATACGCTTTTCATTTAAATGTAAATTGGCATGATATGATTGTCATTTCTCTCTGTGTGTGTGTGTGTGTGTGTGTGATGTAATCTACATATATTGTTGTATTGTGCTGCCCAAATGCCAGCAATTTTCTGCGCAATCCATTCTTGGTTCGGTATTTTTCCTTATCCGTTTCCTTGTTTGTTTATTTGTCTGAGATGGCAGATTGGATATTGTGACAACACCTCCAACCATTTCAAAGCAATCATCTCTTACAGATTGTCTAGCATTAGCCTATGGCCAATATATTCGTCTCAGTAAATGATAAACACATATACCCAGAAAGGTGCAAAATGAATTCTTGGTATGACTGCAGCCGATTATCATAAAGGCCTTGGACCTTTTTATATATGTATTTTATATTTATAGCAAAAAGAATACAAAAATATTTTCTCTTTTTAAACTAAAAACAAATAACATTTTCGAATTACATTTTAATTTACTGGCATGATAGTGACATGAATTTTGATGACAAAATTGAATGAACAATACAAATTATTTAAGCTTTTCAGTTCTGTTCAAAATAAGATGTGTTAAGTATCTTTATTAAAGAAAAAAAACATATAAAAGTTAGAGAACCGCAATGTTTTCTGAACTTTCCAAATAACTCAAATTGTTCTGCTAAATTGATTTAATATTATAGTTTACAATATAATTCTTGTTCTTAATTGACTTGAAAATTCTATTTAGTTAGATGCTCTTGATTGTAGATCTTCCTTTATTTTCGATTGCAATTCTTATTTAACTGGATGTGACTTTAAGTGATGAAGTTTATCGTATCACACGAGCGACTTCGGGATTTTTGTGGGTTGTCTGTGGCACCAGTGGCATCAATCAATTTCAATTGGCACGAAAGGGATGCGGGACCCAAAACACTTACCCACAAACACGCACATGATAAATGTATGCGTAAACGCAACCGAGATCTGTATGAGTCTCTTTGTAAGTGTGTGTGGTGTGTGTGTGTGTGTGTGGAGGGTGTGTGAATGTGAGAGTCGTATGTGCGCTATTTGTCGCCCTTTGTGATAGCAATCAAATCGAATCATATCCGTTGCCTGGCATTTTGTTTCGCGTCTATTGTTTACGAATGGGTCGGTAATACAATCTTCAAGAGCGTCTAGCTCTTTTCACATTCCTTGGCAAAGTACATGGCCATTGTTAAGGAGTTTGTACTCTATGCTAGTTCATAAATATGCATGTTTACTGCATAAAATACATTCAACTATTGTATTTGTGGGTTGCTGATGCCAGAGGCAACATCTGAAATCAGCTTTGAGTTTATGAAAGAGAATCAGAAATCTGTTGAATTCTTTTACTTGGTCTACAATGCCATTCACTAGAGCATTAACTGCTTCGATTTGATAAAAGGAAAAAAGAAAACATTGCTTTCTTCAAACGAGTCAAAAGCAAAGAGAACAAGAGAGTAGCTGACGACATTAAATAAAGGTGGAAAAATGAAATTGAATAAGACTAAATTATGTTATATCCTGTTGTGTGTATATATATATATATATATATATATGTGTGTGCGTGTGTATTGTTAACAGCGTCTGTGAAATGTGTCAATCATTGTGGCTTTTGGCAACGAGACGTGGCGTGAAAATGTCCCATATCACAGGGTGACAAAGCGAAAAAGTGTGGATTTAAGTTGGACTGGCAAATCGTTTAGCATGGGACATCTGATTCCAAGCCAGCATTGTGCAAAAATACATACATGGTCTTGACATGCCAATTAGGTACAGCAAAGAGCTAACAGCCCTTTAACTGCCTCACACTCACACTCACACTCACACTCACACTGAGGCAAAAACACTCGGCGCGCTAATAAGTTGCACCCGCTTGATGTATATTTCCATGACAGAGCCAAGTTTTAAATGTCTTGAATGTCTATATACACAACATATACAATGTTTACTCAGTACCCTTAGTTTCTCAATATGAGTCATTATTGGTGCCCTATGTGGAAAAAACAGTTTTATTTATTATTTAGTGAGATACTCTTTTAAAAACAATATTTGTTATAATGCTAATTCCATGTAGGAAATTCCAGTAAATGTGTGATTTAAATAATTTAATAATTACAGTCAAGTTTTCAATAACAGCTTGCTTAGTTTAGATTTAAAAGCAATTTAAGATGAGTCTTAAATAAAACTGATGTCTGATTTCCTGAAACTATTTGAATGCCCTCGTTTTATTTTCCCCTTTATATTTTTGACTTTTATCGGCTTTTATCGCTCTTTTCATTTTCCATGGTTGTTTGAGTAACTTACAGCGCCAACGCTTCGAACTTTGAACTTCGAACTTCGCACAGTGGGATACAAATATGTATTATTACAAAATTATTAACATATATTTTTAAATTAGTCACACTAAGCAAATAATATTGCTAATATTTTAGGAAGTTGAATTAATAACGTAGAACAAGCGATTTTTACCTAAAGTATCTTTCTAAGGTCAGACACTTTTAGATATTTCATATCTTTAAAGTGCGTAATTCTTCCAAAAACATGTTCGTCTTACTTATCATGCTTAATTACACTAAGCTACAAATAAATCATAAGTGAAATTGGTTTTAGAAGACCTATTAGAGATATTTAGACATTAGACAATAAAGTTTACGCATTTTAGTCAAAGATTACCTAAATTCTTAGGTAATTTATTACCTAATATTAAGTCTATTCTTCCTCGACTGTTATTTTAGTAAAATGTTGACTAAGTTCCTCAGTTTTAAGAGAATTTGCGGGCTTTTAAAATTTTATTTTGTTCTGATTGTATAGATAAGTAAAATATTTATAATTGATAAACTATTAGAAATTAAACTAGACAACGAGTTGTTATTTTGTGTATAAACCAAAGTACATAATAAAGTCGAGTTGCGGCACATTTTGCACCACAGTGCAGCTGCTTGCATTTGCATTGTGTGGAGCAAATAAAGAAGAATGCGTTAAGTTTATTAACTTGTCATAGTGCCTCGAGGTTTATTGGCTTATCTAGAGCAGCTCCCCGTCCGGCAATTGGCCAGGTCAGACCAGAAAAGGCAAGAGAACTAAAGGAACAGGGGAACAGGAGAACAGGAGCAGAAGCAATAGATAACGATGCTCGTGAGTGAGTTTAATTAAAAATGGCCAGAGCCGGTGTGGCAATAAGTAATAGATAAAGGGACACACTCACCTGCAGCATAGGCAAAAAGAAGCAGAGGAATTGTCCAAATATCCAGTTCTGGATAAGCATCACCATCAGAGAGATGGGCAACACCAAAGCGCATTGGACGAAATGGCAGAGGGCCAAATTGATGATGAACGCATGCGTGACATCCTTGTAGAGGCGATGATACATTATGTACACAATGATGGTGATGTTCATGAGGACGCCCAGCAGGGCGAGCGCTGCGTATTGGATGAGGAATAGCCAATAGACTGACTTAATGCTGGCCTTGAGTATTGGGCCATTGAAGCGTTCCAAGTCCTCCGTCGCATTGACATGGCCGGCAAGGAAGTTTGCAATCGCCAGTAGATACTTGTCCGGCACATCCTTCCACTTCTCACCTTCGCTCGTGCTGCCATCCATTTGATAGTCCTCCTCGCCAGCCCCATTGGGTGTGGCCACATGATGCTCAGCGGGCGACATTCTTACCACCTGCAAATGGGATAAAAACAGAGGCAGCAGCCACAATGAATACTTTACACGCCTGGCAAACCATAACAAAAGGCATAAAGCTGACGACCACCCAAGGGAGGGACAGGATGGGAATAGACTGGCAGCGAAGGAACGGGAAAGGCTGAGAAGAGAGGAAAAGAAATGCACAGAAAAGTGGGCAGGAAGGATGCTAACAATTGCTGGCTTTCCATTCCTTTTGCATTATGCAGGCAACAAATAATTGCAGTTCTGCTGACGGTTTATATAAGTTTGTACGGATACGGTAAGGGAAAGGGAAAAAGGATGGGCAAGAGGAAGGGAAAGGGGATGCTAAGGGAGTTCACAGTTCGTTTTGTCAAGTTACGCAAGATAATCATAGCATCATTTGAATCATCCAACAAAATAAAATTTAAAATTACTCAACTTAAAAACTATTATAGAATGTTTCCCAGTTTAATTCATATTTCATTCATCACAATTAACAATCAAAGTACGCTCAAAAGTCAGCTTGAAACCAACTTATTTTAGGGCAAAGGATTGCATTAATTAATTCGGTTATTAACCCATTAGAAAAGAATTAAAATCCAATGGCTCTTAATTCACTGCTGTTATGCTGCTGTTGATGATCTGCTGTTATGCTGCTGTTGTTGATCTGCTGTTATGCTGCTGTTGTTGATCTGCTGTTATGCTGCTGTTGTTGAGCTGCGGTTATTCTGCTGTTGTTGATCTGCTGTTATTCTGCTGTTGATGATCTGCTGTTGTTAATCTGCTGTTATGCTGCTGTTGTTGAGCTGCTGTTATGCTGCTGTTGTTGAGCTGCGGTTATTCTGCTGTTGTTGATCTGCTGTTATTCTGCTGTTGTTGATCTGCTGTTATTCTGCTGTTGTTGACCTGCTGTTATTCTGCTGATATTCTGCTGTTGTTGACCTGCTGTTATTCAGCAGTCCGTAATCGATCATATTTAACATTTGTACTTAAATACATATTTCAGCAACATTATATGTTCAAGAAATTAAAATCTGTATTATTTAGAAGACAGTTCAATAATTTAAAAAACAATAATATATTTTAATCCTCTTACCTACTAACCAGCTAAAATTTAACCAAAAATATATGGGTTATTTGATGAGTTATTTGTTGTTACTCTAAATACCAACTAAATAGAGTGCGACATTTTGAAGACAACGTCAATTGTTGTTGACACTTTTGTCGCCTGCTGTTCAGTGTTTATCGCCGCCGCTGGCATTGTTAAATTTCCTATTCATTCATTTGTTTTATTTTTGGTTTGTCAGTTGCTTTTGTTGCTGCTGCAATTGTTGCAATTGTTGCTGTTGTTGTCACGTTTAGTTTTCTTTTGTTTCGCATTTACAACGGAAATTACCAAAAGGATTTCCAAACGGCACTTGCAACATGCCTCAGTCAGACCTTGCAACATTATATGGAAATTGAAAATCTGTATGCACCTCCCGTGCAACATAAACTCTGTCTCTTTCTCTTTCTTTTTGCCCCCATGTCTCTCCTGTATTCTACAAGGGTTTTATTTAAGTGCTCTGCATGTGTGTGAAGGACTGTGACTATGTGTGTGAGTATTTTTGTGATGTGTAAGCTCAAAGTACGCCTATTTTCGGCCCACGGCGGTTCAAGAATTTCAATCTAGATGACTAGACAATACCAACAACAAGTTCACATACATGCACACAGACATACATGCACACATACATACGTAGTCAGTGTGTCACGTATGTGCATTGGTATGTGTGTTGTTGGCCAAATAGCCACAGCAATAACAGCAGACGTCTGTCTCTCCTCTCTCTCTCTCCCCTCTTCTCATTTGCCGGCGTTTTGGCATTTTCAAAGCTTCCGCAACGCCAGCCTTTGTTTATTATTATTTTTTGGTTTTTTATTTCTCCATTATTTTCGTCTTTGTTTTGTTTCTGTTTTCATTTTCCATTTTCCATTTTAAGCAGCAACTTCCGTTCAATTTATTGTGTCTAATTTTTCTTCACTTTCCGCAAAAAATATTTGTTTGTAAACGTCGCTGTCAGACGTTTAAAGGGTGTTCCGGGGAAAGCAAAAGGACGTGAAGCGGGTATAGCAATAACTCAGCTCAAAGGGAACGCAATTGACGTTGTTATTGTCTTTCAATTTAAATTAAAAGCAATACAATTTGCATTTCATCATAATAGCTGAATGCCAAAGGCCAAATGATGCTATCATTTTTTGGAAGACATCAGGTGAATTGCCATCAAATTTCCCACAGGTGTTTACACATTCTGAACAAACCCGATGAGTTAAGTTCATTTATTTAAATACTTATATACGAGTACCTCATATGCATACAACTTTGATAAATTTGCATACTTTATTACTTTTATTTAATTATGTGCATGCTCATTTAAGACACCCTGTATGTAGGTCACTTTTACAACTTATACAGTAAATAACACTGTAGTTAATTGAAATTATTAATTCTTATCAAAAAATTAAAGAAAAGTATTAGCATGAATATAAATTAGATTCATTTAATGCTTTAGTCCTACAATCAATCACATTTATAGAAAGTGTACACATTTAAATTTGTACCATAATCAAAATTTCAAAATTAACTTATTCAAGATGAATATTTATTGATATAAGGGAAGTTACATAAACATGTAGTGAATAGATGTTCGACAAGCTTTTTTATGTACATTTTTTTTTGTATGTTTTTATATGCTGTCGTATATCTATGTGTAAATACATCTACTCTTGTATAATAAAAATATAAAACAGCAGACCAGCAGATGTTATCATTGAGCTTTGAGTCTTATTGCTTAGATCGAGTGCAAATATGTGAGACACCCTGTATAAAGGGGAGGAAAGAGCTTGCACTGCAACGACCGCTCGGTTTGATGACCCATGCATTGGCAACTGTTGGCGCGCTTAATTTTATTTGAGCCTACCGACCACTTTCCCCTTCCCGATATCTGTTCCCCTCCTATTCGTGGTATGCACCATGCATTAGTAGTTTTTTGCCCTCAGCCTGTTCCGGGCGTTTATCTGTGCTACGTTTGGTTGCACAAACACACACACACATGAGTCGGCCTCAATTGAGATGGCTCCGTGCAGCGCCTGTTTCTATCCTTAGCCCAGGGACTCCCAGTAGGAGTCGTTAGTCTGCAAATGGGAATAGGGAAATGGGAAAGGCAAGAGGGTAAAGGGTAAAGGGGACAGGGAAGAGGCAAACGGAGTCGGGGATAAGTATATCTTGACTTGCACGTCTGCCGCAGCCTGTGTGCTCCCCCGTCGTTTCGTCGTTTCGTCGTTCCGTCCATCTGTCCTCTTTATATACCGACTGCCTGTCGAGTTTATTATGCCTTTCAATGATTTATTCGGCAATGACAGGCTGCATTACGGCCACAGGGTGCTCCCGGCGGGAGGGGAGGAGCTGAGAGAAGCGACCGATTGCAATGGGACTATCGTCCCAGATTCGCTTCAGTTCATTTCGCTTCTATTCTTTTCGCTTCTATTCGTTTCGTTTTGTTTGATTCCGTGCTGTTCCTTTTTGCCTATCGTGTGATTTTTCTCACTTGTTGAACACTTTTCGATCTTCGTGTAAACACTTAAATCACTTAAATAACATCCATTCTAACCCACTTCCAACTCCATCGTTCACAGCTCACTTGACTTGATGTCAGCAACAAAAATAATATTTTAGTATCACATTTAGTTAAAACTTTTGCCCAACTTTTGTGGTTTATAGGTTAACAGTTTAAATTTTCTAATTGGTATCGAATGTTGATTGGCAACCAACTCGTTGTGGTCTGTGAATGTGGCACCGATATTTCCACTGCAGTAGCTGCAACATCTGTTGCCGGCCCCAATTAGTGAGTCTGAATTCTGTGACTTGTTCGTTTTATACCCGAATGTGGCAAGAAATTTGGGGAAAATAAATTTAACTCAAGGCTGCAATCCACTCGGTTAAGTGGTTTGATCCATAGAGTTTAGAACTTAGGTTCGGTTCGCGAACCGGTTATATGCTCCATATTTAAATTATGTCAATGTATTCGAAGATCCTTATAAGACTTATACTCAAAGTCGTAAATAAAATGCAAATGATGAATTCATTTTCTTTCAGTTTCAAAGTCATCGTCGTTTTTTTTAATTCAAAAATAACTATGCTTATTATCAGAAAAGGCCAACATTCTTGATTCTACAAAATGCAGACTCCCCAACTGGAAATTGAATTTTTAGAAAGCAAATTATTTGAACATCGGAGATCACTAATTGCATCGTTTTCAATACACTGACAATTGCTTTTGACTTGTTAGAGATGTCTGAAACTTGGCTAATTAAACTGGTAATCAAGTATATTCATATTTGTCCAACCGGAAAGAATATTTGTTGGCTTATTTGCTTATTCTGATATGACCAATACATAGACAGGAAATGTGAGACATTTAATCAAATCACATATTCGACTTTTGAACTCCTTTCGACTTACAGCAAAGGAAACAAAATAAACGGATTATGTATCAAAAAAGGACAATACAAATCGAATCATGTTTTAGTCGAGGTTTGAGAAACACAACGAAATGCAAAAGTTGAAAAATTTCATTTTACTATTTCATGAAAATCAACTTATTTTCTTAGTAAAAGTCTGAGTCCAAGGTGCTTTCTAATTAAGTGTGTGTGTGTGTGTGTGTGTGTGTGTTAGAGCGAGATTGAGAAAGAAAGATTTGTAGTTTATTGTGAGTGCATCAATCATAGATACTTAGACCGGTTAAAAGAGAGCGTTGTGATGCGCCATTTAGTTGCCCATTAAATGCTTGGCGACTAACCAGCGCAGGGTTGCCATCAAATCAATTTGCCACACCAGTGTGCGTGTGCGTGTGTGTGTGTGTGTGTGTGTGTGTGTGTGTGTGTGTGTGTGTGTGTGTGTGTGCGACATGTGGTATTGCTGATGCCCATTTGGCTGCTTTTGTTGCCAACAAGAAATCAAGTAATTAATACTGATTCCTCTTGCGCTCATTGATGCGGAACAGCGCACACAAGATGAAGGTGCTGCTGGCGAAAACGGCAGAAACAACAGCAACAGCAGCAACATTAATGACAGCAACAACAACAGCAACAGGAACAACATGTGACATTAACAACAATGCGACGGCTAACAACTTTATGTGCGTCTCAAGGTTGTATTATGCTCGACTTTGTCAGTTGCCATTGTCCGTCTCATTTTCAATGCTCAATTTCCTCTTGCTTCTCGTCAATCGCTCTTCACCTGTCAGCCAAGTTGTTTGCTCACTTTGCTTTCCTCCACTGCCACTTCCTTTCCCTTTCCCTCTCCCCATCTGCTCTGCTCTTCTTTTGCTTACTCATCGCGGCTTTAATTGTTTAACACCAATTTGATTCTCATTCAAACTTTGCTAATTAAGTAGCTGTAGCCGACAGAGATTTACACGATCCCACAGCCAATAAAATGCCGTTGAAATCTGTTCTATGTACTGGAAAATAAATAAAAGTGCGTGTAATAAGAAAATAACAGGCAAGCAATAACAGAGTTCAACGTGTTCGACTTGCTGTCACCCTGCAGAAGGCGCCTTCTAAATTAGAACTTACTGCTAACAGAAATTAAACAGATAAATGTTGTGTTCTTTTTCAGTGAATGCAATATTCAGAACTTATAAACAAATATATAAACTATATATATGTGTATATAGATATAATGGTAATATACCCACTTTGAAGTCTAAGCTATTTACGGAGTATTATCTTAGCTCTACCTAAGACACAAAACCAACCCATTTTAACAGAAATTTGTCAATTTGAAATCAATTGCTGTGTCCAATGTGTTTATGTAAATTTTACTGGATTAGTTTTAGGACTTCTGTAAAAAGGCAACTTCAGGCCGAAATCTACTTCATATCCGCTTGTACTAAAAATAAATGGAAAATAAAATAGATTTCAATTTAAGGCAACGTGCAAGAATTAGGACTTGTAAATCAAATGACTTGACTAACTGTATAATAAAACAACTTTAATACAAATTTCTGAATTGATTAAATCCTCACCCTCTGAATGGAATTTAAAGAAAAAAGATTCGTATAACTTTTTCATGCACTTGTGTTTTAAAGAGTCAAAGTTGGAAAATGTTTCATCTTTAAATTTAAGGATTAGTGCCAATTAATTTGCTTTATTTATTTTGGATTAGGGTTCAATAATCATTATAATTATTATGATTTCTTGCTAATTTGATGAAATGCATACCAATTAAATTGTGCATTCTTGTCATTTGATACAAATAGTCAAATAGTCACACACACATGCACATACACACCTCAACGGAATTGAAAACTAATTCACAAATTAATTAATCTGTACACATTTCTGTGGAAACGCATAACTCTGGCTCTGACTCTGACTCTGACTCTGGCCATGGCCTTGGCCTTGGCCTTGCCTACTCATTGTAATGTATATATGCAGATGTATGAATATAAATTGTTATAATATATATCGTTATATAAGTTTGCCATCCAATTATATTGCGATACGAGTATGTATGTTTGAGAGTAAACTTAAAGCAGCGAGGGTGACTCCAAAAAGTAATCAACATGCTAAATCCCTTGACTGTTGGAAAGTTAGTTTAAAGATAATTATTCAAATACATTTGAGAAAGAAAACCTTTTTTTGTGGCCTCAGAATAAAATAAATTGTAAGCCATATAGTCACATATATTTGCAAGTCAGTAAAACTCACTCACGTTAAGATTTAATTACTTTTTCTCTATTAACTTAATTAACTGTCAAAAAACTTGTAATTAAAATGTATAAACAATAAATATCTAGGTAACCACATTTAGCAGATTAATATCGAAAATTTCACCAGAATATTTACAATTCCAGTGCTAACTATATTTTTCGATTTTAGTTTAATATTTGCAAATAATAAGGCTAACTAGCTACTATTATTTACAGTGGAATTGTGCGGCAACACTAATTGAATGTCAATTTATCAAGATGCACAATTTCAATTTTAGAATTTCGGACTTATCGACTGACCCTCGCTGATGGATTCAGCACATGCCATGAGTGAAAATGATGCATTTTGAATGATGAGCAAATCCAGGAAAATGGCAATTCGGCTGCTGGCGATAAGGATAAATACACTAAACACATCCTGATATTGTCATTCACATATTTGTTGTTAGCATGCCACATACACTGAGAGAAAACAATACTAACATCACGAACTGTCAGAAGTAAGAACTTTGGTGTATAGTAATTAATGCGGTCAGAACATATAGGACACATTTTAGTTTAGAATATTTCACATACTATCACTTTTCAAATAAATAATGACTTGTTTGAACTTCTCTAATAATTAAAGATTTTTATTAGTCTATTATAAACTGCAATTATTTAGGTTAATATTCTTAACATTGGTAATTCTTCCATCAAGTGATCTTAATTCACGAACAAAATACTTTGTATGAGATAAGTGTTCTTAATTGTAGAAGTTGGTCTTCTTTTTATTAGTGTATCTGTGCGTTTGGTGCTTGTGTGGGCATGACACCGATAATGCTGCAAAGTATGCTACATAAAACCTGAATGCGCCACCAACAAAAGGCAACCACATAAATGGGAATTAATTGTTTAGCAGCACGCAGCACGCAACACGACGCTGCTTAATGCAGTAGCGGACAGCTCAAAAGCATATTTAATTAACAAACAAATGATTTTTAAATGCTATTCTATCCTCCAGAGTAACCCACTGTGTTGCGGTGCCCACGGTGCTGGCGGTGTTGGCGTTGATGCGGTGGTGCGGTAGTGCGGTGGTGCGATATCCCGGGCAACCGTCACAAACAGACTCAGTCATAAAATTAAGAGCGAAGCCAAATTATTTGATCATAAAATGGTCATGAAATATGCGCGTCAAGGCCCATTAGATGCTGGGTAACCTACGGTAATTTACTGCCTGCCTATCAATAATATTAGTGATGAAAGAATACATCGGAATATCGACCAGTTGATTTTCGCAGAAACAATTATCGCTTACTTCAATTTGGTCACTTTTTTTTTGACAATCTATCGAGTTGATTTAATAGATTTGCTTATCGTTGGTAAGTTACAGAATTTAGTTTAGTCATTCCATTTTTTAGTGAATAATCTAATAATAAAATAAAACCAGGTATGAAATCAACACAAAACACGTGAGATTTGTATTCTTTGATTTCAAATGCGTTCTCAAACAAAATAAATTCTATTTTTAGACTCGGAAGCTCAAACATACTCGACTCTCGGAGACCCCATACTTACAAAGAAATATTTATTTTAAATAAATATTATATATATACATATAATATAAAATATAAAATATATATAATATTTATTTTAGTATAACATATAAATTTTTCGATTCAGGCAAATACAAAATTAATTGAAATAAATAGTAAAATATTTGTCTATAGTGCAAAATATAATTGATTCTCAATTCTAATCCAATTTAATGCAAATGCAAAAATAAAATAAATGTTTTTGTATTACAATGCAAGTAAATAAATTCGTTGAACAAATAGATCTATACTTGCTTGTTGATGCTTCGAAAGATATTTATATTAAATTTGAAATGATTCTCAGATATTTTTACAAACTGAACTATATTAAGTTCGGCGTCTAAGAAGTCGATATTTTCAATTCAATCCACCATTTCGATCGATCATCTGATCGTTAGGTATTTCGATAATTACTCCTAATCTAAAGCTTGAAATTACATCACTAGATAACACACACACACGAACACACGAACACACAAACAAAGCACACATACAGGCAAACATTGGCAATTGTTAAATGTAAATGGAAATAGCGTCAAGTTTTGCCGGCCATAAATTGGCGCACAGTAAAAAAGCATTGAGACGCAAGGCATTTTGGAAAAGTTTTATCAGTTGCTTTTATGACAAAATACCAGTCTTTACTCTTTCCGTCTCCGTCTCCGACTCTGTCTCTCTCTCTCTGTCTCTTTCCCATTGTACTTAGCCAGGCATCACTTTAAGACTGGCAAGTGCGCTGCATTGACTGATTATGGCAGGCAAATGAGTGAGTCAAGTGCCAAGGCGGGGGAAAGGCAAATGGATGAAGAAATAAAAGAGATAAGAGAAGCGAGCAGAGAGAAGAGAAACGCGAAGTTAAGAGAAGGAAAGGGATAAAAGAGGAATTGAAATTGATAAGCCCTAAGTTTGTCGGCGTACACACACAGATATCCTCACATCATGAGCGTTGTGCGTGTATTTCTGCATTTTATGTTTATTGTTTTCACACACACACACACACACACACACGCATCAACTGAGGCAAATAAAAACACGCATACATATGTGTATGTATGCGTAGGATACTTAGCAGCGCCTCGAGCTTTGATGCCCTTTAAAAAGGGGCCTGACACCTTTGACATAGCCTTGAAATGAAATCAAGCTCCCACACTTGAAGCTATCCAACTAAGTACTTTTCAATTTATTGCTGCTCTCATTGAGCCAACAATATTTCAGCCAGTGTCATTGAATCACCAGCAAGATGGATTAGTTATTAGCAACTACTTATTTCAACTAGTCAACTTACTCAAGCTAAATTAACGACAAGTCGATGAGTTCAATATAATTTGGGTAATTGATGATATCATTACGCCCCAATGTGAAATTTATATTTTACGAGAGTGGTCTAATAAGTCGCTGGTCTTAGTATGAAAGCGCCACATTTTTAATGAAGATTTGATTGGTTTGGTAAACGTAATATATTAGCTAATTGCAAGCCAGCTTTCAATGATTGTAAAAATATGGAAATGTGAACATCGTGAAGTTGATAGACTTCTGGTGTTAATAAATAAACTTAAAGATTTTCTGAATTAAACCAGGGATATTGACGCTCTGCACCGTCGAAGTTTATAATTAAATGTAGTGTGTTCCCATAATTAAAAAAAGATTAAATTAAAGCGCTTTCTCCATAAAAATCTCTTAAAATCGATCGATCTGATTTGCGATCCATATCTACCAAATATATTTGATTTGGGAGTAATAAATATGAAATATATTGAAATCGAAATTTTCTTTTATTTAAAAATAAATTGTATATTTATTTATTTTGAAATCTTAATAATATCTGAATATCTTCATGAAATCGTAAATACATATCGTCCCCTTTTGGCAAAATTGTTTTAAAATACTTAACTATTCAAGTGAAAATCGTTTCCTGAAAGAGTATTTTATATTCCTAGAGATCATTTTGGAAACTGGTGTCAATATGCACAGTGTACACCTCACAAATCATTCAGTAACGGCATCAAATCTTCGGCTATTTTATGAAATGGAAATTTTTATTATATTTTCTTGGTTGCTGCTCTGCTGTTGTTGTTGCTGTTGCTTTTGCTGTCTTCTTTACCAGGTCCTTTTATTTGTCATTGGCTTATGACTACAAAAAATATTTGCGCTCACTTTGACTATGCATTTCAAATGCGACAGTGTGTGCGAATGTGCGATTGTGTGTATTTGAGTGCTTCTCTGCCTCTGTGTGTGTGTGTGTGTGTGTTTGAGTGTGTTTATGCTATACCAATTGGCTTTTAAGGGCCTAAGTCTTTAATTTTCAGCCGAAAGCAGCATTTTTATTACTGATTTATTTCATGCGACTCCATATTGACATTTCCATGTACCTTTAAAAACAATTTACGGATTTGGGCAACTTACGCGTTTGAATCTTGCTGTTTATATCATGGGAATTGAATGCCATTATATATATGTCCTTGAAAATAGATGTCTAATTTCATTGTTTGTCACACGACTGAACTGACCAACAATTGGCTTTTGTGGATGTGCAAACCATATTAAAACTGCGCTCCAATGTTTCAATTATTATTTGATTAATTCAATGGCCCATTTTACAAATTATAGTAATTGTATTAAATTATCCATGGGACACTGTAATATTTAATCGGCGTACGAGTAAGTTTAATCAAATGCAAACTGACGCTCCTATTCATATACATTTACCATATACCATAAATATAGTAAATGATATGTATATATAGTATGTGCATAAATCGTATGTTATATGTACATATACAACGTGTAGTCGTTGTCCAATCTGCGCCGAAGGAAATGCAATTAATGTTTTTGGGCTCGGTGTGGAGCCACAGGAAGTGGCCAATTGCAGATACGAGTTCAGTTCAGTTCACTTGCTCCCAATGTAGATAAACTCTCACCTAATTGCGCAATTATATCATTTGAATGTGTGTTTACGCAATTTCCAATGCGAGGCAACAAATTACACTAACTTGGACTCATTTCAATGCAGATGGAATACCCTACTAAACTGTTTTTCAACACTACTACTACTTACGATACTCCTGTTCAGAGAGAACTCTTGAAATGGATATAATGTGAATAGTCAAGAACCTATTTATATTTGACTTTTTTTAAAAGTTAAGACTTTTCTGCCTACGTTTAAGCTGATTTCATAACAGTGTTGTCCGAAAGTAGGAGAAAATAGACATTATAGAAAGATATTCTTCAACACTACTTGTGCTTAGTCATTATTTAACAATAATATCCTGATTACATTCTTCTGGAAAAAATGTTAAAATCTGGAATTTTCCACCTAAACTCCTTAACTTTTTATTTTATTATGTTAAAGATATATACTTTAGATAAAATTAGTAATTAGAATAGCAGCCATCATTATTACTTTTAAATATATCGAACTGTAAAGAAAATGCATTTCAAGTATTTTACTTCAAATGTTTGCACACTAATAGACAGTTCGTCTTGATAAGAAATAGATATGCATATAAGTATATATGTATGTAAGCACATATACAAATATATGTATATATATATTTAAGCTTATTGGGGTCAGAAACGCCTTCACAGTTGCACCTGTTCACATTGTCGCAGAATGATAATACCCTTTGGCAAAAGTGTATATAAATATGGGTGTGGAACTCCAACCGGGAATACTGAATTACGAATGGCAAACAGAACAGAGCCAGATAGTGATAGAGCGGAAGAGTGAGAGAAGGAGAGGCAGCAAAGGGAAATGAGAATAGGAATGTGAATGTGAAGGGGAGTGGGAGTGGGATTGGGATTGGGAAGCAAGCTAATTATTTTAATAGTGCCAATCAAGCCAATTTACACAGTGGGCGACATAGACAGTCGGGAGTGTTGTCAACAGCGTCAGCGCAACAGTTGCTACCCCTCTCCAGCCTCTCCCTCCCTCTCTCTCTCTCTCACTCTCTTCATCTCACCATCATATGGTAAAGGAACGTGCGAATAATTGCATACTTTTCTGCATAAATGTACAGCGAGAAGTCGTGCTGTTAACCTTTGTGAATAGTATGGTAAATACTCGTACTTGTTGTTATAGTAGTCAACAGAAAAATGAAGTTGCCACAACCCAATCCCAGTCGACATCCTTTCAGCATTTTCAATTCCTTTTCACTGACATTCCCTTTAACTATGCTGCAACTATTTTAGTTCGCATTCTAATTTTTGTTCTTAGACTTTTATCTGCTTAAAGTCGAATCCTAAACGGAAATTGATTTTGCCAGCCGTTGACTGATCAACTCCGAATAGTGCACTACACTCTCAGCCGTTTAAGAATTGATTTTCCTCTATCCTTACTCCATGTGGAGTCTCAACGCTTCCTTATGTTCTATAGTTGAACATGTTATTATAGATTGTGTTGAAAGTACACTATTGTCAGTTATTATAAACTTATGAACTTCATGTTTTCCTTATTCTTATTGGATGCTCTTCGAGTCGTTCTCAAGTTTTATTGAATTGAAAAGATACTTGACTTTTTTTATAACAAAAGCGTATGAGATATATTCTTTCAACGCTAAAAAATAATAATAAATTCGATATAATCGACGTAATTTATTTTACATAGTTTTGGCAAATATACTACAGTATATCATTACGCACTCGGCAAACATTTTGATCATTTAAGAGTTTTGTACCTAAGTCAAATACATTTATCCCCATTTTTTGTGCGGAGATCAAATAAATGTATAAAAATATTTAATTAAATATCATTCAATACTATGCCTAATTTAAGTTCAAATATATTTATTAAAAATACATTTATTTAATATCGCTCGTCACAAAATTTGATAACAGAAACTTGACTTTTACCTCGAGTAGAGGTTTTTTTTATGCATTTTGATTACATTGCCAACGAACAGATAGAGCATCTAAAGTGAATTTTTCACAAACGGAACTACTTTCTTCTCGTTTTATTCGGTTCTGCTTCTTCTCCTCCAGTCGAGGCTTTCTGCTTCTTTATTGGGTAAGAAGACAACGATAAAAGCGCAAAGGACGAAGACGTTGGGTGCTTTCTTCTTTAGTGGGTTGACGCCTCTAGAAATTGACAAGTTTCAACTCGAGTGTGCAGTCAAAGGCATTGGCAAAGGCATCGAGGTTGGGTTAGTTAGGAAGTTAGGTTCGATGTTGTGTGTGTGTGTGTGTGTGTCTGTGTCTAAGTCTATGCCGGTGTCGTTGTCGTTGTCGTTGTCTATGCGGGCAACGGCTGCTTGCGAATGTTGAGCTCAATGCTGCAACGCCCCGTGGCACGCCCACTGCTGCAGTGGCAGTGGCAGTGGTTCCTTTGCTTCAGTTGCTTAGTTGGTTGTTGGTTGGGTTTGTGCCTGACACCCATCGTCGGTCATTGACTCGCCGGCACGCTGCAATTTTCAACAAATCAGCCCCCGTTGCACGCCGACGCCGAGCAATTGTCAATAGCAACAAAAATTCAAAGCGGCATGCATTTTATACGAGACTGTTGGGTGGTTCAAATGATATCGATAACAGATGTTGGTCATACTGAGCATTGATTTTGGCCAGGCCTGTAGGTTCACTGACTGACTTACCGACTGACTGACTGACTGACTGACTGACTGACTTACAACACACTACTACTGACTGACTGACTGACAGACCAAGTAAATGAGTAACTCTTCATTGTTCATAATCAAATTCCCAACACAAAAAAAAACACAAATTGTGACTGTTAAAATGTTTAACGCTACTTTTGATTATTTTCAGTGCTGGGCAGCTTTTCAGATTTCTATCAGATTGGGGCTAAATGTGCCACGCCTTAAATGCCCAAATTCCTACAGCACAACTGCGGCCGAAATAACTTGCCTAATTGCAAATTAGCACAAAAATGGAAAATGAAATGCCTGACAATCTCATGGGCACTGCGTACTAATTGCCGACCCGACCCGTCTCCAGAGACACACAGGCATATTGATTTTTGCTGTTGAGGTTTAATGTCTCCGCAGACTTCCAAAAACAATGTGCGAATTTCCAAATCGTTGATGAATGCGGTTCTCAATCTGAGATAGACAACGGCCCGGGGTCCCAGGGATTTGCATAGGGAAATGCGGCTGTTTTAATTTGTCCTGAGTTTATCCAGTGAAAAATCAGACCATCAAGTTATTTTTAAACGTTGCTAAGATATGGAAATAGAGAAATAGAGATGAAGACAAAATTGAGATAGACAGATAGATAGATAATAGAAAGAGAATTAACCTTTACCAGAATGTAAGCTAACCTGACTATCAGCTTCCTCAAATTAACATTGTTGCATTATAGTTAAACTAATAGAACTGCGAAAAAAATCATTTAATAGAGACAGAGAGAAGAGAGAGTTCTCAGTTGACAGTATTTTAACAGTGCGAATAACGCTACAAAACAGCACTAAGCAAATAACCTATAGAGAACTTATTTCATACAATCGAAAGTGTTCAAGAAAATTATTTTGACTTTCAATTCAGTTGGGCGGAAGAGCTTGTCGCTTGCTCATTAAGCGAAACAGATGATGAGAGTAAGTAAGAAAGAGAACAAAAAGAGGGAAGAGTGTACTTTAACAGTTTGAAAGTATTTTACATAACAGGAACAGTTAGTTCTTGAATGTGATTAGCAGACGTGCAGATCACATTAACATTACTCCGTCACTGTTAAACAGAAAAGTTAGCAGCAATCCATTTCCGTCTGTTGAGTAACAGTAACATTGAATACACTTGCAAATGTCAAATTCATGCCACTCCTAACAGAATTTGGAAAAAAAGTTGTATAAAAAGAAATCCATTTTCCAAGTATTGTATATAAGATTTCAGGACAACTGGCGACTGGCGACTGACAGCCGTGTCAAAAGGGTATTTGATATTTGACATGCCCATTATTGTACAGTCTCGTATTGTGTTGACTGACAGACTGACTGACTGACTGGACCTGACTGACTGACTGACTGACTGACTGACTGGCTGACTGGCTGACTGACTGACTGTAAATGATTCAGTGCAGGGCTTAGCGACGACTAAACTCGACTCTTGACCCGGGACTGGGTTACCTTGACTTGGTTTCCAGCTCACAGCTCGTAGTTCGCAGCTTGTTTACAATGCGCTGACGTTTCGATATCCTTGAACTTTAAGGGACGCGGCGGGGTTGAGCGGGCAGCACAGTGCAGACGTTTGTTTACACATTGGTGCGAATACTTTTGTATAGGCTGTGAAATATTTGTTTGCTTTGTGTTTTGGGGCGTAAAACGATGAATGTCGAGCCCATTTGCATTTTTTTCTCTGTTTTTTTTTTTTATTTTTTGTATTTGGGTCAGGCAACAATAACAAACGTCAAATACGAAGCATTTGGCGTGAGACAAGAGGCAAGAGGCAAACAGCACATGGTGTGAGGCATGTGGCAGGATGCAAAGGCTGGCGGCTGGTGGCTGAAAGAAGACATGATGTCGAGTCTGAGTGCTGCTGCAATCTCATTTAAATTTTATCTGTTCCACTCAAGGATTGGGGCTGGCTACATGAGTCACCAATTTGTCAGATTAAAAAGACGCGACATAATAAATGTACCGAATTAATTGCGAGACAAGGGCAAAAGTAAAGCCAGTACCTAATAAATTGCTATTAAAACTGAAGTGTCCCATTTAAAGTATAAAACGAAAAAAGCAAGATTCGGCGCAAAATTAACGATGCCAACGAAAACAACGACAACAACGACAACGACAACGACGAGACCAACGTGTCAACGTGCTTATTTCATTCCATTGCACTGAAAATGATACGCGGTATACGATGCGTATGCGTAATGTGCAAAAGTACGCAATCACATTGACAATGGCACACAACAAGTGCGTAAATAATGGAAAGTAACTTAAGCGAAAGCTAAATAAATAATAAATTATCCTTGCATCAACCGCCAACACTGACAAGGACATCAATCATTCAACTAACAACACTTATACAACTCTTAACCAAGTGGCCCTCTAAGCCAACACACACTTAAAACTTTAAGTACTCATTTGTAAATGGACACACATTCAAGTATTAAGCGAGCAAAGCTGAGATTCTTATTCATATCCCTTAAAGTGTGTGCCATAAACATTGACACGGCAATTATACGCACGGAAAGAAGCAATGCGAAACGAGAAGCGATTAAAAATTGTTCCATGGGAAGGGAGAAGTGAACTGAGTTCAGGAAAAATAAAAGTGATTTGACTAATGACAGTAAGAGCGAAAGCAATTAAATAGTTCGATTTGTATGTAACATTTATTTGTTTGTGGCAAATGGAATGCAAATTAAAGAAACGTGAAGAGAAGCAGAAATTCCTTGTGCTGAGAAGCAAATGTAAGAAGCGTAGTGAGACAGCTGAGAAGTTATTCGAGCAACGATAATGGTTTGAAGTTAACGAGACAAGAATAAAAGAAGGCAATAATGATATAAGAGATTTTCAAGAACACGAGTTAAGATAAAATTGGTTGTCCAAAGTTAGGAAAGATGAATTAAGAAACCCAAAAAAAGAAATATGGCACAACAAGTGATTAGAGAAGTAAAGAGTGAAAGTGTGAAGTGAAATATTTTTAAAGTACTTCATAATAAGATAAGATTCAAGATTTTTAAAGATCATTTACATTGGATTTCCCAAGGTATAGAAATATATTAGAAATAAATTGAAAGCTTTATTAAACTAGCAAATGGCCACATTAAAGGTTTACACTTAACAGCTTCTTTGTAGCTCCAGTAAAATTCAAAATTGAAAAGCATTTGCAAAAGTTATATTGAAGTCGGCGACGGAAAATGAAATATGGAGCATTAACAGAACAGCCGCAGGGCTGGCAACCCGGCCCAATTTGAACAACCCTTCTCTTGTCGGAGTCCTATCCACCCCAAGAAAACCATAATTCGTGCACTGACTATTGATGAACTTCAAGTCACTCGGTTCTCGCGCAATTGAAAACAGACGGCGCGTGCGGTCCAAACTCTATGGCTTCTCGTGCGAGCAACTTGTGGTCGAAATGTACAGTGTACACTGTACACTGTACACTGTACACTGTACACCTGTGCACTATTTTCGGGGCCTGGAAAGGAGCAATCGAGCAGTCGAGCAGTTGGAGGACGCAAGAGCTTTTCAAATGACAAAAGCAGCTACAAGGAATGCCTATGGCAAAAAGAGAAGGTTGGGGTTCCTCAAGTTTAGCATCTTTCCGCAGGTGTTTCCAAAAACGCAATCTCCTCAAATTCGCACAAATATCTTTAAATATGATTAAGTCATTATAAAATCGTTCAGCTTCTAAATAAATCGTTTTTTTTATACTGAAAAGTTTTTCAAATCTAATTTTCAATATTCTTAGTTCAGAGGAATTCTGGAATTTGATTTTTATTGAATTTATGTAGGTTGACTTTACTTATGACGGCTTTGGCTTCAGGTTTAAGTCCATCAAATGCTGTCAGCCATCATTTTTTAATGCCGCATCGCTGTTATTCATTAAGTTTAATGAGTTGATTTGAATTTGAATGGATAGAAGGGGAACTTAATGAAATTACAAAGAGAAAAGGATAAGAAACGGGGGCTACGTAGTAAACAGAGTCGAGACGACGCAAAACATAAGTAAAAAGCGGACGATTTGTGAACGTCAATTTTAAAAGGCTTGGAATTGAAGCAAGGCTACAGGCTAATTGACAGCTCGCTAGACCAATTTTACGGGTCCCAAGGTTGCCCCTCCCCCTCCAATCCCCTCCCCTTTTCAGGCTCCCTTACCCAGCTGCGAAAGGCAACTGAGAATTTTAGATGAAACATAGCTACATTTCACCAAGTGCCATTCAACCATTTTAACCAGTTGCCAGTTGCGAGTTGCCAGTTGCGAGTTGCCAGCTGCCATGAGACTAATTGAATTAGCGTCGCTAATTTCGCCTCTATTAGCTGACAAGCTGCCGTCTATCGAATACTTTTGGCGAGCACTGTTGCAAATGGCGGCACTCAACTCTTTTCCCGCTTGATTGCAAACCAATCTAATAAGTCAACTGACGATAAATATCACAATGTCAGCACCCGACCTCCAACTATATAAAATATACTAGTATACGGGTACTATGTCGTATGAAGAGTATGTATGTCTTCGGTACAAAGCTGGTATAAGTTGGAATTGAAGGTGTCTGATATTCCTATTTGACAAACGAAGTTTGCAATTAAATATTTCGTTTATAGGAATATATTGAATAAACCATTTTATAATTTAAACTAAAATATACACCATATATCTATTTCTTAATTAAATGTTAATTTAATTTATATTTTAAATTGCTAATGTTGCCCAGCTAAACTAAAATGGATGCAAACATGTAAAAACTTGAAAGTGTCCTAACTTTGTCAAATCTTAACCGATTTTCTTGCAGAGCATCGATTCGATAATTATTTGGTCTATATTTTAAGCCTGTATTACATGATCACCCATTGTTTATTTGTTGAATTGTCAACACCTTTAAACTGTCATAAGTTTTTAAAACTCAACCGATCTCTTTGCGAAATGTCAACATAATAACTTGTTGGCCTCCAATTTAATTCTGCATCAAAATCATCAAATTTCACCTTTACTGTCTATTTTTTTTAATACTGCTATAGCTTTACTCTTTGCAAAACCTTCAAACTTTTATAACTTCTCAAAACTCAGGCGATTTCCTTTGCGGAACGTCACTTTCTTATTTTGTAATCTCGATGTCCAGTTTGAATTCACACAAAACACATATCAACATATCAACAGTCATTCCAATGTCCCAACCCAATGCATATAGATAGCAGACAAGTGTTTGCTTCACACAGGGTATCTTTCAGTCAAGCAATTATGACCAGACTATATTAATTGACTTCACGGTTATTTATTATGGAACAAACAATTATTTGCGATACTTGTCAAAGTCTGTAATTTATTTAAGAATCGATAACATGATACGACAATAACACTTTTAATTTTCCCATGCATTATAGCTGTAAATAATAAATATCTGCATTATATGTATCTCTTGTACAACTTGTACAAATATTGGTAAATAAATTGGTTGTTGACAAAAATGGATGCGTTGACAACGCGGCGACAACTTTATTAACAACATTTTTAATTGCCAGCGACAGCAACAGGCATTTAAATTGCAATAAAAACAACCACTGCATCTGCTGAAATAACAGCAACAACAACAACAACAACAACAACAGCAACGACGCTGACAACAACAACAAAAGCAGCAACAAACCAAAAATAATTTACCCGTTTTACACGCACGCACAGCAAAAAGTTCCACATGCTAAACTTTTGACTCAGTTTGTTTCCATACCCTGTAGCCTTAAAAATGCACGCAAAGGGTATACTCAACGTATGGATATGTAGGTAATCGATAATACTATCGCTGAGTTAAGTCAGTAATATATATTATAGTACAGCTACTAATAGTCCTGCTCTGTTCTAAACGTGATTTAATAAACTCGATAAAATATCAAAGCAAATATAGATCAAGTTGAAGTACTTTCGAGAAATTCGAATAGTCGTTATTTTGATGTATTTTTACATCACTTATAACCGTTTTCCGACTAGTTTTATAGCGTCTAGCCAAATTTGGTTGCAGTAGTAGTAGTTCTTGAAAGTATGTTATTTATATATTATATCATATTATATTTTATTATATTATAAATATTCTATCTATCTGTAAAGTTGAAAAAGAAGATGACTATGGGAACAGTAACTCAATCAGAGGAACTTTTATCAATTAAATCAAGATACTCATAACAGAAGATATATAAACATTAATTTAACTTTAAAGTGTCGTGCAAAGGGTATTTCCAGATTCATTGAACCAAATTCAATTCAAAATATACGTTTTTCACTTTTTTCATTAAGAAAATTTCATAAGGTAGAACGTGCGTGCATATAAGAGCATTTTATGATGCGTTCTCTCCGCTTGCTGGCTCTCTCTCTCTCTCAGGGTGCTAAAGGAGGATAGGGGAAGGTTTGGTTAGCCTAGGCGCAGGCACGCGTCCATATTTGCTCCTATGGGGAACCAGAAAAGGGAAAGAAGCAGCAGCAGGAGGAGCACAGGAAATAGGGTAATAGGTGGAGCTGATATTTCGGTAGGGTCTGGGGCAGGGGCAAGGGCAGAGGTAAAACACGTGATGCAGCGAATCGATTAAATTTCCTTAATGTCAGACCATAAATTTTCAGTTGTATTACCATTGTCAACGACCTTTCAACCCGAAACACATACAGTAGACAGACACACAGACAGACACACACACACACACACACACACACACGGTTACCAAATGAAATAAAACCAAATAAAATAAAATTATATCTAACATCATATAGTCGAATTGAGTTGACTCTTTTCAGAGTCAAGTGCCATACTATGAAAGCATTTTATATAAGTCTATAGTATATGTAGTATCAGTGTCATTTGTGCATATCTAACGTTATGTTTTTTTTCCTTTCCTTTTCGTTTCTTATTTTTGTCTTTTTTCTGGTCGTTGTTTGCCTTTTCGTTTCTTTAGGCGCTTCCTTTGCCTTTTTTATTATGTTGCCCAAACAAATGAGAGATTTGTGCGGAGATTTACGCGTCACACAAAAATGAACTTGTGTAAATTTATGTGCATTACAAGCACTCACACATACACACACAACACACATATATGTATATATATATGTATATTTATATATATATATATATATATATATATATATATATGTATGTTAGTGTATAGATTGGTACACAAATCTTGAGACTAAGTAACTAACGCCGTTAGCTACTTAGTTTTGCACTCGGCCTGCGTCTGAGGCTTTCCTGCTACTCCCTGGTCTTAGTTTTCCCCCTCCACATTTCCCCTGTCTTCCTTCTCTGGCGCTGGCATTTTTATTGCTGCATTCCTCGAAGCAACATCAAAGTATTCGAGCGAAATCTGTGCTTAAGTCGGCTTTCGGTACTTGCTGCACGCCTAGTGAATGATAGGGGCGCAACCACACTCCCACACTCACAAACACACACACACACACACACACACACTACACTTATACACAAATATGTAGTTGTAGCAAATATCTGTGTGTGTGTTAAATCTTTCCATCCGGCACTATTAATTTGTCACAATGTTGAGACTGTTCCTGGAATCTACAAAGAGCTGTTGCTTCTTACCAAAGAATTAAATTGAATTGAAAATGGCAAAATAAATTAGAAGACATCTATCGAACTGACCGCAAAGCGAGTCGATTAGCTTTTTATTCAATTTGTTTTCCGAATCGCTTTTTGCCCACAAAAATCCCGTAATAGAATTGACACTGCCAACCTTAATTGTTGGCTTTATCAAAGTCAAAAAATACACAACACTTCGTATAGAGTTCGGTGTCGGATTGGAATTGGATTCTCATAAAGTTTTAATATAATATTCGAACATTTAATTGCTTGAAAGACCTGGAGTACTTTCAATAAGAATATTTTTCGTAATAGTTTATTATAATAATAAATTCTAAAAATGATTGAAAATAAAACAAAGAATTCAAATAATTGTTTCTTCTGTGGAACTTTAAGTTATACATTTAAATTAAAATGCATTTCTATATAAATACATATAGTCTCCGAATTCAGACCAATCAAAGCTGTTTTAATAATGTAAGACAACTATAAGTTATATGTAAATGTAGTTTTAACAGTTCTTTGGGAAATCCGCTTCTGTGTATCTAGACTTTGGCATGTTTGATAATGTTACAAGTTATTAAGTATTGGGGAAGCAAATAAATAAAGCAACAAGGCAAGGACAGTTATCTATTTATACAAGTACATTTATATATCCTAGGATTATGTATGAAACGACAAATACACGGTGTAAAGTATGCTATAATTTGTATACTTTTGAGTTGTCGCTTTACAAATTGAGTTGAGAATATGTGTTTCTAAAAACGACAATAATTGCCCCGCACTTGGGGCTATGTGCTGAGTGTTTACCATAAAAAATTATCAATAAATTATGAATATTTATATGCAATTCTCGAGGACAAACATGAGTACAAGGCTTTTGTGATTGCTTTTAGCAAAATTTCTTCAAGCACATGAATATTCAATGAGCTCCTGGGTTGTCATTAACTTAAAAAAAAAAGCGAAAAGAAAATAAAGTAGATAAAACATTAAATAACTTGGCTGTTGACAAGCTGAGACACGTTAGGAATCAACATTAACACCTGTGACCTGCCTCAACTTTTTCGATTTCGCAGAGGAAACGCAGGGGAATGGGACAGAATATTAATTATTATTTTGGTTGTTAACTGTCCAAAGAGTCAGATAGTCTTTCGACTATATATGCACGTTGAAGTTGACCACCTGCCTTTCATTATTGGCCCTAAGGGGCCATATACATATATATCAGGTACACCGTTTTTTTTTTAAATAAAACACTTATTTTTAATGGGAAGTGAAAACATTTTATTCAGAGAATTGGTATCTGTGAAGAGCTACGTTACTTTATGTCTTGACTGTGTCTCTGCCTTTAATATTCTACCTTATACTCTGAGATTCACATTTTGTTTGAGGCAAATCCAAACTTTCGATCAATTATTCAAAATAAATAAAAGATCGCAAAAAAATCGAGTTGCCAATAAATTGGAAAATTGTACACCGAGTATCGAGTTTTCTTAACAAAATAAAAATGTACTTATTTAAAACGCAATTATTTTTATGGAAATCAATTTGGTCAACTCGGCAGCTCGGAAATAAAATACTCGATAAATGTTTGTCGATGTTTGCAAATATATTGCCATTATTAATTCGAGAGTATTTGTAAATTCAAATTATTTTTACTGTTTCTATGTTTTTTGTCTTGTTTTGTTTTTCTATCTGCGCTCGCGTTTGTTAATTAAAGAGGTCTCAACTTTTGGGTGATAGTATTTGTGAGAATGATATTAAGCAGTCACTCAGACACACACACATACACTCAGTTACACACATACTCGCACAATGGAGAACTCTGCCCCAAAAGGCAAATAAACGGCCAATAAAAATATTATTAATATGCCAACGACACACAATCCTCGACTTTTTGGCATCCGCCTCATTGATGTCCGCTGCGGTGTCGTGACATTGCCGCGCGCACACACACACACACACACACACACACACACACACACACACACACACACACACACACACACACACACTGATAGGCAGTCAGGAAAATTAGCAGCTAGTCGTCGACCAACACTGTGCAGCACAGCACATTTGCTGGGTGTGTTTTGGCCATAAATTTATTAACTTAGTGTCACATTTATAGCCACATTTTTTAACCGCCAGCAACATTCGAAGGACAATCACACAGCCATACACCCACATATAGATAAACACACACACACACAAACACACACGTACATAAACAGCAACAGTTTCCGTGTGCTTCAACTCCTTCCCTTTGCATTACTTCCCCTCCCTTCAAATTGCTTTAAAATACACTTCGTAATGTCTAATTGATTGACCGATTAAGCGTTAACATTGTCGCTTTCTGGCAATTTGTCAAGTGAAACACAAATTTCCAGCTGACAATTATAATGATAACGAGCTATTGACACATAACATGATCTCGGAGTTTATTTTAATTTCGCAAGCAACTAATGTAATATGTGTGTATTTAATTTTTTTTTAAGTTATTGACACTTGTAAAAAATATAATACCTATTCAAAGAGAGTCAAATAAGTACATATTAATATGTTGTTGATTGTTATCAAATATGAACTCTTTTTATCGTTTCATTCCATTTCTAATTTCTAAATATAATCTCTAATATTTAGAACAGCTCATTGTCGACTGATTTTATCTGGGATAAATAACAAAATAAAGCGGATGAATGTTTATTATATAATAATTATCCAAAAGAAAAGTTTCTTCACTTCGACGTTTGTAATTAAGAAAATTTAAATGTCCAAAAATAAGCTTTAATCATATTACTATCAAATCATACTACTACTACTAATCATATTACTATCTATCTAAACGTTTACGTCTATATTACTATAAATCATCTTATTCTTATTGTTATCTCTCTCTTAAATCACATATTTCAATTTAACATTTGGTTATTTTAAAAGTAAAGTTTATTTCGAGTAAATCGTTAAAAAAAAATATTAATGGCACTACAGTAAAACTTTTCTAACTACTGTCATTAAAAAGAATTTGTTACATTCTATATACAACGTGTTTTTATATTTAATTTTTACAACGCACTTAGGACGTCAGATATATGTTTATTAGTTCGATTTAAATTTCTCATAGCTGTTGAACTTAATTTTGCAAACATCACAATTGGAATCTTTTCAAACGTCAGTGTAATACAGTTTTCAGTGCTTTTATTATGTTACATTAGGCATAAAACCAGTTTCCAAAGTTTTCAAATTAAATGTTGTTAATCATGAAAAATAACTAAAATTAACGGGTAACTTTAGAATTTAACAAACACACAAAAACCTCAACTGAGACTCAAGTGTGTGGTAATAAAACAAAAACACATTTATATTTTAATTTGTAAAAAGAGTAGTATAAGAGATACTACACTTTAAAAGGTTTTTTGTTGGAAACCTTAATTTATTTTGTATACCTTTCAATACAATTTACATCTGTAACGTCTCTTATTTAATTTGCAGAATTTACATTCTTGTATACGCAAAGTCACTTGGTTTCAACTTTATCTAAGTGTTGCATGTTTCTTATATTTTCGAGAGTTTATCGGCAAGTTTTGCTAAACTTTTCAGCAAATTCGAAGTAAAACACCCACGTCATTAAAATGAAAACAAACCGTTTTCTCTCGAAAATGTTTCCTCGAAATTCAATGTCACTTTGCTGTGATTGTTTCAGGACTGTTTGAGCAAAATTTCAGTGAAGTTTGATGAACCGTATGGTTCTCTTTTATATTAAATAGCAGAGTGATAAGTTCCATAAAATTATTCCGAATAAAAAGCACCTGTTGTTCAGTTCTTATCGCAAACTCTGGCCTTTGTAGTGCAAATAACCCCGGGCTACCGTACATACATTAGAGAGTATGTTTGATTGTTTCCATTGTTTATCGAATGTCGAAACAGATGTACAATTGAAATCAATTTCCCAGCTTGTGATTAATGCGTTCATATGTGGGCAATATGATAAGTCAAATAGTTCTTCACTTAACACACACAAAACAAACATAAAATAATATAACAACAACATTGAGCTTACATTGAGTAACTGCCAAAAACTTGTGACCGTTAAATGAAATTTTCAAAATGGACGCGCCAAAAAACGTTGCATACCGCACGGTGCAACTTCGACCAGGAACAACAATAACAACAACCAGTTTCACTTAAAAAAAAAAAAAATTAAAGGAATAAACAAGATCAAGACGAAGGTAAAAAACAACTGGAGCAACTGGAGGAACAACAATAATAATAATTTGTCCTATGCGTTGCTTGCTCCGTCTGTCGGTTCCTTCTGCTAGACACGAACTAACGGCAACGCAGTCTCGCGACCAACTGAGGGGCCGCAAACGGCAGCAGCAGCATTTAAGAAGCAGCTGAAACAGTTGTTGCGTATTGTCGATGGGGCGGCGGCCCACAAGGCAAGTTGCTTTCGAGGGAAGGAGGGGGTGCCCAAAAAACACAGAAAAGGAAAGGAAACACACCTCGCCGGCAGCGGCATTTTGTAACGGCTAAAACACAAATGCCGTCGCAGTTAATAGCCATGAAAGCTCAGTACGCAGCAAAGCTTAAAGCTCTTCGTTCGCATCTGGCAATGCTGTCAAAAGAGCGCGAATAAAGAGAACTTCCGCTGTCCCAATCAGACTTTGACATTTGCTCTTTGGACTCTGTTTACGTAGGCGAGTGGATGACAGAGAGCACGTTAATGGCAGCAAGAACGATATGAACAGCTGACTCAGCTCACAACATGAGTGTGAACCAGTTCTCAGCTCAACTCAATTTAAAAAGTGTTGAAAGCTAAAGTGTTAAGAGTTCATCTCAATAAATTAGATGCATAAATCCGCTTGTCGATATTCAAAATTGTTTTTTTTTTCTAAATCATGTTAAAAGGATTTTAAAATTTAATTGTTGAATTGTTATTTATTCGTGCTAATACCAGGAACTGAAAGGGCAAAACCGATCTAGAACCTTTTACCGAAATACTTGCTTCGAAATGTAGTTAAACTGTAACCGATATTAGTTTTGGTTTGAATCCCTGGTTTCTAGTAATGTCCAAATTTTCTTTATATGAAACTAGTTCATTTTAAATTTTCGTGCGCTTAAAACCAGAAAACAAGTTGACTTCTTGTAATATTTTTTGAGCTTTTGTAAATAATTAAGTTAAAAAAATTTCAAATTCAAGGACAAGTTAAAAGTATTTCTATACTTCGGTATTTTCAGTTGTAGTTAGTATTTATTATAACAAAGTATAACGAATCCCAAAGAAGAAATACCTTATATTTTACCTAAGATATATGAACTTTGTATTTAAAATTGAGTTGCTTACAATTTAGTGCTATACATTGAAGATCCATTTAGATACTTAGTTACACTACATTATTTGGCCACACTACGCTCTCGATGAAATCCAAATAAGATGCGACTCGAGCGTAGAGTCCCGGAGTTTTGGTGGCACAACCGAAACCCGATGATATGATGCCCAATATCGTGTACTTAGAGTTGACAATATCGCGCTCGTACACCAATGGACCACCGGAGTCGCCCTGACAGGCGTCCGCCGACTGTCGCTGTCCGTCCGCCGCACAGAGCAGCGTATCGATGATGCCCCTTTCAAGGAATCGTTTGCTGGTCGGTTGATCGTTATACGATAACTGGCACTGATCCAACGGTACGATATTCAAAGGAGCACGCAACAACACCTTCGAGGTGCGACGATCTGTTCAACGATAATAGTTAATAAGTTAATTGATTTAAATATGAGATACTCTAGCTATAGATACATATGTGAACTTACTGGTCTGATTCATAATGCCCCAACCGGCGACAAAGAGTTTGGCTTCTGCCGGCGGATCCGCAGAATTCGTTTCCAGACACGCCGGATATATATGGGCACTCAGCTTAGCGTCCTCGGCCAGCTCAAGTATGGCAACATCATTGTACTTGCTACTGCTGACATATTCCGGATGTATCCTTATATTGCTCTGCCGAAGATCGATCAATAAAATGGTTTCCAGTGACGTTTCCATGCACGAGTATTTCAACTATTTCACTCACCACTGGTACATCCTGATAGTGCAGATTTAGGCGCTCTATATCCACAGTTCCCAGGCGAACATGCACGGGCGTGTCGCTCTCACTGTTGACGCAATGAGCAGCCGTTATGACATAACGACGTGAGATCAACGAGCCTCCGCAACGATAATCAATCCTACCAAAAACACTATATGCTATTGCCGCCATATGTGGATAGATGCCATCCGCTACAGGAATGCCGTCCAGGATGTGGGGCGTCAAGGAGTTGAGGAACTCTCGCTCCTCGATCTGCCGACACGCTAAAAAGGGGGGCAATTAGACGGTTATTTTGAAAACAACATTTGAGTCACACCTCGTATTTAGTTTGTAAAAAATGCTGTTCGACAACTTATTGTAGATATGAACGGATTATTTCAGAGTAACAAGAGGAATGGTAACTAAAAGTTTTGGAACTTATTATCTCCAATTATGCACATGCACAGAAATCAATTTATTTTAAAAGATACTTTTACATGTAATTTTAGAAGATGATGAGTACTTAATTGAATTGAAGCTGCAATCGAAACACTTTTAAAATGTGTTTAGTTGTGTGTAAGTTTTCATAATTCCTTAACTATAAAACGAGTCTATAAAACGGGCAGAAATATAACAGATTTCGGTTGTAATCAATCCGTTAAGACTATGGTATAACGACAACTTTGGATGCCTTACCTCGTGCAGCCGGTCTTTCCGTAGGTTGTGTTATATCCACTCGAGTCGTTGGCGTTGCTTGAATAGTTCGCGTCGTTGTTGTTGTTGTTGTGGTTGTTGTTGTTGTCTCCGATCTGCAATTGCAAATGAAATGGGAGTGAGAATTGATGGGTTGCTCTGGGTTATGGTCACAGGGATGTGGGGCTAGGGCCAATTGATGTCATGCATAAACAGTGACAAACCCAAATGCTTCAGCAACGCCATTGCCCAAATCATTTGAGCTGAACTCATCCGCGGGACTCGGCCGAAAGCGAAATGGTGCCCAGGGATCCAAATCAAAGTCCTCAATTGTTGGCACTGCAGTTGTTGGACGTGCTGTGCTTCCTGTTGTTCCTGCCACAAACGTGGTCACCTCACGGGCCGGGATAATGTTCATGCCCTGCTGGCGCAGTCGATCATTGACCAGCTGTATCATGTCGCCGGAGTTCCGCTCTGGCATTCGCATTGAGGTTGGTCGCTCCTGCAACCGTAAAGACTGCGGTCGGTTAATTATTTTCGGCTGTCGTCCCACATTGGGCGCCGGTCCCAACGGACCAACGCTCTGAAAGCCATCCATGCTGCGCCACATCGGCTCCAGAGGTGGCGATGGCTCTGATGGATTCATTGCTCGCCCTTTGTCAGTGCCTATTGATGGACGTTTGGTTGTCCTCCTCTTGAGAAGCTGCTGGAAGTCAAAGTAAGCCGAGTCCTGATCCAGTTTCGATGTGGTCGTTGTCGTTGTGGTTCTGGTTGTTGTTGTTGTAGGTCTCCTTGTTGTGGTTGTTGTTCTCCTAGTTGTGGTCGTTGTTGTCGTTGCTCTGGCTGTGTTGCCTGCGACCTGACTTGGGCTGCATGTATGTACGAGTATTAAATCAGATGCAACAATTTTCTTGGTTGGCTAACAATATTGAAGCATGCAACAACAACAATTGGCTCGACGCTAGCGATAACAATAACAAAAAGCAAACAATCCCTTCGCATTTTCAACCCATTTTCATCCCATATCCACATCCTTACCCAAGCTCATTCGGACAGCAAACGATCTCCTCATGCGTCCCCAGGCCGCAGCTGGGAATATCGTGAATTGTCAGTCTTCCAGACTTAAAATATGTATCAACGATGGGTTCGCATTTCGACGAGGCTCTACAAATGCCCGGCAGATCATCCTTGACCGTGCAGGAGTCACCTTCTGAAACAAAGTTCATTACATTGTTGACGACTTCCAAAACGATTTTAATCCATGCGAACCTTCAAGTGCATCCAGATATGGCAACCCGGACAGTATCACTCCACACAGTAGAAGAAAAGCTACAGCTCTTCGACTGCATTTCATCGTCCTGGTCAATACCAAGGCCAGCGACATTATCATCACTCCAATCTCGAATTTAATCTATCCGGAGTGATGTGTTTAGCAGTCCTAAATATTTAAAAAAAACACAGATTTAAATATAAGAAAACAAGCACCTTAATTATTTTCATTTTTTACGTATTTTTTTGCCAATGATAATTAGTTTTGATTCATTTTATACTTATGTTTTGAAATAAAAAAAATAATTTATTAGAATTCTGTGTATCAGTAAAAGCTGAGTTTTTAAATTATCTGATTTAATTTTGTCATCAAGATTTTGTTGTGCTTAAAATAACAATTAATAATATTATTTACAGTCCCTGATAATAAAAAATACATTTTTATTTAATCACAATAAAATTGTTGAAAAATTTGATAAGTTTGAGTATCATATTAGTTATATAGAAAAGATCTTATGCGTTATTGCCAACGATAAATAGATAGATAGTTCAAAAATATATCTTACAGAAGATATTCATATGTTGACCTTTAACAGTTATTTCATACAGCTTTTAACTCGGGGAATGCACCTCACAAATTCAATTAAAAAGATCCAAATTAATGCACATAAAAATAGACAAAATACAGTTGATCTTCAAAACACGAACTATTGATTACTTTTAATGGGGAACTGTACAATTTTCATTTACAACTTGTAATTACATTAGTTTGGAATTTGAAATTTTGTGAAATACAGGAATCATTGTTCCTAGAAAAATATTGTGAATGTGGTTTCCCTGAATATACTGAAATTTTTGAATTTGAATGATTGGTTTCTATAAAGGTTTTATCAAGTAAAAGAACACTATTCTTCATTGCACACAAAATAATATATAATTTCAAAAAATAATATTTTTCAAATTGTTGTTGAAGAATGGACATTGAATTGAATTGAATTAAAACTGTTTTTATGTAAAAACTAGATGCAAATCGTACTCTTACTTTGCATGCAAATTGTGTTCTCATCTTCATTTGTATTCCCTGCTATCAATCAGAATACGACAATATAAGTCGGGTATATATATAAGTTTTATGTTTTATTATTTTTTAGTGTGTAAGTAGGTTAATTACTTGTTGATTGTTGTTTTTTAGCAGATAGCAACACCGTATTCTTTAGAAAACTCAATCAGCATTTGAATACAGATTCAAATAAATACGTGATTTGATATAGACAAAGAAAATAAATCATTTCATTCAAAATGTTTTCAAATGAGAGAGAGAATTCTACTGATTGTAATGAACCTAGTATTGACCCATACATATATCAATTATAACTCACAAGTCTCAACTCTGGACGTTTGATTCTTTGAGTGGTGGGAAACCCAAGTCAACCTTACAACATAACACTTAAATGTTTGTTTGCCTCAATGGAATTTCCACATCTGTTATGTTATGTATGTATGTATGTATGTTTTCTGTGATTCACAATCATTTTTGTTTTTCCCTTTCGCTATTGTCTCTTATCATGCAGACTTTTGGCATGGACAGATCGCTGAACTCAGCTAAAAACTTGAAATCTCGGACGCGTATTTTGTAATAGGCACAAGAATTTCCATTGTTATATCGCGTATCTAACATTCGCTTCATTAAGTGGAGCAAAAGAAAACAAAATAAGGAAACACATTTACAAAAAATGTGATACATTTGTACAACACGTTCCAGCTAATTAACAAATTATCAGCTGCGATTCTCGAGCAGAAGACAGTCTACTGATGTCTTCGGCGCGTTTGTACATAATTCAGTATACAGTATTCAGTTATCTTGTTTTGGTTTTAGGCGATGAATCATTTAAGATGAGGAAAATAATTGTGAAATTTTATGAATTTATCAATTCTACACAAATTCTACACGTAGCGTATTAATGAATAAATCGAACAAAACTTAATGAAACTAATAAATGCTCAATTATTATTATGTTGTATTATAGGATAAGATTGCTTATGAATTCATTTATGACATGAAATTTGGTTTTTTTTAGATCTCAAAAACATATTTTTAAAATGAATTCCCGATTTTCATTGCATAAACCCAAAACAGGTAACTGCCTAATTCGATAATTTATGATACTACTGACATTTGGCATTAGGATAATGGTATAAACACGAATTTCCAGCATTTATAACTGTTTTAGTTTAAAAAAAAACAAAGTTGAATTTCACACATTTCGCGGTTAACTAAAGTTAATGACGTCACAGCACAGAGTTTTTAAAATCAGCTTCTTTATAAGAGGTTTCACTGTACTTGGATCTGAGTTGTATTTTAGTTTATAGCTTTCAATATTAAATCTACACAATATTTGATTGTTACTTTTAGTATTATTATTATTATTATTACTATGATTATTGTAGTTGATGATGTTATTGTTCTTCTGTTAATGTTGTTGTATTTGTATTTTCTGTTGCTCTGTTTCTGTTGTGGATGTTGTCGTTAATTATCAAACGCACCTTTGACACGCAACTTTGAAGCTCTGCGATTGATAAGAACAAACGAACCAAAAAAAAACTGCACTTGTTGTTATTGTTGTTGCTCTAGTTGATGTTGTTTTTAATTCGATTGTATACACGAATATAGATGATAATATATATAAATTTGTATATATATATTTGTTTGTACAGTTATACACTTTGATTAAAAGAGCACAAAGCACAAAAAATAAGGAATAAAAAAGCGATGAAAAATTTATAACACAAACAAAAATAAAAATAAAAATCAAAATCAAAAAATAATCAAAAACAACAACTAATTGAAACCGGTGCCTGACGATAGGCAAACGGGCAGCTCGGGGCGTTTGTAAAGCTCAACTCACGACTCACGATTCTCGACTCTCTGATCTCGACTCTCTGATCTCGACTCTCGGATCTCGACTCTCGGCTCTCGAGGAGGGAGCTGGGGACTGTGGCTGCGGCTGCGGCTGTGGATATGGATGTGGATGTGATTGTGGAAATGGAAATGGAAGTGGCTGGGGTAACGGACTACCTCACAGCAACGCGTCGCTTTGGCAACTGAAGCTGAGATTAGAACTCAAACGTAGCCGAAGCTATAGACAGACACAGACCCAGAGACGGACCCAGAGACAGAGTCAGAGTCAAAGCTGTGGCCGTGGCCAAGCATTATAAGTGTTGTTATTGTTGTTATTGTTGCTGCTGCTTTTATGTGTTGTTGTTATTGTTGTTGTTGTTGTTGATAACGAGTGAGCGTCGAACCGGTTTGTTTTTTAGCATTTAATAACAGAATCAAAATACGCAACTGAGCGCAACTCAGCGCAACTCAGCAGCTATAGACACAACTCACAACTACACGTTCAAAAGCGATGGCTAAGTAAACAACTCATAAGCAACAATAACAACAACAACAACAGTAACAACAACAATAAGAACGCATAGCATGATTCAAAGGGAAATACACAGGCAAACGCAGAAATGACAGAGCGCAGTTGAATTAATTCAATACGTTAAGTTACCTGGGTTTGTCCCCTGGCATAAATCGTCTTCAGGCGAGGTTTTTATTCTTTTTTTTTTTTGGCAGCTATACGTATTTAACATCTAAAAATAGTACTGGCCACACTGTGTCAGTCACTGTTGTAAACTGTTAATGGCGTATGCAGGTAACTGCAGTTAAGAACTGTAAAGTTTTTGCACAGATTCTGCTGAAATTTTCAGAATACTCGGCTAAGTGATATTTATGTCGGCATGCCAAAAATGAAGGCTCTAATTGTTAAAATTATGTCTGTAATTAAACCTACGTAAATTGTATAATAGTCAAGAACACAAACAAAGAACTCGAAATAAGATTTTGTGCACATTGACATAATTTTGCTCAAGTTTTTTTTTACGAAAGAAGTTGGCTTTATGGTAGGAAAATCCAGTCTACAGCTGGTTTATATCTTCTTTATTTAACCTAGATAAAATATAAATTTCTCGGTAAATTAAGACCAAATTGTGTATTTCTACACTTAAAGTAAATAAGAAAAATCACATTTAAACGTTTTCTAAACTTTGCCTCGCATTTTGCATTTTTACGGCATCAGTCGCAGGTCTTCGACAAATTTAAAGAGCTGTCGATCTACAAGAGTTGTGAAGTACATAACCTCGGCACGACAATTATCGCCAGTGGGCGTGGCAACGCCCAAAACACAACGACTGCCATTCGGGCTCTGTAAATGGAGGACACTGCCAACGGCGGAGGGACACGGAAGACACGAACTGGAATTTGTGGCACGCAATGAGGCAGGATTCATGGGCTCCACACACATATGACGTGAGGGCAAATCCTGGATGCCACCAGAGTTCTCAATGTCCTTGCAATCGTCCGAGGGCAACAGACGCATTGGCAGCTCATAGAGCGGACAGTCGCTGTCTGAAAAAGCGAATAGAAAGTTAAGTTTACATAAAGTAATTAAATAGTTTTAAGTAAAGGTTCACCATTGCCCTTGGCCCAGCCACTGGCGACCAGTTGTCCTCTGGTCTGCCAATGTGTCTGCTCATAAGAACTGCAGACGGACGCCTGTTCCCCGAGATGAGCTTGTGTCAGACGCATTAGCGCCAGATCCTGACGATACACTGAAATATTCTAAGCCAGACTTTAGTCAGAGCGAGAGAGAGCGAGAGAGAGAGAGAGAGGTGGGGAGTAAAGCGAACTCACTGTTATGTCCACCAGTTCGTCATCCTCTTCATCCACATCCCGCATATCCGCCACACCAAAGACCGCATGACTCGGACGTCCGCATCCGGCGGCGGTGAGCAGCAATTGTGGCGCCAACAAGATTGCCGTGCAACGATGCCAATGTCCATCGAAACGCTCATTGGGATATGCCAATGCCGCCAGATACTTGTAACGTGTCAACAATTTCACGGCATTTGCTGTCGTCCTGGCCGCCAGCTCAGTGTCCGGATTGTAAGCATTTGATGACGGATGCAACACATCCAGCGGCGACTCCTCGTATGCCCACACGTGTGGCAGTGCCAATTTGGGCACGCGGCTGCAGTGGCAAATTGATGGGACAGCAGATGATCTCCTCTGTGGTGCCGGGACGACAGGTGTAGACATCCTCATCCCGCAGACGCTGTTGCTCCAGCAAAATCTCAATGCTGCCACATTTGGAGATGGGCAGACAATCGCCCTCATAGAGCGGCGCCTGGCAGGCGGCATCGTTTCTGGTTGATCTGCTCGGAAAGACAAAGTCATCCGGACTGTGCGAGTCCATAATGGCCACCGAACGCTGTAAATACTCTCGCGATGTATTGAATATGTTCAGCCAGGGTGGACTTGCTGTGGTCGTGCTTGTGGTTGTGGTTGTGGTTGTAGTGCTTGCAGTGGTTGTTGTTGTTGTATTCTTTGGCGAGGAACGCATTTGCACTTGATCCGTTTCGAGGGGACAACATATCTTCTCATCGAATGGTGTATATCCACAATTCAGCACCGACTCCACAGTCAACCTGTTACTATCGATGAACTGCTTCAAGGTCTTGCAATTCTGCGATGCCTGGCAGCTGCTGCGATAGTCTCGTGTGGGACAGGGATCACCCACTGCAAAACAGAGACAGAGAGACAGAGAAAGAGATCGATTAGAGAGATACTATTGCGAGAGAGAAAGCGAGCGAGGAAGAGAACACACCCTCTAGATTGTAGTAGCCCCTAACTCGGCTCAAAACCTAGCCAATATAGCGTCAATAGCACACTTATCACTCTTGCTCGCAACATGACCGATTCAACGATTCCACGTCAACAACGAACTCAACTGGCACCTCCACTGGCTCTCGCTCAACTGTCGCTCTGCCACCGTCGACCGACAGACTGAGCATCGATAGCTTCATCTCCCCATCGTCATTGCGTCGCAGTCGCCGTCGCCGTCGCAGTCACAGTCACTGTCACAGTCACGGTCGACGTCAGCGTCCAGATTCGATTTGGCTGCTGAGGAAGTGACGCCGTCACTTATAGCCGCAGTTACCTGTAAGTGCAGCTCTGTGTTGACTTAATTATAGCTTTTATTCCCGCTCGCTCTGCGTATTTGGCCTTAATTATTAGAAATGAATTTATGGTAATATCACAATGGGAAGACGCAAATTGTTTAGCATTTCAGCTCCTCTCAAATGAAACTATTGTAAAGTTAAGCAACCAATTATTTGACCAACTGTTCGCACACAGTGAACACTTCTAATGCGTTCTACATTTAAAAGTAGAATGCAGTTATTATTTCTTTGATTATTTTATTTAATGTTGGGGCAATTTTATTTCATATATATTGAAAAAAAACAACAGCTATCAAAATTGTGGCAGTGACTGTGATTTCCTTTTCGTTACTTTTCAGAAAATCGTAATCGGCTCAAATTAAAAAAATATTAAATTACTATAATAACCAAAGAAAATGCGTTTAAATCGATTTAATTTTGGATGGTAAGAAGCTTCCTATCGCTTAAAATACTATTTAACTTGGCATTGACGTACTAATTTCGATTATGGCTTTTATATAAGTTTTTAACCCTATAAAGTATATACCATAATATATCTATAGCTGAATTCAAAGAACATATTTTTTTTCAATCTGACACTTTACATTGAAATATTATCCATTCAAGGACGTGTTGAACTTGTTAAGTTAAGTTAAAATTACTAATATTTTTGATCTTAAGAAATTGTACTTAACACAAAATTTTAATAATATTAATCTCGGTTAAAAATTAATGATGACAACCAATGATTTTTGATTTTCATTATAGTAATCGGGCTATATTATCTACTGCTGCCACAATAAAATTTAGAATAATTGCTCAGCATAAAGTAAGCATCTGAAGTTTCTAACCGATTTTAAGGTATTAAATAACAAATCCCAATAAACCCAATCCGTAAATACTATCCAGCCGTGAGTTAAATGGGATGAAAAACTCTATATATTTTTTGAGGAGCGTTTATTTACAATTTACAATCTCAAAGTGATTTTGCAGAACAACAAACCATATGACATAATCAAGTCAAAACTCTATTCACTGTCTATAAAAAAGTTGTTGGATTACTGTTTTTATGAGGAAATCGCTGACGGAAATATTTGTGACAAGATTGGTATAATACACTGGGGATCCATTCTCGACGCATTCGTTCATGGTGGGCGTGGCAATGGCGGCCACACAATAGCTACCATCATCACGCTCCATATGAAGGACACTGGAACTGACAGTCAAACACTTTGAGCAATTTTCTCTGCGCCTGAATATCGCGTTTCGAATTTTGGGTACAAAACACAGATGTGAGTTTCCAACATTGAGACCGTCAACTTGACGGGTAATTTCCACATTCAAACATTGATTACTTTCGACCAGTTGCATCTCTTGGCTGAACAACGCGCAATTGCTGACTATGATGGAATCAAATGGATTAGTCAAATTCAAGATTTCAAGTATGTAGATTGTTCTTACGTTTATCCTGATTATATGCATAGCCAACGGCAAACATCTTTGGTTGGTTCTTCAGCTCAGATGAAGAACAAAGAATCGCTTTACTGACAATCCCCGACAATTGGCTGGGTGTAATTTCCTTTTCCAGTTCGAGTAGCACTAGTTCGTTATTATACGAAATATTGTTCTGTAACGGAATTGAGATTGAATAATCAGAGCACATTTAAACTATTCGTCTAAGACATTAAGAATCAGTTATACTGCTGCTGTTTTAATGAAAGTTCCAAATTATTAATAAACGATATATTTTTAAGAAATTGTTGGACTATATGAATTTCCTTTCTTAAATGCCTTTAACACAGATCTACACTTAAGTTAATACAAATAGTTTTATTTAACAATACCAAAGTTTCCAATATTTAAATTGGTAATAAACTAGATCTGTTTTTGGTGTTGAGATTCAGACAGACAGAAATAAATCTGATAGACTAATAATACTGATGATAAATTGATATAGTTTTTAAATAGGATCACAGATGCCTTATTCTAACATTCAGATAGAATTTCGGTTCCCATTTTTCAAATAATATTAATAGAAGTTATAGAACAGTACCTTGATTTCGATGGAAAATTGTGTGTCAACATATTTAGAAGGATCCGTGGAACCGAGTAGAATTTTATTGGGTCTGTCAATAATATCCTTTCCCAAGCAATTGGCTGTTATCAGGACAAAAGACGGGGAAATAATAACGCCGGTGCATCGATAGACATAATCATCGAAGCTTTTCGCATCCAGATATCTCAGGGATACCAAATGTTTTCTAAAATCACCAAATGTTCAACATATCGAAAATATTTGAGAGCTGCTGCGATATGACTTACAGATTTGGCTGAGGGGTTAGGAATTCAGATGATGGGTTTGTACGTGATGGGGTTTTGTGAGATGGGATTTCACGAGATGGAGGTGGATCATCGGGACAGCAGTACATCAATTTGGAAAACGGAGTTTCGTATTCACATCTTGGAGCAGTTCTCTCTGTCATTAATCCGGCATTTATATACAGGGGAATTGTATTACAGTTAGCACCAATTTTACATCTTCCAATTGGATTTCCCTCCATGGGGCATGGATCGTTCTCTAAATTGAAATGCATATATATATATGTATAAATAACAGATTTTGGTAATATTTTAACAGAATTATCAACTCACCTTTGTAAGGTCCAATTCGAATGTTCTTAGCATCAGTTCCCCATATCATAAATATCCCTACCGTAAATATCCGGAAAACGTACATTTTGTTTTATACTAAGGAATGATTTCAATGTGCTACGATAATGTTGTGTTGTTGCAAAGTCGTCAGACACTGAGCTTGAACCAAGACATAATCAGCGTTTTATGTTCACACTCGGAATCGGGAACCTCCCACTTCTTCCCCCATCATGACTTTGAACTCCCTTGCAGAAGGTATTATAATTTTCTCACAAATTAAAAAAAACGGTCGGTCCTATCAAAAAGTTTAGTATGGAATACTCACAAGTTTGTTGAAAACCTGAAAGACAATATTCAAAGACTTGTTCAAAACCTGAATAATTTTATAAAAATAATTTTTGTTTTTTCTCAAAAAGCATAAGAAAGGGTATCGAATCTTCGTTATGCCAGAAGTAACCCAATTTTTCTGTTAATTTTTTTCTATCGCTTATCGCTAAACTATACATACAGATTATTTTTATTGTATATAAAGTGTTTCGGTATTTATATAATTATTCAGTTGAGCTGGAATTAAGCGTAGAGTCATTAATTGCGCAGCTCTTGTGAATTTAATTCGCGCATAAGTCGCTATTTAATATATCTTGTGATAAGGCATATCCGGTATAAGTTTTTTCGTAGAACTATCGCACATTGAGTGCTGAGTCAGTAAAATAATAATATTGATATTATTATTAATCATTGATTATATTTTGAAATGTCTTCGCTTGCTCATCTTATTACAGGAATCGCAAATATTTAACAATAATAATACTTATTTAGAAGGCAATGTTGTCGAACATTTAATACTCTGTTAAAGCCGTGAATTCAGTTTTAAATCGATGGTTTCTCTGTTATATTGAACTCTACTGAATGAAAATGGACCTGTAATACATAATTTTTGAGATTTGTTGTGATATCTCCAGAACTTACTGAACTTAACTTAACTTTTAACCGATCGTTCGTATTTCAGCTATATGATAAATCCAATATTCTACCTGTTAATATTGTGCTGCTTTCGTCACCAGCGTGAACAGTGAAAAAGAGCCCATCAATTTAGTCGTGTCAAAATATAAAAACAAATAAAAACTAACTTACAACAGTTTATTACGTATACGTGATTGAAAAATACATTAAATTTGAATTTGGTTGGAATGCAACAAAACCCGGAAAACGGGAGATATATAATTTTTTATTGTACTATCCAGAAGGAGAGTGTAATAGAGCGGGTCGCTCACATCGTTCACATTACACTCGTTGGTGGTGGGCGTGGCAATGCCGCCTACACAGTAGCTGCCATCAGGACGCTCCAATTGAAGGACACTCGATGTGCCCGTTAGACACTTTGAGCAGCTGTTATCATCGTCGGGAGTCACGTAATTCCTGCCAGGAGTCACACACACATGCGTATTGGCATCTCCAATATCCTCCACCTTAAGGGTATTCAGCACATTGCGACATATGTTGAATTCCACATGTTTCACCTCTCTTGTGAACATAGCGCAACTGGTGCCTGTAAGATGAACAAAATTGAATGGAGGTTTTCGAGGTTCAGATTTGATATGATTTAGTTCTTACCCTGTGCCTTATGTCGAGCATAACCTATGGCTTTCATATTTGGAGAGTTCATAAAATCAGCGCTTTCACAAAGTTTGGCAATGCTTATATTTTTTATCAGCTGATTCACATCAATTGGTTTCGTCAATTCGTATAGAGCTAGATCCTTGATCATAGTCGGAGGATTCTATAAGAATATGTGAATATGCGAGTTTACTACAAATAATTCAATATGTTAGAAATATATATTTATACCTTAACAGTCCGTGTCAGTTGTGTGTCAACATACACTCTGGGATCGCTTGTGCCTAGAAGCACATGAACCGGAATTAAAGAATTTGATTTGTCGAGATGGACTTGTCGAGATAGACTCGTTGCCAGGACATGGGTTGGAGATAGAACAATGGCGGTGTATCGATACTCAAAAGAATCCATCTGTTTTGAATTCCAGTATGTCAAAGAGCCCAAGTAATTGTAGTTGAATGACTGTGAAAAAATACTGTCAAAAGTCGATCAATAAATCGAATATCTCCAATAATAACGAACGATAAATGACTGCATCTTACGCTGGTGGGATTGTGGTTTGAACTTTGGGCAGGTAATCAGGACAGCAGATCAGATGATGTCCATAAGGTATACTATAGTCACAACCGTCATACTGTTCCGTTAGATTCAGGTGCTTGTAGGCGTCCAATGTCCAACAAGTCTTTCTTTCGACACAAGTTCTTAAAGGAAATCCATCTCTGTTGGGGCAAGGCTGTCCCTCTAAGAATTGAGTTACTGTTAAAGTATTTAAGAAACCGCTGAAGAGATCAGACTCACCTGACAGAATATTAATACTGACATTATCTGCAGTGCACAAGTAATAAAGGATTCCATTCCCAGATCCCAGAATTACAATGATCAGCAGAGAAATCCACGCTAAAGTTAAGTTCTTCATTGCGCTGGCATAAACCACTTCTGTGGTTCCAGAAGAGTCGAACTAAACTGAAGTGAACTCAACAAAGCAAGCTTAAGAAGCACGCATCCTCTCTCTCTCTCTCTCTCTCTTTCTCTGGTTTTCCCAAAACTGATAAGCGTATTGATTATAATGGTTTCCACACATCCCATGAGAACGTAAACATAAAACAGAATCTTAATTCCGAATAATGTTTCGCATTATGAAATTTATCTTTCTTTCTTTAAACAAGTTTAGGAATTTAAAATAATAGTTTAAAAGTTTCAGTTGTTAGTGTTGTTAGTGTTTTCTCTTTTTGCTAAAATACATTTATAATACATTTGTCACCGACATAAAAGGATTTCCAAATAGTGATTTTAGGAAATCCACTTGAAAATCGATGCAAATAAAAAAATTTATTTTTGTAATTAATTGTTAATAAAAAAAGACTCTAATATATGAACACTAATGATTTGATGAGAAGAAGAAGATCTATCTTATTTGATCGATATTCAAATGCATAATCAATATTAGTTTGAAAAGCGACGACTACACCCAAAATCATTATTGAATTTCCTAGCTAACCGTTTTATTGATGTGAATCGGTTACTAATCAACTTTATCGGTTTTTCGGTTTCGATCTAAATCACTTTGCTATGAAGATTGAGACTTTGAGATGCCAATTTACAAAGCATAACGGTCTAAGCCACTATCTGGTTAAGTTTCATCCAAATTCGCTTTTATTAAATTTCCTTCAAATTTTATAAAAATAAATCAATCTAAATTTTTTCTGTAATATCACAGATTTCCATCCTTCTTAGAAATATAAGAGTACCAAATGCTTTAAAGCATTCGATTGGTTTCAAGTGGCGTCTACTTAAATATGTCTGATAGCAAGTGTTTAAGCGATATTCTTAGTCGCCTCAATGGATTAGAGTAAGATAGCAAACGTTTGGCTGCTCTTTCTACTCGCTGACTGGATTTACTTAGTTATTTTCTACAAAATTCACGCAAATTCAAGCAATTCTTTTATTTGAAAATTATCTTTAATTGAATATCTCCATGCGAGGGAATTAATCAGTTAGTTGTCAACAGCTCCTCGCTACCGACACGCGCCACCTTATCAAGGTATTAGATCATATGACAGTCGCTCGCTGTAACTGCAAAAAATGTGAATCTAGGCAGTCAAACAATGGGGGAAATGGAGAATGAGTTGTACGACTATTTCAATTAACTGAAGCCAAATGAACGAAATCGACTATCTGTCCGATGGAAGATAGTATAATTAATATATACACATATATATACAAATATATACTATATATAGATATTTATATGTGGATAACAGCCCAATGCTAAGTAAGAAAACTGGGGAAAGAAACGAACTGAATGGACAATTTTGAGGAAGTTCCACAACATTTTGATGGGGAAATTCTTTTTCTTTCTTAATATCTGTTTTCATTCTTTTTGTTTTCTTTTTTTCCTTTTTTAATTTAAGATGTTAGCACTATAATACTAGGCTCTTTCTCTCTGGGAGTGTAGAGAGGACAGAGAAGAAGGAGTGGAGGAGTGTTTATGGATATGGCGATGACAAGACGATGGCGATGGCGATGGCGATGGCGATCACAGTTCAGTTCCAAGTTGAAGATGCTGTTTTATTTGCTTCGCTTTGAAGAAGTGCACTTTTAGCCTAGTAACCATAGAAAAAGGCCTCGTACGAGAAGGTCCGTGTCTGATCCGAGGTTAACAATATCGATGCCGTTGTCTTGCCAACACCGCCGGCTGTGAAATAAGCATCCGCATCATTGGATGATGAGTCCACATAGAGCTCAATGCAGGTTAAGGTTTTGCCGGTATCAGATACCAGTGGATATTTCATAAAGACCTCCAGGTTAACGGCTTTGGTGAAGCTCTCGTCATCATACTTGTTCACCAGCAGTGTATCGCCTGCAATTAATTAATACTATATTCATTTATGCTCAACAATTTCGAATCTGGTATCTGGACTTACCCGATATACGCTTTCCGGCAGTGAATACGATATTCCCCTTGCCATGTTTCTCTTTGGTCAGCGGCACCAGCTTCACGTCCGGATGAATCACGGTGAAGCGTTCATCCTCCGTTACCGATCGAATGGGCGTATATTCTAAATCGCTGGCCCGTTGCTGCGCTGCCGACTGCACTGCCGACTGCGACGCCGGCTGCACTGGCGACTGCACTGCCGAATGCGACTGCGACTGCGACAGCGACTGCGACAGCGACTGCGATGGGGCAGCAATGGAGCTGACGCTTAGCAGCAATAGAGGAAGCAACACTTGCAACATTTCTGAGTTTAACCAACAAAAAAATAAAGAATCTTTTTTATATATGTGCAGCTGAGATACGCACACGCACACCCGCCCACACACACACACACACACACACACACACACACACATCACGGGCAGACAGACAGACAGTTGTTGTGTGGTCTAGAATTTGGGAAGAGAATTCGAGAATTCTCTGAGAATTTGAGCTTTAAGATCCGCGCGCTGTGCAATCAATTTGGCGACTGTTTTGTGCATCGCTTCGCACTGTCGATGGCTTTTATACGTGACGCTCTTATCGACGGTCAGCGTTAGATAAGGGGCAACTCGAGGTAACGACTGAACGATAAGCCGTTATGGGGTTTATAGTATTGGCTATGATGATGGTGATGGTGATGGGCGATGGTGATGGTGGTGTTGTTAGTGTAGTTGTTGTTAGGTATTGACTGTTGTTCTTCGGTCTTTGCTTGTTTGTATTTCATTTTCTTTGAGTTTTACTTTTATTTTTTTTTTTTTTCTTTTTTTGTTTTTCTGTTTTTTTGGTTTTTGTTTTTTTGGAACCCGCTAATTGGCAATTATTTGCTCAGTGTCTATAAATAAAGCACTTGAGGCAACAGTTTTAGACATGGCCTAATGCCAGCCAATTAATCTGCCTACACTTGTATTGCCAATTACCAAACTAATCGATCGAATTGGTCTAGCGTGTGCCTGAAAACAGCAACAACAACCACTGTAAAAGTCTTTATTAATTTATCGATCAGTTGATCATTTGATCAGTTGATCATTTGATCAGTTGATCATTTGACCAGATTGAAAAACACGTGATACGACATCAGCGTAACCAATTTAGCAACAATACATATACATTTCTCTCATCTTTTTCATTAAGCCAGAGACACTTCAGACAAGCCTTTTACTTCCGTCTCCCACTTGGCCACTTCACATTGTTTGCCCAACTTTGTGCGTACTTCACTGATGCTATTCCTTATCAATAGCAAAATTAAATATAAATAGTACACAAAACACACAAATACGTATATACCCCATATTGTATTAAATTGCACGCGTCAATGCAATGCTAAATATCATTGTCTATGGTATTTACACCGCTTCTCATAAATATAGGTTGGACATCACATTAGATATTCTGATCTCTCCATTCAATTCCATTTAATTAAGTATCTAGCAGCTGTTTTATTTTTGTGATTCATTAGTTGTTTACCAATTTCACAATAGAATTTCTTAGTGAAAACAAACAATGTAATTTCACATAGTTCTTATCTCTATTTTTATAAGCTTATTGCTGATCATTGGGAAACTTTCGGCAATTTCAAACTGATAATAGAATAGTTTATCCAGTTTTGCAAAGTTATTTTTTATAAATTCCGACAATATCAACGGTATTCGAAATTTAGATTAAGTCTAAAAAAATACAAAGGGAAACTTGGCAGCTCTTAAATTGATTGGCAAATCATATAATTTATATATATACTATATATAAAACTTGTGATCCATTCGAGCTAATGACGCACTGTTCCAATGCCATCATCCAACGCATCCGATTCTAGAGAAATTCATCCCAGATAATATACTTAAGAATGTTAAGTTCCTACTTTTTATTTTCAAGCTGTAATTCAACACTCATAAAGTTATAACTGCATCTAAAACCCGTTTATTGTTTTATTATAGCATGGACTATTTTAATATTTATAAATGGATCGCTTCCCGGAACGGAATTCGAATTTACGCTGAAATTAAATTTGAAAAAAAGTCTTAGTTATAATAATAAATAAAAGCAAGCAGAACACAATACCAAAGTGTTATCAATCGTGGTTTACTGTTTGTTGTACATACATATAAAAGGGTTCAATTTAATTGAAAATTATTCTCGGCGCGTGTTTTCCAAATTTGTCTTGCAATCTTAACCTTGATATACTTACTTCTTTATAGTATACATAATTGCGCAGAAAAGCAAACAATCTAGTAAATGAACATTTTTAAATAGAAAGGCGAATGGCAGCTAACCGACATATTGACTTCTTGTGGCGATATCATTTGAAGAGTTATTTGTTTCTTTAATACTCTAAGTCCATAAAACTACCAATTGCGGGTAGTTTGGTTCACAACTACGGCATCCATAACATAGATAAATCGGTGTTTTCCACACAAGAAAATAACCAATTGTAGTTTCTAAAGTATCATTTACTTTCTTACATCATCATTTATAATAATTCTTATCATAATTTATAATAAATATTATTTACAGGGTATCTGATAGTTTAGATGCAACAACCATACCATGATGGCTTCTTATCACTTATAGCTTGCTTTATACAATTTTCAGGGCTGCCAAGCTGGAAGACTTTCTTTTATTATATTCTTAGGCGTTAGTATTACCTACTACATAGTAGAACCATATCAAGTACATATAACCTTAGCTTTGAAAGACATGGCAACTCTAGCAATATCAGCATATAACTCAATAAGCTGTCACTCTTTTGTAGAACAGTCAATAATGTCTGTCGATAAGATGTTTTGCAGTGTGCGTGTCTATCTAAACTTAAACTGTTTTTTTTTTTTAGATGATATTGACGATCTTAGATAATTATAAGTGAATGTCAAGAGGACTTTCCCTGACATTGAAACCTTATTTAGTATGACATAAGTAAGCACACTCAACTTAAGGTAATGCATGCTTTTGCTACCATAAAGCGACGAGTCGCGTGAGTATAGAAAAAGTTCCATTAATTTTTGGCGCCGATAATGTCAAAATCATTGAGCACTCCATTTGGAATATCCCGAGAGCTTACAGTTTATTTATGAGTTCGCTGTGGTTTCGTTATTCAAGTGGGAACCGCGTGAGCAACATCGATTTATATATGATATATTGTCAGAGATGATTACTGAAACAGATTTACGAAGGCCCCCCAAAATAAAAATACTTCTTGACTGCGTATACATATTTGAATGGTACTAGTATATATCATTTATGATTACTCGAACCATACAATAGTTTCTTGGTACAATGATTCATTTAATTGCTATCACAAAAAAAAAAAAAATAAGAAATTAAATTCCGGAAATTAAAGATTAACTAGGATTGGCTTTTAATCGGCTCCATAATACTGGGCCTGATAGGCAAAGCTATTGGTCTGCTTTGCCTCAATCAGAATGGATATGAAACGTTGTCCAATGCCGCCGGCAACGACATAGGCATTGCCCTCGTTGTTGTCCTGGGTGCAAATGATCTCCACGAAGGTGACAATGGAGCCAACGCCGGACTGGGGATATGTCACCTGCATGCTGACGTCGTTTTTGGTCGCATAGTTGTAGACATCGGCATCCTGGGCAACCAATCTGTCGCCTGAAAGTAGACAGCAATAAATTTGTAATTGTATTTGTTCTTATTTTCACATAAAAAACGTTGCATAGTTTTTGGTGCAGCCATGAGGACTATCGTTAACAATCGCTCACCTGAGATACGTGCTCCGAGTGTATAACGCACAGATTCACCCACGGCACGAGCACGAGGGGATGCGGGTTGCTTCTCCAGACGTTGCAAATTTAATCCAGGATGCTTGGCAGCAAAATCGCGCACATTCTCGACGACAAGAATGTCGCGATGTATATAGTTATCCCGGGCAACGCCGGCCAAACTGCTGGACACCAGACAGCCAAAAATGGCCACCACTAAACACATACTTAATTTGCACATATTATTTTCACTTTTCAATTGATATACGTTCCAGCTGCGACGAGTAGAGAGCTCTGAATGAGTCCAACAGGTTCCAATTGTTTATTATTTATAGCATTGTCTAGCAAATGGAACCCTTTGATTTGTTTTGCCCCATACCGCATCCCCCGATTCCGATTCGCTCTTATCACACCCATTGACAATTTCCACTGACAACGTTTAATCCGACAACAAGAACAATATCTATGGCCTGTCAACGATCCCTGAATGCTCTTCCTAAATATGTACTTGTCTGTTATTATCGCTACCTTCTTAGATTTTCGAATTTTTAATCTGTGTTTCAAAATGATAAGCCCTTCAATGTAATTTTTTGCTAAAATTGTATAGTGTTCAGTTGCTTATACATTTTAGGATTATTTAAGTAATCTGTCAATGAAAATGGCTCGTTTATCAGAAACTTAATTCTTAAATTCGAATTCAAACTGCCTAATTTTAATGAAAAATTAAATTTTCTAAACTTGCCCCCTATGTAAAGGGATTGTATGTTGTATTTTGAAGAACAATTGAAGAACTTTCCCGATAAGTCTGTATGATGGTATTCCTATACACCAACTTCAAGACCATCTTACATGACCCCTTTAATAGCTACAAATAAATTGATAACGCCAATTCGAAGCCCAGCCCATATGAGTCAATTTAATTGAACAATTGGCTGATATTGGGTACAGAGACGAGACGATCTAATCGGAGGGTAACATAAACATGTACCAAAATATCGGAGTGTATGGTATGCTATGGTATGATACTCGCACACTTCTATTTTGTTAACTTGGGATGATAAGTGGCGTAGAATCATAAACAACATAAACAGCACCTGACAATTTGATAGACAATTGAACGGTAGCCTTTTTTTATTAATCATTTAGTGATAGGCCTGGGTATATTATGATTCTGTGTCATATCTACATATTCCCAACTCTATTTTAAGACATTTCGCAGAACTTTATCAAAAATCCGCTGGAGGATTTCCCTGGAACTGAAAGCCTTCAAGGGGCTTCATCGCAATTACAAATTAGTCAATCAAGATTAGACAATCGCCATTGATAACAACTGATATTATTGTTCAATTCATCAATTGTGAGTCAATAAATGAAGATAATTAAGTGCACATCTGCCATTGAAGATGTTGGTGCAATCGATAAGTTCGCTCGGTTTTAAATACCTTTGAAATACCCTACGCTAATGCATATCGATATATTATAATCGTTAACTTATTAATTATAAATATGATAATAAGTCATAATTTATGAGAAACAAATCGGGCAAAGAAAAAACTTAATCTGAACATTTCATGCTTAAAATTCAATGAATTTAGAGACAATATATTGTGTAAGTCTAAAATATTTAGGTATTAGTCTTTTTTTTACTACTTTTTTTTTTTTTTTTTCCTCTAAATGATCTTGAGCATAACTTTCCATAAATACATATTTAGATTAATTCTCATCAGTCTTGTCAATTTCATAGGAATTTTTAAGCAAATCTTTGATTTTCCGACAGATTATATTCTCAGAGCAATCAAGCGACAGATTGGATTTATAAAAATATTGATATGCATTTGTATAACTACATATTGGTATAGTTTATAAATGAATACACTTATAGCTGTATTTAGTGTTTAAAAAACTTGTTTATTTCTAATCATTATTCAGACTTATAACTCTAGAGTTACACTTGAATGTAAATATTTAAATACATTTACTTATATACGGTAAATATATTGTATATATGTAGATGTCTGTGAATGTATAAATTAAAAAAAATAGTACAATAATGCCACACAGCGACTGTGTATGCTGTGAATTGTGTTTTGAAGCACTCAATTGATAAATGATTACAATATACATAGTACAAGAAAAATAATAAATTGATTTAAGATTTATAGTCTGTGGAATGTGGCAGCAAACAGAACTTAGACATTAATTAATTAATAAATATATCGATAAGGTTCTGAATTATAGGTAGGATAATATACGAATATTACAAAATAGTTTACTCATATTCATATAGAAAATAGTCCTTGCAAGGCTAATGCAAAAGGCATACATAATCTTTTCTGTTCTTCAACTGGCGCTATACAATTATATATATATAGTATATATTAACATATATTGCACACACGATTTGCTGTTTTGCCTTGGCCCGCAGCGGCACCGCTCGCACACATACCACACCCGTTAGCGCCATCTTCTACGCTCTCGTGCGTCGCTCTTACTCTTTCGTTGTGCACAACAAAAATGTACACACACAGTTAACTGTTCTGGGGATCTGGGAAATCGGTTTAGCTTATTATCCCTGGGCCTATATACATTATTACACTTAGATCGAGACAATTGCAAAGCATTTGAATAATATTCCAATTTCTTATGTAAAATAATAGCTTAGCTTTTATAATTATCATTTTGATTTGTTGTTTTGAAGAGAATTCCAATTATCACCACAGTAGCGTAAATGAATTAAATGAATTTGTGAATTTATTTAATTCGAATATCTGTTGTAATATCATATGAAATCACAAATATTAATTACGACAACTAAACCGATTTCTAGGCCCATTAATGTTTTCGTTTTTGTACATTATAAAATATACATCTACTCATATGCAAGTTTGAATGTACGTAGGTATGTATGTATGTATATATGTGTGTACGTTATAAAACCAACAACAATTCCATTTGTTTTCATTTTCACTAAATTTCTTTTGTCTAAAAACGGAGCCCCACCCCCTGCCCCCCTTTCCCTACCCTACATGTCCCCCAATTAGCCGACCCGGTGCACGTTCCCATTTGAAACCCATGTTAGATATTGCTTTAACGCCTGCTTGGATGCTGTGATCTACCAACGCGGACGTATCTCCTTAAAGAGCCACTTTTGGTAGCCATCGTTGACATCGCATTGTCCCAGCGAGAGTTGTTGCGTTGATGGATGCAGTGCCATGCACTTTTTGTGGACGCGATGCAACAGATGTTTGGTGTGTTCATTATAGCTCCATGGTCCATCGACGGTGCCCAGACGGCAAACGGCCAGCTTTATGCCCTGAAGATCCGCCTCGACGCAACGTTCGCCGACGCCCAGCTGTCCGACGGCATTCAGACGCACCAGCTGATTGTTGCCACCGCCATGACAATAGGAGAGACCCATAATCGCTGGTGGTTGGTGACCCATCGAGTCCAAGCAGCCATCAGAGGCAACCGAGCGCAGTTCACCCCAATGCAAATTCGCCGGCAGAGCGGGAAACTTGTCAACCACATCGTAGGCAATGTTGTCCATAAACCATTGGAAGGATTTGCAATTTAGACGCTTCTTCAATGCCAATTGCTCGGTTATATCGCCCATGTCCAAGTAACGAGCCAATGGCTCGCGTGTGTAGAAGAATTCTTTGTGTGTATCATCGAACCAGGTCTCAATCACACGCTTGTAATTGATAGTAATCAGTGGTCCCTTCTTTTTGTTCGCCAGTTTGCCAAAGTTGTAGGGCATAAAACCACGATAGACATGGCCAACACGGGAGCATGGCACCCACTCAATACTGCCACCACACTGCCAAATCTTGAAGCTCAACTCGAAGTTCTCGCCGCCCCAGACAAGCAGGCCAGGATCATAGGCTCCCAGTTCCAGAAAATATTCGCGATTTATCGCAAACAAACCGCCTGCATGCGTGGGACTGCGATAAGGTTCCGAGTTGTGGGCACGACGACGTTGCTCCCGACGTGGCACCTCGTTTTCCTTGTACAGCATGCCCCACTCGAAGATGCCGCGGAAATGATTGTCACTGCCATAAACTGGTCGATACTCAAACGACTTGTGATCAATGCCATCAATAATAGGTACTGTCATCACAGTGCGATCTCGATAGATTGGCGCCAACAGCGGTGGCAGCCAATTGAGGTTCACCTCACAATGGGCATCCAGAAAGACAATTACCTCACCTGTCGATAAATATGCAAAATGTGAATATAGTATACTCAAGTCAATTTGTGCAACGCAAAAGCATTTATGAGAATGATAGACTTTAAACTGTTTCGATATCGTATTAATGATGATATTTAACTAATTTTCTGTAATTCAATTATCGAGAACTCTAAGGGAGACCTCTGCATTAATAAAAATTAGAATTTAGAGAGCCAAGCCATGATCAAAATGAAACTCCGCCTTTAATCTTTCTACGTTTACAATCATACACTTTCTCTCCACTTGAAAAATGTCTATGATTGATAAGTAACTAGATATTAAATCGATAATTAAGACATTTCGAAATTTGATTAAGCTCTTAACTCGTGTTGATAACAACAAACTTTTGTGGTGCAGAAAAGCACTCAAATCGCTCTAAAAGACTGTCCACTGTGGTTTACTCACCTGTAGCTTCCATGGCACCGCGGGAACGTGTACGAATAAGACCCTCACGTTCCTTGTTGCGTATGATCTTAACGAGCCCATCAAACTGTAGGACGTAGTCGTCCAATTTCGAGCGCAGATTCTCCTTGTCCGAGTAGTCATCAACCAGGATGATCTCATGTAGCATATGCTTGGGCGAACGATCAATAACTGAATGCACAGTTCGCATTAACACAGAAAATCCTTCGTTGTGAAACACAATGATAACACTGGTTGTGGGCAAATCATATGGATAATCCCAGTGCTTGCACTCTTCGAGTCGTGTATCTCGCACAGAGCGGTGCATCGATATCTCATCGGAGCAGGCAATATTCATGCCATATTCCATTTCCGAGGCATCGGCTACATTTTTCTTATCCGACGATAATGTATGCGCATCTCCATTCTCTCCTGGACCCTTACGTGGTTTTAGATCTTTCGGTTCAAAGTTGCCAAGACCTGTAAAATAAACAAAATACATGTGAATAAACGTAGAACACTTGCAAAAATTTAAAAACTCAGTTGCAATAACTCGTCACACAAATGCACAACAGCTGTCTAATCATATCTTGGACAGAAAGGCAAAATAAAGGTAGTATTAAACAGATATGACTGTGTATGATCAATACAATACAATCCAGTTTATACATATATTGATTGTCAGTGCAAAATTAATTAGTTCAGAAACGGACAAATGTATACAATGAGTTAAAAAAGAATATAACTTCGAAGTAAATCTAATACTTTAATAACGCTTTTAATAACGATTTATATATTATTAAATACCAGTTTTCATCAAATAAGTAATGCTAAGAAGTCGTAAATCTTTCTAAGCTAATAAAACAAATACCTTTCCGAAGAGCTGAAATTGCAAAATTATATTCATATAATTACAGTATTATGGACAGTGACAAGTACATCGTCCTTCAACTCCGACCTTTTCTCCACAAAAGCGATGCTTGCAACTCGTTAGCCTCTTTGCAAACATTGCCAAGATTGTGCAAACAAATGCCATTTAACGAGACTTGAAACAAATGCCATTTGGCGAGACTTGAAACAAACAAATTCGAATAATAAAAAGACTAAGAATGCTACCGTCGAGTGTATTTAACAGTAGGAAACCTAGTACACAATTTTACTAAGACTGTCAATCCAGTTTAACATTAACATAACATTAATTTCTGACCCCCATAAAAATATGAAATCCAATTTTTACGATATGCTCCGATAAGTTTCTTTTGTTATGACAGTCTTAAAGTATAGAGGGTCAAGTATGAAGAATATAACAAATACTTTTGCAATGTAAAGACAGTCTTTAAGTAAAGCATTATGGGATCTCTGATGGCTTTTTGTGTCTGTTGCACATTGCCAGAAGTTATAAGCCTCTTTTAACCATTGGGTGCCGGTCTCATTATATGCAACCTATGTTCTTTTGTATGTGTGATGTATTCACTTACCTTCCACTAGCTTGGGCTGCTCACGTGGCCTATTCTCAAGGCGTTGATGACTGAACTTGGGTCCGCCAAAGCGCGTATGATACGCCTCCTGGACACGCTTGTGATGATCACTCCAGTTGGCCAACAGATAGAGCAGAGGCAAGATGACCAAGAGGCAGAGAACCAAGCGGCAAATGCGACCGCTGCGTATGTTGCTCACACGCATCTTTTAAAATAATTCGGAATCTTGTCTAAATTTTAATTTCAATTTGTATTCCAATTTTCCAATAAATGTTGACGTGTCTACGTCAACGGCGACGTTAGCGTCGCCACCAGCAATTGGATACACAACTACAATGTTAGGCGGCGACGACGACTGCGGCAAAGGCGACAGGTAAACAGCAAAAGGTAACAACAATTAGTCAGCCAGCAGCAGTTAAAGAATTTTTTGGTTGCTCTGGATGTGTGAAGTTGATGTCAATGCACGAATCGCTGTCAATGTGTTTGTGATTTGTGTGAATCTGAAAAGTAAATGACTATTAGTATGTGTGCCTCTGCTGTTCTGTGTGTGTGAATGTGTGTGTCGTGTTCGTGTTTATGTGAGTAGAAGAACCAGGTGAGCCGCCGCTGCGAAAGTACCGATCAAAAGGCAATCATCGATAATGATAAAAAATGAGCGTATCGGCTAAACCGCTGTTAAATGTTAGTTGCACAGTTATTAGAGTTCGATATAAAATTTACTTTTGTTGCTTCTTACACTAACACATAACGCGGTGAAATTCACGCGACGCTTACAATTGCAATGCACACAAAATTTGCGGTGCAAACGTAAACAAAAAAGTAGACACACTGTATGTGAAACTGCCACGCGTGACGCGTTTGACGTTTTCTAGCACATCAGGTGTACTGTTGTTAGCTTGGTTATTTTAAAGCTAGTTCTGGCTGTTTTGCTATTAGCCAGAAATTTGGCTATTTTTAAAATATATATTTAGCTTTGATTTTCTATTAATAATATTTAATCTAAAAGTGGGTAAACGTGAACACATAAATAAATTTAGATACTTTCAGCTGTTACATGCTATATTTTCTAAAAAGTGGGCAGCACAATATAGAAAGACTGTTTTGGTCCGAAGGCTGCCACCCTGCAAAAATATTTAATCTGGCAAGTCAATTCAAAATGTCCCAAAAAAGTTACTTTGGAAAAATAGCTTTTTTTAAGCTTCTGTATTTTTGAAAATAGATTTTTTTAAAAATTTTCTCACAGTTGTTTTTTAAAACTTTGCCGATTATCTAAATTTGTATTTAAGTTTAAATTTGAAACTCCCTCGCACCATAATCATCATAATCATAATTTAATTCTTACATTACCAACAATTTAAATTTGATCGGATCTTGAGCACCTTAACGCCAACTGTCGGCAGAAATACGCATCAAATGTTGTCTGAAGTCTACTCATAATTACCAAACGCAGACTCTGCTTTTGCGCATTCGAACAGGGCTGCCACCTGGCGAAAGGAATTTGAACCCGATTTGAGAAGTCATTAAATAAAGTGTACCTTAATTTTTTACATAAACATAAATACTATGATTCTATCATTTTAAAAAATAAAGTAAATAATATTAAATAAGAAGAATGAAAATAAAAAATTAAAATGAGTGAATCCAAAACACAATTTACATTATTTAAGAAATGTACAAATATTAAAGTAATCGAAAGTATATAAAGTGAATAAAGTACGTACCTGTTTTGATAAAAATGTACCGAAAGTATCACTGTGTTTGAGAACTAATTTAGGACTTTTCCTCTTACGATTCTCGCTAACGTCTTTCGCTTCACATTCCCTTGCGTTGCGCATTTATGTAATCTATACGTTTAACATGACGCAAGTCACGTTTCAATGTGAGGCGCAATTGAAATTTGCAAAGACGTTACGATATTCGAGCAGTAATCATATTTATTTACATACGTTACATTTCAAACATTACAAAATTTTACAGTTAATAAATATATGTACATATGTACAGATCCAGCTCAACACGTATTTACATTTACTAACAATACATACTTATATATCTAATTAAAGTTCAATAAATAAAATGGCATGCCGCCAATTGAGCAATCATCTAATGCGGCGCCCAGCGCAACGTAGTATCTAATGTTTCATTTTATTGCCCATCCGTATAGTGTGAACACTGCCAACACGGCGACGATCAAAGAATGGCTCCGGTTCGTTCAGTGCACCAATGGCAGTAACTGCCGCAAATCCTCCGTCACCAGGATTATCAGCCATCGTATGTCCCACACTCTTGAGATACTCGACCACCTTAGTGCTGACCTCAGCCTCGTAATCAACCTTCATGGGGATCAGTTGGTGATGCAAGCGTCCATCATTGACAGCATTTCTAATGCTTTCGTGACGAATGAGGTACTTTATAATAACCTATTAACAAATAAGAGTAATCAATTATTTGATTGTTTGTTTTTGGATTAATTGGTGTTAGCAGCTCTACAACTTTCACTGTTGTCAGAAATTGACCGATAAAACAGGAAAGTCCTGCCAAAAGTAATGCTAAGTGATGTTATTAAACCAAAAATAAAACACGAAGCTAAATTACAAACAAAGCACATAACAATAAAACTTTTGCGATTAAATAGAAAAGTATTCGAAGTATCTTAAAGCTTGCTTCTAAATATGATGATTAAAGCTTTATGTGAAGTTTTATATCGAAATAGAAAATGTTTATTTAATTCGGTTGCTTCAAAAGTCTAACTAATCAACTTAATAGATCGAAAACAAATTATCGCACTGAAAATCGCTTCAGCGAAAATAAAGTTGTAGATACAGCGATGCATTTTAACTTGTAATAAATAATTGCAATGTTTTCTTAAAATGGAGCATAGCTATGAATGATAATTGGATTTATATGAATACATACCGCTGCCACGCAAGTTGTGATCTTGGTGCCGCCAGCAGCACCGACCAATAAGCGCACATCGCCATTGGCATCGACTAAGATGGCGGGATTCATTGAAGACATTGGCCGCTTGTGGGGATGAATGTAGTTGGCGGGGGATGAGGGTACACCGAAACTGTTAATAACACCCGGTGTGGAGAAATCATCCATTTCGTCGTTCAAAATAATTCCCGTCTGCGGAGACGCCACCTTGGCACCAAAACTGTGAGGGGGGAAAGAAAATTGCGAATTAGATATTCAAACATATCGAGATGTCGCGTTATTACTTACTAGGTGTTAACGGTACTTGTAATGGATATGGCATCACCATTGGCTGCCAGGACATTCATATGGGCGGTACCGTGATCCGGTTCAACAGTGAAATTGGCACCATAATGCAAGTAATCCTGCGACGTACTGTCATCCTTTATTAATTCCCTCACGCTCTTCACCAGATCAGTGCCAAGTATTTTATCCAGCTGCTGCTTTATGCTCGGACCGAATTCGGGATCATTCTCATAGTCGCCCAAATTGGTGCGTTGACCATATGCGTGCTTAAATGTCTCGACAACTCGCTGCCAGTAAATGCCTTCATTATCCGTATAAAGGTCGTTCATCACATTCAATATGAATGCGAGAATCGGGCCACTTGATGGTAAAGGTGTTGTATATAGTGTAAATCCGCCGGTCACGTTTGCCGATATATGACCATCGCTCTCCCAACGTACTCTGTAATTGACGAAAACACAATATTGATAAAAACGTTATTGCAAAAAAACAGGAAATATAACTACCAATTGCTAAATAAATATATTACTTTTTCAATATAAGTTCAATTGGTTAAAAACAAATTATCTAATCTGTATTTGTATATCTCGAGTATATAAACTTGGCTGATTGGAAGTGCATTACGCTTATTTAACAAGTACTCTATAAATTTAATGAAGCCATTTTCAATATGCTCAATATAATTGAAATTGATTAACTAATTATGTTCTGTTTTTATGGGTCCTAAAATTGAGGTGAAATTAGTTATTTAGATAAAGCTTTAATGTGCTTTCTGTATTAGAACTTAAAGCTATTGTTGTGATAATGAGCCATTAATAATAAGTATTATTTGAGCTTTAATCTCTTGTTGTGCTCATTAGCTTTAACTGAAAGCTTTTATATGCTTTAGAAGCTCTTAATGATCGAGCTCATCAGTAACGATCCGATATCTCAATTTTCGCATATTTTCAACTACAATACATACTTGAAATTTTTCAGATCATCCAGAGTTATGATGCCGCCCAAGCGCTGAATGTCCTCGACAAATTTGATGCCCGTGTGGCCGCCATAGAACTCGCCGGCGCCATTGTTGGCAATCCGCTCCAGCGTTTCGGCCAATGTGGTGCGCTTCATGTAATCGTGCTCCACGTAGGGATCGCCATTGTCATTGAGGAACATTTTGGATAGACCTGGATCATTTTGGATTTGCTTCAATTTGGACTTGATGGCGGCGGCCAGATAACGTGAGACAACATGACCCTCGCGTGCCAATTTAATGGATGGCTGGAATAGATGCTTCCATGGCAGGCGACCGTACTTCTGATGCATTTCCCAGTAGCCAAGGATCTCGCCGGGCACACCACCGGCCCTGGCACCAGTTACCTCCTTTTGGCCAACAAACATCTCCCTGTGGGCCGCCGCCGGTGCCGATTCGCGTGCAATAACCGTATCCACTTTGCCAGTACGACGCGTATAAATGGTTGCCACAAATCCGCCACCGATGCCCATCGAATGTGGCAACATGATGCCCTCACAGAGTAGTGTGGCAATGGCAGCGTCGACAGCGGAGCCGCCATCCTGCAACATGTTGCCGCCAACCTCGGCACATCCAATGCCGTTGGATACAACGGCGCCAGTTAAATAGCGCGTATCCCGCGATCTCAGTCCAAATACGAGGCCCAGCGTCAAACCAGTGACTACGAGAGCTGCAATCACCAGCCATATTATAATCTTCTTGTTAATCACAAGCCTGCAAATGCACAAATCCAACTCACATTAATAATATTCGAATTGCTGAAAGGAAAAACTCATCGACATCCAATCAGATGTCAATTCTTCAGCTCAAGTGGCTCGCCAAGTGCTTCGATTGTTGTGCTGTGATTTTATTGAGTGGCCACTAGATTCGATAATCGTCTCCGATTAGCCGATTTATATGTTTGATTTCTGTTTCTGTTTCTGTTTCTGCCTCTACTTCTACTTCTACTTCTACTTCTGTTTCCGATTTCGATTCTGTTTTCGTTTCGTTTGCTGTTTAGTTTAGTTCGTTTAGTTTGTTGTTGTATTCATTTGTTCAATTTGATTATTGCTAATTTAACCGCTTTAACATTTTGTATACACAGCCGTTAGACAAACACACTCACAACGGTTACCGGTATTCGAAATGTGAATACCCCGGTGCGAACGATAGTAACAGCTTTGAAATATTGCCAAAACCAAACAGTTAAATAATATGTTTAATATGCTAGATACACATATTTTGTTGTTGTTGTTTTGTTTCTCTGCCCAAATGGCAGTTTTTCTAAGGCCTGTTCCGATTTTCATTTAAGTATGTGGCTTTTAGGTCTGTTTCAATTTTACATTTTAGAAATTCCAGATCGAATTCGTTCATTATTTTAGCGTGCCATGATGATTTGAGAAACTAATTTCCATATACTAATAATCAATTCGAATGACTTGAATCAAATGAGATATATTCCAAATCTGCTAATCATTTGCAGAAAGTGAACGAAAATTCAAACCGTAACAAAATATTTGATGCTAGTGAACTATTTTATAATCTGAATTCCCTTAATCACTCAATTTTATTATTAGCTTAAATACGAGTTAAATATATAATTATGACTTTAGGTAAAAAATAACTATAGTATTGATGATTTTACATCACCAGTTAGAGTATTTACTTATATTTTATTGCAATTTTAGATTACACTTGGGTTTTTCTATGCCGGAGTTTGTTGGCGAGAAGAGTGGGGGAAAAGCGTTGCAAACAGTTACAGAAAATAGTCACGCCCAAGCGAGCCAGGTGTTTTTTTTATAGACTTTTGCTTTAGTCTGACAACTACTGTTGTTGAAATGCATTTGTATTGTTAAATGAAAACTTACACATATTCTTAGCTAAAATTAGTAATCTTTTGAAACAACTCAATGCACAGTAGGATATAAAATAGCTTTAACAGACCCTAAATAACATTATAGACCACAAAGTCACAATTCATGGGGATGATTTATAGTAGAATTACTAATGGAAAAGTAATTTCGTAGATAAGCCCACGATGACAATGACAATTTTAAATTAAATTTAGAGACTTTCTCAAGTACCATGACATTGGAAATTATTAATGACGTCTGGCAAATTTAAGGTGATTTTGGGGTCTTTGGAGTCTTCAAGTCCCCCGAGCATCTGAGGCAAAAGTCCAAACAGTGTAGCTTATCAGTTAGTATTTTGTTTGTTTTTCAGTTAATGTCGTTCATAAAGATGCGAATAATGGTCATAAAACTCGACAGTTCTATTAACAAGCAATTGTTTTTATTATTAGCGCCGATTTTTTTAATGTTCCCATTGATGAGAAACGAGGTTGAGGAAAGAAAGTATATAGTAGTTCGCGACTCTTAGGAATTTATTAAAGAACTCGAACTTGAATTCGAGTGCTTCGTAATTCTTAACTAATGCTTGTCATTGTCTGACATATTCCTGGCATAGACTTGATATAGATTGAAGATTATATATATTCCAGATAATTCTGCAAATCATCGTTCGTCTAGACGCAAATAATAAAACCCATTCATTAGTAAATTGGCTTGTTTATTTTTTTTTAAGATTTGCATACGATAGAATATCATATCGTATTTCTATAATTGCTATTTTCTTACACTTCGGTTGCTTTCGGCATTCGTCATTCGCCATTCATCCATTCTTAAGAATTTGAACAATTTGAGACCAAGAATAAATTGATTATATGGTTTTACAACTTATAATAAGTACCTATACGATATATGCACCTTATCTCTATCGGCTCCTGTGTACTGTGTACTGTCACGTAAGAAATTTAATCTCGATAACCAGCGATTCTTCAAGTTACTCCGAATAACAGTATGCCTGATAAGGATTACAAGTACAATAGCATTGGGTAAACATACTACTTCTTTTATATCGTATATATATTTAGCCATCTTTATTAAACATTTTATATATTCATAGCTTCTTTTATCTAGTAGCAAGTCAGCAAAGAGGGAATATATTCCTCTATTGTAGTTTATTATAAACAGGTATAATTTCGAAATGGTTAACCTTTCGTTTTTATGAATTTCTTAAATATTTTTTACGCAATTTGCATTAATTGTCGTTTAACATTTACTGTTTATTTATTCATCGTTTTTCGAAACTTGACTACGTCACGGTTCAAACAATTGGCAAACTCGTTATTAGAAAGTATTGTAATACATTACACGGTTTAATGTTGCTATTTTTAACGCATTCTCGTAATCCAGAGTATTGGTGGGATATTTCTCATTATATTTATTATATAGTATATTATTATATCATAGTATATTTAGATGGAATGTTCAGACAATAAAGTCAGAGATTTGATAAAATGTTAGGAATTTGTAATATGTTTAACTTTGTAATATGTAAAGTATTTTCTTGGATCTTTGCTTTTGCAATAACTCTTCGAAAGTTAAGTCATAAAAATAAATTTGTTGATAATTTGCTAGTGTGAAATTAATAATAACACTTCAAATTTATGTGGGCGTTGACTAGTAATATTTAAAGACTGCACATCTGACTAACCCATTTCCCACTCTGGTGTTTGATTTTTTCAAGTCGTAGAAACCAGCAAAGTTTCATTTTTATTCTAATTTCATTCTAAGATTATACAGGGATTTTAAGCCAATAATTATTTGTTTCCATATAGATGACATGTTTTGAATTAAGCTCCTCAATTGTTATTATTTCGTATGTTTTGTTATTTGCATTTTCAAATTATATTGATTTTTCACTCGTTTTGTTGTCGCTTTGTGCTTTGTAAGCAACGAAGCAAAATGTTAAAAATGCCTTAAACGTGCAATAGGGTCAAAGTCAATGTGGAGAATTAGAGGGGACCTGTTAAAACAGTAAACAATAAAGTAGAATAATAATAATAATCATAAGCACGTTTAATAATTATTGAATTCTATGGTATTTGCAATTCAATTCGAACGGTCTTCAATCAATAACAATATAATTACTCGTACAATGCTCTGTAATTTTATTAACTTTAACAATTTCGTGACGATCGACTGATCAGCTGAGAATTTAAACGAAAATAACAGATTGTTAAATTTCAAATTTCGAAGCAAATATCTAAGATATCATTTTCGATATTCGCAAAATATTATGGATAGACTTATCGCATCTACCATAGTTTACGATCATTATAAAACAATAAATTCTCTTTCACGATAAATAGTAGAGTTCGTATCTTAATCTTATCGGGGTGCCTCTATTTATATTAGTATAGAGGTATATCCATAAATAGAACCTGTTAAGCGACACAATAATCCGCTTACCAAATATTTGGGGCATATTGTAAATTTCTTTGTGGCTTCGTATCTAGATTATACGATCGTATATATCTTATATTGGCCAATTAACCACGACCACTCTGCGCTATAAAAATGCTTAATTCCAAAGATTTGACAGGTGCAAGGTGATAAACAAATACAATAAATACAAATTTTCATAAAATGAAGAAAAACAACAACAACAAAATCAGCCACTCAGGAATCTATAATGGTTATATGTTCTTTCGATAAGACTGGTCGAAATGTAGTTGTCTTTTTAGCGAACTTCAATTACATGTAAGTTTGAATTGAAGTGAAATCATATGGCTGTAAAACTAAACTAGAAGAATACCCTATAATATCAAAATTAGACTGTACTAATAGTGTTTCATATTAAACCACAAATAGTATAAATCTTATCTCTAAGAAATTATCTTTAAACCATTAGAAAACTATTAAATTGAAATCTGGTCCATGACTGTTTACTGAGTCAGTAGAGTGGAGAATTTTCGATATAAGAACAACCACATATACCCAATAAGCAATCTTAGATGCACAGTATACAACCGCGACACGACTATGATTGGCTGTGTTACTTAGGTACAATGTCTATTCTCGTGTTATTTTTTTTTTTTTTCATCTTCAACATGTTATTGTCGCTATATATCGCACAATTGGGTGATAAAGAATTATATTTTTACAATAGCGACACACATTCTTCTCATAAAACCACAAATCTACCATTGACAGAAATTGTAAATGCCAGCAATTATTTATAACAATGAAAAAACACCATAATAATAATTTCCATAATACTCATTTTACGTCAAAACAAATGCAAATTAACACCATAAAAAAAACGCAGAAACCGTTGCAAATTGTATCAGAAATAATCATGTAGCAGTTGTTGTTTTTAGACATGCTTTACAAAATATAATGTTTAAAAAAAATATTTTTTTATACATATTAAACGATCTACTCATAAAACAAAGTATTAAATTCTTAAAACTCTGCCTAGTATCGACTTGAAAACTTTTTTGTGATTTTTGCTAAGAAAAATACTATCTAATATTTTTTTCTATTACTAAAAGTATAAATTTCTTGGGAACATACACTTAATCGTAATGAAAAAAAACCCGGTAAAATATGTACATAAACTTCGTAGCAAAAAAAACCCCGTTTTTAACTAAACTTACTAAAAAAAAAATGTTAAACGTACATTTTTGTAGCTGACTGTGCAATAGGTCAAGCTTACAGAACCAAGTTTGATTATTGATACAAATCAATAATTCAATTATAAATAGAAAGAAACTTAACACTTACTTCATTCTTACACTTTTTACTCAAGCAATTCACAATAAAAAAAAAACAAAACAGTAAGTCACGTCTGAGCATTGAACGGTTTTCGATGTCACAATAAAATCAATAATCAAAATAAAATGTATGTATGTGACTTAAATAAATTTGTAGGCAAACAATAACAAATAACTGTTAACGCGTTCAAGGATCAGCTTGTGTAAAAGCAAAGTTAATTGTATGGCAATTAAATGTAGGTGATCGCGTTTTGTCAGGCACTGTTGAGAGCCGGGGGCCAAGTAGTTAACCGAGCACCTGTCGCGTTTGACTTCGACTGATGCCGTTGGAGCGCAAACGACGCCGCATTACAACTTTGTTTCGATTCCACTGTTTTATTCAATTCTTTTCTGACGGCCTTACTTTTATTGTGCTCTTGCGTACATTCTAGATGCAGTTTATTTAACTACTAACTAACAGTTCTTTATCGAAAGAGTCAGAGAGTGAGAGAGTTAAAAACAAATCATACAATTTAGCTGCGGTGCGAGCGGCAAAGTCACACCTACTTCACTATAAATCTGCGTGAATGTGTGAGTGTGCGTGTGCGTGTGAGTGTGTGTGTTAATAGATGAGCGAGATGAGCGTTAAGCTCCACTCTCCATGTATGTGTGGGTATGTTAACTAATGAGCTCAATGAGAAGTTTGCCACACGATTTTAATTCCATTACTATTAACACTAGCTTGGTTATCGCAAGTCATTGTATGCAAATTTAACAGACTGTTAACAGTCTGTTAGAAAATAAAGCTTACAATACACTCAAGAAATTACTCATGTATGGCACTAATAAAGCTTTGCTTGGTGCCTAATAAAATATACATACGTGCATATTTTCTACTACTTGTAAAAGAAAACTGTTTATTATTTAGTTAGATCAAAACTACCCATGAAGAGAGAACCAAAAATTGTCGATGTGTAACCTATAAAAATATTTGAATTTTAGATTTAATTAAATATAAAATACGTATTATAGCGCGTACAAATAAATGTTTGTCATTTACAAATAGGACAATTGTTGTTTTTATGATTATCATTTAACGAAAATATTAAAAAAATAAATACAGTAGAATCCGATTATAACAACTCCGCTTATAGCGTTAGTCCGGTTATTGTGACGGAAACTCGATGACTTGGTTGATCCCCATACAAAGTTATATAAAAGGACCGCCGGTTAGTACGTCAGTCCGTCTCCGCTTTTAGCGACAAAGCGCTTATACAGACGAGATTTTTCATAATTTAACCGGATATTGCGACGTGCCAAACAAAAAATATAGCAAAATAATGGCAATAAATTTAAGCGAAGTCACAAAAATGTTTACAGCGTGCGTATGCAGACCTCATGGCTATATTCCATGAGATGTCCCGATATATTTTTAGTTTTTTCTGCTTTTTTCCATTAAAATTTAATGCGTAAATTTGCCAAATGTGAGTTAATGCACTAAATGCGTATGATGATGATAAAAACTTAATTTGTTTTATGTTAAAACATATTACGAACATGGCAATCATAAAATAAACAAAAAAAATTGTTTTTTCCACCTTTCTGTTAGTGCGTTGTCCGGGTATAACGACGTAAATCGTCGGTCCCTTGAAATTCGCTATAACCGGATTCTACTGTAATCTATCTTTTGAATACTTCGATATTTCTGAGAGATGATGTCGCAGTGACTTCGGCTCGTATCTGTGTGTGAGCCGAACAACTTCGGAGGCTTTTGCTGGACACAACATGAATTAGGTTAGTTTTTGCTTTAAAAACTATATTGTTTCTTGAAATGTCTCAACCGAACATACAAGTTGTGCCCATGAACGGTATAATTTTAAGCATTTTGCACATTAAATTCTATTTAATAAGTTTTGTAACGTGTAGTAAATATTTCTCATTAATCTAAGTAAAGGTTTATCTTTTTTATAATAAGTGTTTTGTACTTGATTTAAGCCAATCTGAAATAACCTTACTTCCGACACTGAATTGGATGGATTTAGTTCTAGAATGCCGCATCTATTTTTCTCGGTGTAGTTCGAGTCGAGCAAAAGTCGAGCAAACTCGAGTCGACGACTTCAGTGTGTTCAGAAATAAGAACAGCATTAAATGGCAATGGAAATTAAGTTAAATCACTAAAATTTGGCTTTAATTTGATTCACATGCTACAAATGATTTGTATGCCAGGCAAACTGTTCACTTTAACGCCAACAAGTTAAAATTGCTCCAATTGCAAATTCATTCTTTTTTTGTGAAGTTTCCTTATTTGTTTTCATTTTCGTGTGTTGCATGGTGGTGTGTTGTGTTTTGGTGTGAGTTGTGTTTTGGTGTGTGTTGTGTTTTGGTGTGTGTGTGTGTTGTGTGTGTTGTGAGGGCACTTATTAACGCCAACGTCCCATGGGTCCGGCAACTTTCACCGTGTATTTGGTGGAACGTCTTTTGGCCTTCTGCTGCTGCTGTTCCTGTTCGATCATCTTGATGGCAGCGGGACCAAGTGCCACATATGGCATATTAGGATCTGGGGTTGTGGGTGCCGGCAACGTGCCCCTTGGCATCCGTTGAAAGTTTGGCAATGGCGTGTTCTTCTTCTCGTGCGCCAGATCCGTGTAGCCAAGTTTACGTCGCTGCTGTGGCGTTATCTTGTTGCAGTGACACAGCTGGTGAATGTGCAAAGCACGCTCAAGATCAAAGTAACGATCACAAAACTTGCACTGCTTCCCAGCAGCTGTCAGTGTTGTGTTGCTCTCCCGTGTCTGTCTGCCCCGGAAGCGCACCTTGAAGTCATCATCGTGGGTGCGACGATGGGCGCCCAGCAATGATTTAATATGGAATTGGGCGCCACAGGAGCTGCAACTGTATGTGGGCTTGTGCATATGCTTGCCGCTCAAAAGGCTGCGCCGATTCGTTTGGTCCAACACCAACTCGTCCTGCATCGATCGACTCAATTTGCCGTCGTCGTCCTCCTCCTCACCCTCCTCCTCGATAATCTCACGGGGCGACAGTCCATTGCGACGCGGTGACTGCAAAAAGTCTGGAACGAAAAGATTATATAGTCTTTAATTATATTCTATAGTAGTCCGACTATTAACTCAAGTACAGAGAGGACAATCCTCCATGCTGAATCTGTTGGTTTCATTAAGGTATCTCAGAAACAGCAACGTTTTTTTTATAATATAGTTTAACTTTTCCCTTATAGTGTCGCCAACATTTTTCTGTTATAGCGATTCCTTTGTAAGCATCTATAGGACAATCCTCAACAAAAAGTTATGAGATTAGTCGAGACACATTTCTGAAAACCTTATAATTTTTTTTTATACCATAAGTGGATTTTTGAACATTAAGTCTTATGACAGCTATATGATATCGTAGTCCAATATAAGCCAAATTTGGTCGGATCAATAAGTCGCTACTTTAAACAATGAAAGTTTGGATGGTATTTAATGGTTCGATCAATAGTATCTATACTGATAGACAGACCTTAATGGCTATATCGACTTGACTTTCGATGCTGTTCAATATAGACATGTACAATCTACACGTCTATACTTAATAGCTCTTAAACCCTTAAGATACCGAGCTTACGCATAATTTTAAAGATTTGCTGCATTGACTGTTACTCACTGGCAATAGTGGAAATTTTGGGCGTCCAATGTTGGGCGTTCCCTCGTCTTTTAGTTTCATCTGGGATGTCTTCTTTCCGTGCTTGCGCTTCTGATTATGGCCAATGCTGCCTCCTTCGCTGGATCGTTGACCACGACGTCTGAGGGGCCGCGAGGAAACCGTCACGTGATTGGACTCGGACAAATAGTTGAGTTTCCGCTCGAGCGCCCTGTGGACGTTCAGAGCATCCGCGCCAGCCTTGTCAAGTGTTTGCAACTTAATGTTGCGCTGTTGATGCTGAGTGTTTTTATTGTTATTCTTCATTGTAAATTGTTAGTATTTTGTAGAACTTTGTGGCCGACAAAGCTCTTTAATGTATGTTTTAAGTGTTGAAAAAATTTCTTGTAGTTTGTCACTTTCACAACTGTAAAGTATAAACTGAATAAAAGTGATGCGATATTAAATTCAAAGCATGTTTAATTTCAAATTTCAGTTTGCATTCAACGTTGAATTAACAATTGTATCGAAAAACCCTGTTGAAATTTTAGTTAACGTTACGTTACGTTGATCATTTTGCGCTAACGTTTCTCTTTGTCGCGCTTCTGCGTTAATTCAAAAGTAGGGACGGCGCAAAATTCAAAAGTGCACTTTATTCCTAGCAACACTGTGTAACATTTAAGGAAAACTTAAAAATTATATAAAATTGAAGAAAGGTTGAAGCTCGCCACACCGGGGAAAAAAGCTGCATACAAATTCTTACAAATAATTCAACATTTTTCCATTTTATTAAATAGAAAGGTTACCAGACGTTCGAGACTGAAACACAATTATGTGGTTCAAGGCTGCCACCCTGTTTTTAAAAATGTATGTTGGGGACAAATATGACGTTAAAAAGCTGGCTAAATTTTTTTAACGCTAAGTTTCCATTGCAAGTTAAGCTAATTGAAGTATGCTTTCTAGCTAGAAACAGCTAATTTTGACCTTTTAAGAACTGGCAACACTGGTGCGTTACTTACGGCTGGCCGCGTGCATTTTTTTTGGCAGCCCAATAAAGTTAATTGCAAACCGCGGGAAGTTAACAAAAGCTTGATATTATTATTAAATATTAAGCCACGACCCTGTGCAAAATTGCGGATTAAGCAAATTGTTGTGTAGTGATACTGTTAGTTAGTGCTGTGGCATTTGGAATATGAGTGACACGCGTGAACAGATTTTGGAACAAATTAAATTACAAGGCGATCTCGTGCGTCAGCTGAAAGCATCGAAGGAGTCTAAAGAGAAGGTCAGTAAAAGGCCCTTTCTTACATACGTACGTGTATGCATCTGCGTACAAAACTAACAAGTGCAATTATTCATATGAGCACATTTATGTATGCTTCTTTAAGCCTATCATCCTGTTGCACTTTCATTGAGTATATACAAGTAATTTGAGTTATGTATTTCATCAGCCTCACGTATGTACATATATATGTATACACTTTATTGCCAAAACAGTTTGCACACAGAATCCCTATCACGCAATTCCCGCTCTTGCTGCGTTGGCAGCTTCATTATTGAATTTTACGTTTAGAGCAACCTTGTAATTAGATTGCATGCACATAATGGAGAGCTTAATTGACAGTGTGGCAACAACAAAGCAGAACTTTCACATTTGAGTCTTATTGTTGTTTTTGCTATTTCTGTAATTGTGTCGTTTGTTGCTTTTGCTCTTAAATAAAAGTTTCGTCTCTTTGGCTGTCAGTCGATGCATAAATCACGAAGAGCTTTTTTGTCTGCCAAGCTCTCCATATGCACAACTCCCCTTTTTTTTTTAATTTAATGTTGAACATTTGTGGTCATTGTTGTTATTGTGATTATTCTGTGTGCTCATGACCGACTGACTGGTCAAGCAGGAGGCTCAGCCAAAACCGGCTTTGCCACAACTTGACGGTATTTCAGCTGTCCATGTGTGTGTGCATGCGTCTGTGTGTGTGTGTGCTTAAGCAGCATTTAAGTCAGAGCAATTGTTTCAATTAACCATTAACAAATTCAAGAGCGCTGAAATCAGCTGTTATTGCAGCTTGACAACAGTTGCAAACCTATCGAATTATCGAAAATTTAAAAATGGACTCAACCAAAACTTGAGATTCTTATCATTAATGGAAAAGTATGCAAAGGGAATATTATGTAAATAAAAAATGATTTAAATTAATTACAGTTCATAGACAGATTTGTAATAATAATAAGCTGCGAACTAGTAAATCAATTGGGGGAAAGTATATTTGTCGTAGAATATTTAAACGTTGAGCTCGTTTGAGATGTACTTGAACCTGGCTATACGGCAAGGTCCTCGCGTATTCGCTTACCTAGCGCGTTTCGGTTGCAGTTTTTATTTCAAGTGCTCAAAAAAGTGTCAAGTGTTTGAAAACATGTTTCAATCCCAATACGATCAACAATTAAACAAATAAAAAAGAAAATACTACAGTTGGCAACCGGCGGTCAATAGAACGCAAGATGAGAAGAGATGCATTTTGTATTATTTCATAGAATTTATTTTTATTTCTTTTTTAAATTTATTTTCCTCTGCATACACACTGACATACACATACACGCATTTGTTTTTGTACATTGAACAATTTCACTTGTTTCGTAACTAACGTTGATTACTTTTAAAATTGCCAAAGTTGAAATTTTTTTATGATAGTTTAAATTAACAAAGAAATATCAACTTTAATCTGTTTTTTATTGTTGTTGTTGTTTATTAGGTTTGAAAATCGCAAATGCAAAAAGTTGTTGCAAAAAGATTAACAAATAAGTAGAGAAAAATATTAAAATCCAAAAATGTTGCGTTCAATTGGCCGCCAGTGGCGCTGTGGTGCTGCGTTACAGTGTCGTTGCCTTAATTCTGCTCGCCGACAGCAGCCGCTGGCGCCATCTAGCGTCGAGCGCGCGTTATCAACAACGGTTGGACCACTCAAAGCACAACAACAACAATTACAAGAACAACAACAACAAGAACAAGAAATGCATAAGGTTAGCATCTAAGTGCACATATACAAACATATGCAAATTTACCCACAAATCATGTTGTACCTTTTTGTGTTGCACTTGCAGATCGATGAGGAGGTGTCCCGTCTGTTGGCCTTAAAGGCCACACTTGGTGGTGATGCGGCACCAACGAATCAAAAGTTCACCCTGAAGACGCCAAAAGGAACACGCGACTATGCGCCACAACAGATGACATTGCGTCAAGGTGTGCTCGACAAGATTGTCCAGGTGTTTAAGCGTCACGGCGGCGAGGCCATCGATACGCCCGTTTTTGAGCTCAAGGTATGATGCATTGTTGTGCATTTCAATTAGCTGCAAACTAACGTATTTCATTCAAAAATTCAACTTTCGATTCCAGGAGGTGCTAACGGGCAAATATGGCGAGGACTCGAAGCTCATTTATGATCTGAAAGATCAAGGCGGCGAGATATTATCGATGCGATATGACCTGACCGTTCCCCTGGCTCGCTATCTGGCCATGAACAAGATATCCAGCATTAAACGATATCACATTGCCAAGGTCTATCGCCGTGATAATCCGGCCATGACGCGTGGTCGCTATCGTGAGTTCTATCAATGTGATTTCGACATTGCGGGCACCTATGACCCCATGTTAGCGGATGCCGAATGCGTTAAGATTGTCTCCGAAGTTCTCGATACCCTTGATATTGGCGACTATGTGATTAAGCTGAATCATCGTCAGCTATTGGATGGCATGTTTGAGGCATGTGGCGTACCAGCAAGGGATTTCCGTGCCATCTGCTCGGCCGTCGACAAGTTGGACAAGGTAACCATTAGTTACAAACTCAACTTCTTCTCTTACTAACTAACATCGATTGTACAATTGTAGGCACCGTGGGAGGATGTACGCAAGGAAATGGTTGATGAAAAGGGTCTGGATGGCGCCACGGCCGACAAGATTGGCGAGTATGTGCGGCTTAGCGGTGGCAAAGAGCTCGTCGAGCAGCTGCTGTCGGATCCAAAGCTCAAGGCGGTACCTAATGCTGTCAAGGGACTCGAGGGAATGCAACTGCTGCTTAACTACTGCTCTCTCTTTGGACTCGAGTCGCGTATCAGCTTTGATTTGAGTTTGGCCCGAGGTCTCGACTATTACACGGGTGTCATCTACGAGGGTGTGCTTAAGGCTGAGCCTGGCGCTGTCGGTTCTCCCGTTAAAACTTCACCAGTACTCGAGAATGGCAAGCCAGTTACGGATCAAGGCGCCGGAACTGTTGGATCTGTCGCCGGCGGCGGACGCTATGATAATTTGGTTGGCATGTTCGATCCGCGTGGCAAGGCTGTGCCCTGTGTAGGTGTCTCCATTGGCGTAGAGCGCATCTTCGCGGTGCTTGAAGCTAAGTTTGCCGCTAGCAAAGTAAAGTTGCGCACAAACGATGTGGAGGTGTATGTGGCATCCGCCCATAAGGGTCTACACGAGCAGCGACTACGCGTGCTTAATCAGCTCTGGGATGCGGGCATTAAGGTGCGTCATGTTATTACACAATTTAAAATGAGTTCTTAACCAAGTTATTTTATATACAGGCGGAGCATTCGTACAAACTGAATCCCAAGCTGCTGGCCCAATTGCAACATTGCGAGGAGCATCAAATACCCTTAGCCATTGTCTTGGGCGATGCCGAGTTGGCCCAAGGTGTGGTCAAGCTACGTGAAGTGACCACGCGGCAGGAGTCCACAGTCCCGCTGGCGGAGCTTGCCAACGAGATTCGTAGCCGCCTGAAAGATTAGCTTATATTGCCCTAGAGATCTGGCCACTCCTCACAACGTCTGGATATTACAACTACATGTTGCTGATTTTATTTTATTTTATTTTTGCCTAATTTATCAATGCATCAATAGTTTTTTTTTTATTATTTACTTAATTTGTTTGCTCTCGCGGAGACACCATGTGCTACTATATTATATGAACCTACCATTAAATGTAGGAATAAGTTATAGACAACTTATACCAAAACTGGAGACTAAAAATAAACTGCAACGCAAACGCATTCGCATTTAAACAATAAACAAACTTAAACTATTAAAAGTATATTGAGACAAAAGATGAAGATAAATGCGTTCTTAATATAATATTTTACGCATTTTTATTTGGCAAAGGGTTCTATTCTGAAAAGAGTGTAACCTAAAGGTTCTCAATTAAGTAACCCAAATTAGATAAATTAAAATAAATGTTTTTAATGGGAAATATTAAGTTGATTTCAAAGTGATGATTTTAGTGGTTTGTAAAAGTATTTGATTCGATAGAGGTTGTCCGTTGGGTTTCATAGCGTGCATACCAATGCATAAAATTAAAAATAAAAGGGTTCAAAAGAGATATATATTGTACCATAGAAAAGGATCCAATGGTTTCTACAAATAAAATACTAAAGGGGTTCTCTCAAGAGGGAAAGGGATTTTCGATGTCAAATAAACTTTGTTGCCAACTAAAAATTGAATTAACCCGACATTTGAATATTGATAAGTCAAAAAATCTGTATTATATTGATTTTATGCAGTGCTCGACGGTTGGCGCTGAAACAGAGAATAATTCGCAAACACATCAAGAAGGACGAGAAGAGCAACAAGTGCAGATTGAAGGAATAACACAAAATGCCGGAAACATTGCCAGCTACGGCAACGGTGTCCGCCAGCAGCATAGATTGCACAGTTGCGGTGCTTAAGGTGCCCACGCCGACTATGCAACTGCCGCAGGCGTGCAACCTGCAGAGTCTGGGCCTCATTATGGAGCCCAATAATATCAACATCGAGCTTAATCCCGCAGCAACAACATCTGGCTTCAAGGTAAGTACCCATGCAACATAATCATGAGGAAAGATCTTATATTATTATCTTATATTATTTATAAATAGTCTAACTAAAACTGCATAAAAATATATCTTTGTAATTTAATTTATTAGAGTTTTTGAGCCGATCTGCAGTACAAAGTTTATTCACCATAATTTTTATTAATAATCAACTTAAAGTATTACTTAATTTTAATGCTGAAAAATATATTTTACAATTGGTTGTTTTCGTTCGCAATATCCTTAGAGGCAGAAAATTATCTTGTGTATTCTTCTATGTTAAAAGGAAAAGAAAGATTGAACCGGGATCGTTTTTTTTTAATTGAAAACACTCTGATGATTATATTTATGTTGATTACAAACTTTGAAGATATTTAAAAGGAAAATCGTGTTTATAATTATGATGAGCATCAGCTATCTAAGAGTTTTTCTTAAACAACATTTATTAAGGATACAAAACACAAAATAACTATGTTTCAGATATTTAAGATTTCACCTTTAAAGTTTGTATTTTAAAAAATATACAAGTGTGAATTTTATATTTGATAAAAATTATTACATGATCAGTGTAATATTCTGTAGTATGTTATATATTTTTTTGTTGTTGTCAATTTCTGCTAATGGTTCTAAATATGCAACTCTGTCCCCTTTTGCCGCGTTTGCTGCTCTTTGTGCCTCTCATTCCCCCTCTGTCCGTTGCGTAATTTAATTATGCACACGAAAATGTCAAACGGTCGCGGCAGCTCCTCGCATCGTTTTTACACTCGAATTGAGTCCTGCCCCGGCCCCTGCCACTGCTGCCGCTTCTGATGATGATGATGATGATGCTGCTGCTGCCTCTGCTCCTGTGGTCGCCGCATTTTTCATGCTTCAGTGCGTACAATTTGGTAGTGAATGGTGGGAGGGGGTGTACGGCGGTAAAGGGGAAACACCGTATGCCGCTGCCTCATTCAAATGACCTAACGCAGGATGCGTTCCTGATTTTGACAGCCAGTCAGCCAACGACGCTGATGTCGACGTCGACGCAAGCAGCGCGCGTTCTGGCTAATACAGTTTTAATATAAATTTCATTTCATTTTATTTCGTTTCGTTTGGTTTGGTTTGGTTTCGATGCGTTGCGTTGTGACTGCTGTTGTTGTTGTTGCTCTTGTGTCATCCTTGGTTGTCTTTGTCGTTGACATGTCACTGACATCACAGCGCACAGTGGTGCACACGTAACTAAAAAGGTCGCATATCTTTTGACATTGTTTCAATGCTTGAATAAGTAATGAAAATATAAATTTAATAGTGAAATTTATAAAATTGAAATGCAGAATAAATTAAAAGATCAAACTATGCTCAAAATGACATTCGGTTTAAACCAGAATCCAGTTTTGATAATGTTATGCAAGCTTAAAGGTGATCGAACCTTCGAAGCTTGAAGTTGAATAATAATAGTAAAATAATACGCACACATGTTTTATTAATAGTTTTTGTTATTAAGGCTCCTTGAATTTAAAATATATGCAGTATATTTTCAATGGCATTTTCACAAGCATCTAAACACTGTGCAGTGCAGTTGCTGTTGTTGTTGTTGCGGCTTCTTTTGCCCCGTGGTGGTGGATCAATGGAATGGGATCGGGCATAGGTTTGGGTTTGGGATTGCCCCTCAAAGTTGACGTGGTTCTGCAGTTTAACTCTCAGTGTGTGTGTGTGTGTGTGTGTGTGTGAGTCTGTGTGTGTGTGAGTCTGTGTGTGTGTGTATGTGTGTGTGCAGTGATTTGTTGTCGGACTGCAGGGTGCACTTCAAAAACGCGGCTTGTTTGTCAGCACCAGCCAATCGATGGGGTGGGAAGAGTGACAGAGAGCGCGAGGCGAGCGGAGAGAGAGAGGGTGACTCTGTTGTGGAGGGGTAGTATTACAGGGTGGCAGGGGGAGGAGGTGCAGTCAACCGGCCAGTTGAGTCTGATATCATTCAATGCTTCTAATTTACGGATTAATGAAGGCGCAATTTTACATATTGAAATTTTCGTTGTGCGCTCGACGATCGTGGGAAGCGATTAGTGGGCCATGGCCGTGACAGTGGCAATGCCACTTCTGTCACTGCCACTGCCACTGCAACAGTCACTGCTACTGCAACCGTTGCCCTCTCACAAATTTCCAATGTCCCGGTTGTGGCATTGATGGATTGCCACATAAATTTGTGATTTGCTAAGCTTGATTTTCCATTTTCTTTTCGAAAAATGCAACAAACTTAATTTGTATGAATATTTATGTGTGTGCGTGTGTGTGTGTGTGTGTGTGTGTGGTGTGTGCCACATAACGCATCAAATCATTGCCCGTGTTGCGGGGTGGGTGGGGGTGCATTTGAATTGGGGTTGTCGTCTCTGTAATATTAGTGTTGCTGTGTTGTCGTAGGTTGTGGCTGCAACATATTTGCATAATTTCAAGTGTGCCGCGTGGGGAGAACAAACGGAATTGTTAACCTTGAGACTGGGTTAACTTGTGAGGTGGCGAATTCCATATTCTAAGGCTCAGCTTTTCTTTTAGAAATGTATTTCCATTTCCTACAAATATAAATACCGATTATTTAGTTCAAACTTAACATTATTATTTATACAATTATTATTTACTTATTTTCGATGTCTAGCTACGATATTTATTTCAACGAATGAATAGAAATTAAGGTCAAATTCAAAAATATCTATCAGTTTCAATTTTGCTATGAATAGCTTTCCATGTTTTAATTGATTTTAAGCAATATATTAAATATAAATTCTTGGACATAATGCATTCCCAACTACATGTATTTTTTTCATCTGTAAGAAAATGTAGTGCTAAAAGCACATTTCACCGGTCTCAAAATATGATATTACTTGTTAATATAATAAAAGCATTCATTACTTTAACAGTTCTATTATATTAAAATATATGCAAAATCAATTTAATCTGTACACATTAGAAGAACATTTAAAATTGCAACTCTTTCCATAAAAAATCATCTTTTTCTTTCGCTCCCATCATAAAAAAACTGATATAGATCATTAATGCTTTGTTAGGGTTCAGTTTTTCCCTTATTTCCAATTTACAGTTCAACGCCTCTGAAAAAGGGCACAGAAGAGAGAGAGAGTGAGGGAGAGAGGGAGAGAGAGAGATTGCAATAGATAAATAAAGCAAACGGAAGTCAGTGGCTTAGTGCAAACACTAATAATATTAATAACGATAATCGCAATGAAAAGAATCTGCCAATCCGATTTCAAGTCATAAATACGTAATGCATTCTCCTCACTCACTTCCTCTTTCTCTTTGCCGCTGTGCAATGCTCATTGATATGTATCGTTGGCGCATGAGTGCAACAGAGACAGCTACATCGAGCGCTTCCAGTTGCGGGCCACGCGTCGACAGTTGCTTATCTCGGGTGACCAGCGCGCCACGTGCGATTCCCAATGCCAATTCCATTCATGGGCCATAGTTTTTGGCACGTATGTATGCATATTTGGATAAATATATATATATATATATATATATATATATATATATATATATATATATATAGGTGACTGTGTAGTGAGCAAAATCTATACTCTTATTGTAGGCCGCTTACGAAATGTGCACTGCTCATTTCTGCAGAGTATTCGGCCAGCATACTTTATTTTAAATAGGTTCATTATGCGAATTACAAGCGAACGTATAAGCTAATAATTTCGGAACGTTACAGAAACCGTCACAGCTCGAGTCTGCAAGGTATTCAGTTTTAAGGTTAGCTCGTTCGCTACTGCTGAGTAAATTACGGAATTCGTAGCATCGCGCTATTTAAATTATATGCAGAGTCTAGCAGTGTAATTTTCTGCAATGCTTATGGATTTGGTAGCTTACCCGATTGCAAGGAATTCACTACTCACACCTCATACCGAATTAACTCGAGGCGAATGAATGCTTTTCAATTGTTCGCTGTGCAGCCCTGCAGAGCATGCTGTAATAAATCTGTATAGTTTTCAGCAGTGCAGAAAGTTCCACCGCCAATCAACGGATAACGTGATGGTAAGTAAGAGGAAGGGGAAACTGGTGCAGGGAGCAACAAATTTGCGTGCAATCGTTAGCATCGCGTTTTTAATGACTTTTTCGGTTCAGTATTGTTGGCAATGCATTTAATTCGATTATGATCCCTGTTGCCCAGTTTTCCACTTCCCAGTTTCCCAGTTTCGCAGTTTTGCAGTCTGTCCGGGGGTAGCTACAAAAGTAATTTAAACGAAACTGTAAGTGGAGCGCGCTGCGCTTTTCCCAGGCAAACACATACACACACACACATGTGTGCATGTGCGTGTGCGTGTGTGCGGCCAAGTACAACTAATGTGGGTGTTAACGGTGTGTTAAGTGATTTTGCCATTTGTAAAATCGAACAATTGCAAAAGCCGCTGCGATAACTATCGATGTCGCTGTCGCTGTTGATGTCAGCGTCACGTTTTGCCCATATTTCAAATACTCAAGTTGAAAACTTTGATATCCGTTTTAAAATTGATGCAATACGAGTGCGACGTAAGCCAACGAAGAGAGAGAGTGAGAGAGTATCGGTTTACGTTGCTCCTTACGTTCTTCTGCCTCTGCTTCTCCTTCAACGCGTCATTTTCCATTTGCCAATCGATTCTGTGTGAACTGCTGGCAACTCTTAAAAAAAAAATAAAGAATCGCATGTTCCTTTTAATTAGTATTTTGAGACTGCACTTAAAATGAACAAAAGACCTTTTAAGTAAGTAAAATTTTAAAGAAACTTCAACCAATCAACATGTTTGTCATTGCTAAACACCAAAAATCATGAGAATTGAGAGACCCAGATTATTTGTTTTATATTTAATCTATGTATGTATCTAATTTCACATTTCTAATGCTAAAAGTACAAAAAACTAACTCACAAATGATTGCATTAGCCGGAAAAAGTGATTAATTTAAACTAATATTAATAAATCATGATGAATTAACTAAAATATTTGCTAAGCATTTCTTAACTAGCTTTTCAATTTTAAAGTGCAAATAAAATTAAAGAAATTTAAGCTCTTGACGACTGTATTTGTTAACATTCAAGTTTGCCCTTTGAGAAGTCTCAATGTAAAATATGTCTGTATATCAGGTCATTATATTGTCCCTTGTCCCTTGTCGACCCGTGGACGGCATCACAGCTAATGAAAACTAAAAACTTCAATTACCAAAAAAGCAGAATAATGCGTTTTTAAACCCAAAAATGTAAGAACAGCGAACAGCGGCAAGAAATTGTGATAGATGAGGGTATGGCAATGCTTTTTACGGGCCACTTGTTTGTCCCTCGGCTGCTTATAAACAAAGAGTTAACCGAAATAAGCACAAACACAAGGCACCAAGAAAATGGCAATAAATCAGTGTAAGTAACGCACACTCACACACAGGCACACACACAAATAGTAAAGTAATGCAAAGCAAAACTAAGAGAACGAAAGGGTTTCGATTGTTGTATTTGTTGGACTTTCCATGAAATTTCCCAATGGGGTGATTATTTAAAATTGTTGAACACATAAATAGCAGACCAAACGTGGGCAGCAGCTGTTGAAACCCGTTTGTATGTGTGTGTTTGTTTGTTGTGTGATCTAATTGTTGCCAACTTTATGTTATCAAAGTTTTGTAAACAACGACAACAACAACAACATTTCGATGCTCTCAAAAGCTTCTTTATGCCTGTATATAATATTCAGATTAATTGTTACCGCTGCTGCAAAGATTTCAAATTTAAATTGAAAATTAATATTTCCGTCAGTTTGATGGTTATATTTCAAATAAATCAACACCGGGTCATCAATTAATACCTCACATTAATTCATTTATCATATGTTAATTTCATGTTAACTTAACAGCCAAAGTTGTGCGCGCATTTTACATCAGCTGTAGGATGCTGTTATGCTCCTTTGGCGCTGTTATCGTAGCGTGATTCGCAGTTGAATTTGAATATGCCCTTTTGCTATGACAATAATTGGCTGATAAACATATTATTTTTGCATAAGTAAGCTGTTATGTACACTAATTGTGCAACAAATTGGATTTACATATGTATATATTTCAAACAGCAGAGCTTTTCCAGAATTCTATTAAGCTGTTATTAACATTACATTGAAATGTTAAATTGAAATGTGTGCCAATGACAGACTGTATTTCATGTTTGTGTGAAATTTGCTTGAAAACATTGGGGAAATAGAAGCTATTCTTGAAATGTCGATCAAATTGGAACATGATGACACCGCCAACTCAACCGATGCCAATGAATCGCTGCGTCAGATCGTCGAAGACATGGGATATCCGGAGAAAGACGCAAGACGGGCTCTCAAATATGCCGGCAACAATATCGAGATGGCCGTGCAATATCTCTTAGAAGGTGAAGAAGCCCTGGAAGATGAGCAAGAGATATCCGAGATCGCATTACAGCGACGCAATCGTCGGCGTTACAAACAACTCCGCAAAGGTCTAATGGACAATCCAGCTTTAAGCGATTACACTATTGCGTCGTTAATGAAGAAGCCGCGAACAGCCGATGCCTTACGTGATATCGTCGGCAATCATAGTGTGCAGTTTCTGTCGTCTTTGCTGGAATCGTCGTCCGACGATGAGGAGGAATCGAGTACACAGCAGCTAGCAGCTAAATCGCATAATGCATAATCCATGTAGAAAAGTAGACATTTAAATAAATTTAACCATAAAGGTAAACTACGTTTGTTTTTTTTTCTTTTTGTTTCTACCGCTGTTGTTTTTGTTGTGGCGCCGGTCAAGCCACCCTTTGTGCGTGTTCCTCTTCTTACGTTCTGTTTTTTTGTTTTTGTTTCGGTTTCGTTTTTGTTTTGGTTTTTTGTATTTCGGGCACTGTCGAGCGTGTCAACCCTTTTTGGTTTTTGGCCTGATGATTAATGATCGTTTTTTTTTTTTTTTTATTTTACTTGCTGCTGTTTTGTACTGATTTCAATTTACCGCTAACAATATACCTTTCTAGCTGGAAAGCTTCTTAGCTATGTTATCAACTTGGACATTATTTGGAGAGCGAGTTTGAAATTCGATTGCATTATGATTACTTACTCCCTGTACTTTGAAGAATTGGTTTTTTTTTTTAATTAAGTTTTAAGCATACTCAATTTTGTCAAGATTTAATAAATAAATGCAATAAGCATTTCTTTTAAAAGTCGCAAATAAAGACATACACATACTATAAATTCTACACAGTTTATTTTTCAAAACTCTGAAAATCGGATGTTTATTCCACCAACAGTTGGAATTATAACTAAGAAGATAAGGTCATGTCAGATCTTTTGAGTAATTGTTTTGATTAATTTCGCAGTGTTTTTCACTTCACCAAAGTTTAGCTATTCGTATGTAAGTGTACGTAAACTTCGTTGTGACAGTGTTAGATGGTAAATTTCTTCTTCGGTTGCTGCTCTTGAAAATTCTAATTAATTTTGACTTGCAACCGTTTGCACTGTCAACCGCAGCCACGTTGCCAACGCTGTTGCCCGGTGTCGTTGTCAACGCTTATCGAGCATTTGATCGGCGTTGCGGCGTACCGCAAAATGCGACGACGACGACGGCGGCGACGGCAACGGCGACAACCCTTGACGCGCGTAGGCGTCGCCCTATCATTTATCATGGGTTGCAAATGCGACGCTTATAACTTGCTACCGTAACTCGGAGCTCTCGAAACCAAAAAGGCAATTTTAAAGTGCATTGTGCACCCATTCGCATTTTACAGTCACAGTTAATAAATTACGTATTGAAATTGGATATCGTTGTTGTTATTGTTGTTGTTGTTGTTGTCTTGCAGCTTGAAGCACAATGCAATGCAATTAGAAGCGTTGTCTGTGCAGCCCTGGTCCCTGGTCCCCGATCATTTTCCCCTCGTTAACATATTATTAACAAAGGCAATCAATATGTTGACATCGAGCAGCTATCATAATTGCACTAACAACAGCGTGCGAAAATAAAGTACAGAAAAATGCAAGTAAATAATAAATGGCGAAGACATCGCGTCCGTCAACGGTGAATTTAATTGCCCTGCAATTTGGTGTGTACACACTTACTGACATGTCTACGTGCATACCATATGCAAATGAATTGGCAAATTAAAGACACTGCCAGCTACACGCGGCCTTGACAGCCATCTTGAAATATGTCCAAAATACGGAGAAACTGTTAACATTGCCAATTCGCATTGAGTACTGGAAAGGAATTTTAAAAAGCTGTTATGAGCTATATAATAAAATATTTATAACATTTAGTCATTGCGTTTGTAAAATTTGAAATTTATTACAAACAAACAGAAGCCTTTATTTATTTCTTAAATTTATATATTTATATTTATTTAGAGCTAAGCGCCAAATTTTAAATCAAAGGATATCAAATAAGTTAATTCTTTTACGACTTTCACAAGAAAAAAGTACTTGATAACATATTTTTGTGTGACTTCACTTGAGGTTCCAAAAATTATGAAGTGTCATTTCAAGTTCTAATTAAAGCTCGAACAGATATTTTAAGAATATTATGTACTAGGTCTGTTTCCAGTCTATAGGGTTAAAAAATGTATTTTTCACGTTGCATCAAGCCCTTATTTAAAAAAACTGTGTTTTTTTTACTTTATCAGATTTAAATTCAGTTAACAGGTTAATGTTTTTCACTTTTTCATTATCAAATCATGACGAAAGTGAAAATCGGTACAGACTATTTAGATTTGCTTAAAATAATTCCATTAAAAAATAAGATAAATTATGTATTTTTACTTGAACCAATCAGACTTGGTTTCCATCAAATCCGAGCCCAAAGTCAATAGATATCCCATAGGTAAATCAAGCGTTCGAGTACAATGAATTTACATATTTATGTAGAGCGATGAGAACCGCATCCTTGGTTGAATTCAGTTTCTTTTTTATTTGCTTAAGCGCTTAATTGTGTTAAAGGGAGCGATGTCCTCGTTCTGGCCAGCAGCTGCTCAGGGCTGCCAATTAATAGATGAAAATGGATTTGTGTAAGAAATATGCGTTGCCATTTGCATGCAGCAGCAACAGCAGCAGCAGCAGCAGCAGCAGCGGCAACAACAGCAAAATCAGGGGCAGCAGTGGCAACAACGATGCGTGCCACTGACAAGCCCGACCAGAGACAATTAGGCAATTATTTGCGCAAAGGATCAAAACCAAAACAAAAAGCATTCATTGCCAACGTCTGTCTGTCTGTCTGTCTGTCTGTTTGTCAGTGCCTCTCCCTTTCTCTCTCTCTCTCTCTCTCTAGCAAGCACACACATTCTCTCATACTCTTGCACTCTTCGCTCGTCTTGTATCTTGTTGTCAGCGCAGTCAATTCAGCTATTTATCTGTTAAATTTGGCTGTTTTCTAAAGTTTCCATTTTTATAGCTTGTGGAATATGTCTAAATTAGGAATAATTATAAATTGAATATATTTATTAAATTTTAAAAATTTGGTAAATCATTTTATTCATGTTAGTTCTGCTTTCGAATTAAAAACACGTCACTTTTAATCGTCCAAAGCTGTAAAATATTAAATATTATAAATAAATATATTCATGACAGCATTATTAGATAAATAGGCCAGATTTCTTAGGATTTGTATATCACATTTTGTCTTTCCTAATAATTTAGCTATCAAACTAATCTATTTTGCAAATGTTGCCAATTAAAGTTGGACTTACTTTTTTTAAAGCACTAGATTCAGAAAAGTATGGCAACACTGTTTGTGGGAAAGCGCACAGTGTGTCCAAATTCCATAGCGGCGAGACGGTGTGTGTTGTGTTTCATTTCATTTGATTTTGTTTTGTTTTGTTTTGTTATGTTTCGTTTGGAGTTTGCTTTTAATTGAACATAAGCAATTAGCGTGCAATTTGTTTCGCTCGCAAAAATGCTAACGGTAATCGTAGGCCATCTTTTTGCTTCGACTGCTCCCCATTTACGTGTGCCACGTGCTTAGCTCGACCAAAACGCACTTGAGTAGAATTAATTTTAAATGCTGCGCTGCACGCGGCTAAGTGATTATGGCAACCCATAAGGAACCGTACCGCACCATAGTATGCCACATACTCGTAGCATACCACACCATATACTATACCGTTCCCAGTGATGGCACGATTAATCATGTGATATACAATAATTGTTTAATATTGTCTCAATTCACGATTTAATCATATTGCAAAATGGGTTTTCATTAATTTAATCTTGTGGGAATATTATCCCAAAACTAGTGAAGAATAAGTAACTGGACTCCGGAACTCCTCTTTCTAATATTGACAAATTCCCTATGAAATTAATACAAATTGTTCATTTATGTGCACTTTTTTAATTTGATAAAAAATATAAAAATGTCAAAAATTTATGTAAATTTTAAAAAATATGTGATTTTTTAAATATTGTATTTTATCTTCGATTAATTCTGATTAATAATCATTCGGTTGAAAAATTATTAAAATAAAACTACCATAAAAATAAACAAAAATGTTTTTGCCCACATGTTGAAAAAATTGCGTTCAGATTTTAGGGCTGGATAGCGTAATCGATTAATGGATTACTTGTTTGCCATCACTAGCCAGAGCATACCAAATTATGCCATATCATAGCATCCACCCGAGCAATGGCTCGTTCGCTCGCATGTTTAATTATAATTAAAAAGCCTTGGCTCATCTCTCGCTCTCTTTCTCTCTCTCTTCCTCGCCATCCCTCTTCAATTTCTTATTGAGACACATCCGAGTGTGCTTTCTCGCTTGCACATGCTTCAAATCTAACCTGGTCCCATAAACATTGAAATGGTTAATTGAGTGCTTAGTGGCCTATGGGTTCGACTTGCAGCTGAATCTTGAACTCATCTGCCTAGCCATTGTCAAAAGGAAGAAATGAAACAGAGACAGAGACAGAAAGAGAGAGCAGGTCATGCACTCCATAATATTAATTATTTTAATTGAAATGTTCATTATTTTACATCTAATTTAGCGCTAGATGCGTGTGCGACCCCTCCCTTCCCCCCCAACCCCCTCAATACCGGCACCCCTTGCAGACACCGAACTACGTTTCAACCCAAAATACAAATTTCAGTTCCATATGCGACAGGCGACTCGTCCTGTGTACAATTCTGGCATGCTTTTTAAGCTTTCACTTCGAGGCCTCTTGGCACAGTGGTGCTGGAGTGTTGCAAATTTAATTTGGTCACTAAGATGCGTTGGGTGCATTCAGCAGGTAACTCATATCACCAATCATTCGATATAATCACAACTTTTTGCATTCAGAAAGAAACTTCCGACAATCAAATATATCAAATCAAGAAAAGTGTATCGTACAAATAGTGTGATATAGATAAGGATTACCGATACTTGATGTCCCCTAGTGATCATCCTTCAAAGCTTAAAATTGTCCATATATTATCAAATTATTGAGGTTTAATATTAATTCAATTTCTTTTACTAAATTTTGACACTGAGTATCTTTTAAAAGAGTCGGTATCTCTAAAGCACTCTCATTTGATTTTACCACCCACCTTTTCCACCTAATGAAATTATTTGAAAGATATGTGATTTTTTAATGAAAATGTTATAATCTTTATCGAAACTAGTTAACTGTTCTTTAAATCTATTGTTTAGGAACAGTAAAACGAAATTAAGTCATTTAACATTCAACAAATTGATTTCGATCTAAGACAAATGAGTTGTGTGTTAGGTGAGCCCACTGTGCACATTGCTTTATGTGGCTTACATTAATTTTGTTTTATTTTTTTTCTTTATATTTTTTTTTGGGGTTGCTGCATTTGGCGCGGGGTTTATTATAAATTTTTAATTGGCTTTTTATGTATGAATAATGCTGCTCTTTGCCAGCAGTCGTCCTGCCAAGGGGATGCAGTCCAGGGGGTTGCGGTGGATGCGTTGCTTTGCCATGTGTGTGCGTGTGTGTATGTGTGTGTGTGTACGTGTGTACGTGTGTGTATCTGCGTCTTGGGTGCGTGCGCTATGCTTATCCTAAGTAGTTTGAGCCTATTATATATGCAGCCAATTCATTATGTGGTTGCCGTCTCGCTTTTCGTTTTTCTATTATGTGCTACTATTATTATTATCACTTATTTTTTTTTTTTGCAAATTCGTTATGGATTGTGCTGTGCGAAGAAAGGGTTGCAACACAAGGGAGATAACGAAATGCGTCTATCAAGTTGCTCGGTTAACCGACAGGAATCAAATCAGTTCGAGGTGCAAAATAATAAATTGCTAAATGCCAGAAACAACAACAATCGAAATAATAATAATAATAATAGCAGGCAACCCCATGTCAAATATAAAAAATTACATTTTTGTCAACTCATTAGAAACGTGATGATGATGAAAGTGCTTTGAAAAGGGTTTGTCATTTAATTAAAAAACTGTAGAAAAAGAAAATGCGATTAACATTACATAAGAAACGCAAGCTCCACCTACATAGCAAGCATACAAACACTCAAACATACATATACATAATTACATAGTAGTTGTGTTTGTATGTCTGTTAGCATGTTAACAGCGCTAGCGCCTACACACAGGTGCGTCTTAACAGAGCGCTGTTAATGGGCTACAATTCTGCGGCTGCTACCCTCGTTGACCGGCACCTGCGATAGGCGGCTGGCAGGGAAATGCTAAACGCTTGGCATCCAATGACAGCGCAGCCCCAAAAACCTAAAAGCAAGAAGGAAAAAAAAAACACAACAACAACAACTAAACCCCCCTCGTTAAGACTGAATCAGTTGAATGTATGCGCAAGAGCCAAAACAACCCTCGCAACATTACTGCCAGCAGCAGCAGCAGCAGCAGCAACAACAAATGCCGGTCTCTGCAGCAACAGCAGCTGATAAGCCAGTGAGAGCGAGAGAGCGCCAGAGCGCAACCACCTAACATACACTCATAGCAGCAGCAGCAGCAGCAGCAACAGCAGCAGCAGCAACAACAATAGTTGCTGCTTTTCGGTTTTCATTCATGCAGCCTCGTCGCATTCGTCAAGTGAACTTCGGCGCTGGCGGTCGTGTTGTGTGCGCAGGCAGCAGAAGCAGCAGCAGCAACAACAGCATCATCTAAAAAATTACGTTACGCGATATTTCAAATTTTTTGTGTGCAAAATCAAAGTGCGAATCGCATTGTTTATTATTAAATTCAATTTTTTTTTTTAATTCAAACATATTTATGTAAGTGTCTATGTGTGTGTATTTGTGTATGTGCATGCCACAACAATAATAATAATAACAGCAAGAAAATAACAACAGCAACAGCAGCAACGAGATCTTTTTGTGTATTAACGGCAACCCCCTTGGCGTTTGGGTGAAGCAATAATTTGAAATATGCAAATTTACGAGCTAACTAATTGAGTCGAGTTCAGTTCGCGTGTGTTTTTGTGTTGTTGCAGGTGTCGGCTCTCGCTCACACTCACTCACTCGCACTCAAAATCGCACTCTCACTCTCGCTAAACGCTCACTCGTTTATGTTTGTGTGTGTGTGTGTATGTGTGTGTCTGTGTGTTGTTGAGTGATCTTGCGGCGTCTTCTTCTTGCCATCTGTACTAATTCAATCAACGGTAAATCACGCGCGCATACTAACGGCAATTGGCTCTCCCGCGCTCTTTACCTCTTCCCACACACCCACAAACACTCTCTTCGTTTATCTTTCGCACAGTGAGCAGCAACAATTTTCATGCGTTCAGTACGACTATTAAAATTCGCACTCAATTAGCGCAGAACACCAACAACAACAACAACAACAACAACAAAAGTCATAACATAAACAAAAGGAAAGGAAAACATACACAGTAGCAACAACAATAACAACCACATTCCTGTGTGCAAATTGTACAACAAACAACGCTAAATAAATACTAGGAAAAATAAATACAAAAAAACGAAAAAAAAAAAAAAAATAATACAAATAGAATAAGAGAGAAAAGCCTTGCTGCAACCAGAGCCCGAAAGAAGAAGGAGAAACAACAACAACAACAACAAGAACAAGAGCAAGAGGAACAATAACCAACCGATTGGCAACGCTGCCGTCTTCAGCTTCTTCGTCTTACGTCGTACATCTTACGTCTTACGTCTTACGTCTTCATCATCATCTTCCCCATATAAGTCGCAGCAACAAAAGCAACAATTTTCTGCATATGTAAGTCGAAACTTTTGCGCTGCGATCCTTTTAATTAGTTTACTTTTAGTTTCTGCTGCCTGTTGTTTATTTTTGCCATTTGTTTTAATTAACGTCGTCGCCAGCGTCGTCGTCGACGTAGTTGTTGTTGTCGTTGTTGTTGTTGTCGTTGTCGCTGCTGCTGATTCTGCTGCATTTGGCAGGCGAGAAGAAAACGAGCGGAGAGACTCGAGACTCGAGACATAAGAACAACAAAACGCAAATCTTTTCTGTTAATTGCTTGAGTTTCAAGTTTCGCTGCGTTTACGCTAAAATAGCAACAACAATAACAATAACAATAAGACAAAAAAGACAACAAATAATTATCTAAACGTGTCCATGTTTGTGTGTGTGTGTGTTTGTGCATTAAAAGTTATATGAAATCAATCACCAAAAAACTAAATATTAAATGTTTGACAAATTCCACAGAATGAATAGATATTCGACTTGAACGTCATTTGAATAGACATCATCAATACATACATACAAATGTATCTAGATAAGTAAAATATTAGAAACTAACCCATCTAATCGATCTATAGAAAATCTTAAGAATTGGGAGACTTTATTCAACTGATCTATTCTTTTAGACCTCATAGGCATTCTAATGTCGAACTTTGAATGTATGAATAAATCAAAAGATTTATGGTACACTTTATTGAGTCTTAAATTCCTTCCTCAACCTCAATTCCATGAGTGAGCAATAACATTTTCATTAGACCCTTGTCTTCCCCAGAAGAAAATTATTCCCCAGCAGATTTAGAATCTGTAGCCGGATAATGCATAGAGTTTCTTTGAAACTTTTGAGAGGAGAACCCAAGACAACAGAAACTCTTTCACGGTCTCTTTAGTCTTTCCTCCGAATTCGTAAAGAATACTTTAGTAGAGAAGTTTGAAGATATATGGAATTCCTTTGCATATTATCTATTTCTTAGTATTTATTAAACATAGAATGTACAGAAAAGGCAATAAAATTTAAATTATATATAATTTTGACAAATGTTTTATTTTTAATTTAATAAATTTTCGGTTTTTTTTTTTTTTTTTCGAAATACTAAAATGTCGCTTTGTAGACAACAGTTTTCTGTTTTTTATCTTTCGATATCTATTTTACCCGTTATGCGTACTATAAAAGTTAATGCACTTTGCAGATTAATCAACACTCAGAGTTTTCTTATAGGTATTCTCTAAAGGTTCTCACAGATTTTAAACGCTCATTGCTTTGGCACTCGTGTATGATATGATGCTGTGTTTCGTGTTATGCGACGATATATCATTATAGTTTCACTAGAGATTGGGAGGAAGAAGAAGATGTGGGTAGAATTGCATAATTAGTAACCCTTTTATCAGCATGTGTGGCATGTGTGGCAACTGCAATGATCTCAGTTATCATCTAATTGCAAATTTCACGCATTTGCATCAGCTCTCTCTTTCTATATATAAATCTCGTTGCCTTTGGTTCTAAGTGCGTTGGTGGTTGACTTTTCTCCCACAGTTGTTGTTATTGTTGTGGTTGTGTCTCAAGTTGTTGTTGCTGTTGTCAGTTAACCAACCCATTAATGCCAAATGCGTGTCTGTCAAGTTATAAACTCAGACTCTGGGCGTCTTTATTTTATTTTTATTTTTTTTGGAGCGTGTAAAGTGGAGGTGCAAAAATAAAGAAATACACACAAAAAAGAGTAAAGAAGGGGAGAGAGGGGGAGAGTGAGAGGGAGTGAGAGGGAGCGAATGCCTGCGAGTGAAGTGGAAGTGCATTGGCTCAGTTAACGTCGCCCGGTCGCGTCTCGTTTCGTCTCGTCTCGTCTCGTCTTGTATCGAGTCGCGTCTCACGTTGCATTAATTAACATTTAAACAATAATTAAATTATTCATACAAATGTGGCAAATGTAAGCGAAGGCGGTTGCACGAGGCGTGCCAGAGGTCCGACGAGGGAAGGATGAAGCAAGGGGGGATTGGGGTTGGGGTTGGGGCACCTTCATCAACTCCATCGCTGATGCGACCGCCGATTGTGACCGGCAGCAACAGCCTATTAGTATGGCTTATTGCCTTGCTACCGATCCGATCCGATTCGATTCGATACAAACCGACGATCTTCGCTTCCCCTCTGTCTCTCCAACTCCACATCCTCTGCCTTCTCTCCTGTTGCTCCTTTCCACAGTGAGCGATCTTATCGCTTGGAAAGCGCACGCGCAACTCGCGAGTCGCGAGTCGCAAGTCGCACAGTAGCAACAGACGAGGCAGACGCACCTACATACACATGTATGTTGCACATATGTATACACAGAAAAAAATCAAGATCATAAATCTAGAATATTCAACCTATACACTTTGGTCTTGAAATAAGTCTGATTTAAGACCAAATTAACAATACGATGTATTTAAATTGAAAATATCGCACTTCTTTATATAAAGCTAATGTATTAAGTTGTATAAATATGATATATGTTAATTATTGCTTCAAAATATTGGTGGTCAAGTTAGAGTTTGAAAAAAAGACGCTTATCAGGGAAAAGAATATAAAACATGTTGCAGAATAAACCAATTATAATAACCATACAAAATTAAAAGACCCAATTTGTTAATTTTTTCTTAACATAAGAACTTGGCTTTATTTGAAATCTTCTCAATGTCAAGATGTGTTTTTTCTTTAAATTTAGGAATTCTATGTTTTCAACACACTTAGACCAAAGTTCTTGGTTCTGTGAATAAGCACTAGAACCCTTTTTTTTTGTTAGTGTAAAAGCTAGAACAGACTTGCTCATTTGTAGAGGCAAGAAACATTGTTGTCAGTGTTATAACACTACACCATGTATTTGGTATCGGGATTCTCATGCCACATGTTCTTTTAGTTGCTGCAGAATAATAATTCCCATAGTTTATATATACTAAAATGACGATAATAGATACTTATACGTGTATATACAATAGAAATGTGTAATTTGGAAAAATATTATTCAATTACTCTAATTTACGTTACGCTATTATTAAATTCTATTAGATTATATTTATACTGTGCCGAAAAACTATTAACTAACGGTATAATAGTAAACAATTACAACAGAATATTCCTACGATAGTACAACATTTAATCGTTTGGAAATTGATCTCGAAAGTTGTAGGCAAATTTATTTTTAAAGTTAGTTGTATATTTAGTTGTTGCTTGGAATAAGTAAAAACTGAATAGAATAATTAATAAATCCGTTCAAGAAATGATGATGTCAACTATAAAATATAGTAATTCAAACTATATATTTTTTACAGTACAATAGATGCAATAATATCAAGTTTCCACAGCTTATCTTCACTGAGACATCAGTTCGCATAATTATACTTAGATATATTTACGGATGCCATGACTTTGATTGTCGTAGTGATTACAAAATATAGACACACCATATGCTTTTAATGGAATTTAGAGATTTGAGACAGAGAGAATTCGTTTCTGCATCTGAACTCGGTTTTAAAATGTGATCCACTGAATTTTATTTTATTGAGAAATAAATAAATACATGTTAAAGAATAAAAGATACATTTGTGGTTTTAGTGTTAAATATTTGTAGAAATAGCTTGAAATAGCAGTAAATCTGCACACGTGGCAACAGTGATCTGAGTTTGAATCGAATCACTGCCATGTTGCATGTTGCATAGTGTAATTGCCACACATTGTGCTGCGGTCTTTTAATGCTAACAACTTGCTTAGCCAGCGTCTCAGTTGCATGCAGTTGTTCTCCCTCTCTTCCTCTCGCTCTCTCTCTCTCGCTGTGTCCGTCTCTTTTCGTGTGTTGCATGCAGCTGCCGCCTGCGTCCTGACCGTTGCAAGTAATCCTTTAATTTATGACACTCAACGGAGTCAACTAGAACTTGGGTCCAAGCTTGTGGCATGCCAGCCTAAGGGGTTGCCACATGACAACAATTTGCAAATATTTTATTAATAAATGGGCATTGCCCAACTGGCTGCTGCCACATGCCGCTAGCTGGCCAAGAGCCTTGCAAGAGCAACTAGCCAAACTTGTTGTTCACCACAGGCGAAGAGAGAGAGAGAGAGAGAGAGAGAGAGCGACAGCGTCTCTTGGCTTGGTGCAACGATGCATGCAACGACTTTGCAGCTAAATTAAATTAAAATAAAAGTGCGCTAAGGTTGCGCCCAATGTTGCAAGCGGCAAGTAGCACGCACAGTGTGGTGGCAAGCTGCTGGCCAACTGGCAAACGGTAACTCGGTAACTGGGCGACGCTGCGGATCAGGGACTGGGAAACAAACAAGCAACAATAATAACAACAACAACACGCTTCAGGCCAGTTTTGTAGGCAGTGTGTGTGTGTGTGTGTGTGTGTGTATTGTGTGTGTTGGCTGGCAAATTGAAATCGAAAAAGAAAACTCGTTAATTAAAAAGTTAACATGTTGGTTTTGGCCTGGCCAGAATCAGAGACGATTCTCAGTGAATTGAGCTGAGCGGCAAGTTGGCTTTGCAATTGGTCTTATTAATAATTAAGAGCCATCGTCAGCGCGTCGTCATTAACATCATCATCGCCATCATCATTATGATCATTATGAACATTATTATGGTACAGGATTTGTGTTGTATGGCGGCCTTTTGATTCGTCTCCGCGAAAACTAGTGATGTAAAAATGCTAGTGATGTAAAAATACATTGAATTTTCACATAACAGAATTTCAGTATTAGTTAGTTTTGTTTAAATCAAATTTTATGAAAAATATCTCATTGGAGTTTCTTTGATCGTCGTTCATAAGACATTGTTCATCCAAATTTTAAATCAATATTTTTATTGACAAAAAAAAAACCCAATGATCGAGTCGTCGATATTTTGGACAACAGTTAATCGGGTTAACAAAATCAAGTTTCTTTTTCGATTTGATTAACTCGATGGATCATAAAATAAATGATCGAGTTAAATTATCGAGTTGATTCAATAACCGCTTCCGGAAAAATTCGAGCTATCGATATTTTGATATATTTTATTTTTTGCATCACTAGCAAGTAAATATTTTGTGATAACAATTGTGTATTTTAAATAATTGTTTTAATTTTAAGAAAATACGATATACATATATAGCGTAAGCTTGAGTTTTTGTTGTTGGCTTTACAGTTCGATATAAGTTTGAATTTGCATCACTAGCAAAAAGGCTTATGCCACATTATTACTGACGTCTCAGCGTTGCACGTTGCACGTGGCAGGTTGCTCGTTGAACGGGACATGCAAACCACAGCAAGGAAAAGGGACAGGAAAAGGGCAGAGGTGGAGGAGCTGGCCGGACCGGCTCTAACTCTTTCTCCTTCTCTTTTCCGTCCACCTCTCCTTATCCTACTCTTTGTTGGTGTTGTTGTTGTTGTTGTTGTTGTTGTCGTTGTTGTTGTTGTTGTTTGTCAAAGGAAGTGCGTCGCGCCAAAATGAAAAATGAAGTGCGCCCGGCCTCTCGCACATAATGTGTTTTTATTATAATTTCATTAAAAAACAAACAGTCGGTCGGTTGTTGGGGTTAAGGAGGAAGAGGAAGCAGCATGATGGCTATAAAGCCTGACAAGTTGTTGTCTCTCTTAACTTTCTCTTCACTTCTCATTCTCATTCTCATACTCTTGCTCTTAATCGCAATCTCTTCTAGTTTTTGACAATTCGATTTACGCGATGCAATTTTCAACTTCTTTGTCCCGATCACATTTTTCAAGCAATCAAATTTATTTAATCGAGTTATCGATAAGTTAACTTTAATTAGCCACTGCATCTAGATGAGAAAATCAATTTGCCATCCCTAAATTTTGTGTCCGCTTTCTCCAAAAGCTTCAAACTGTCATAACAGATTTATGAATGTGAATTTTTATCATTATTTGGTCACTATTTTGATTCTGCATGAAAAAGGTTCAAATTTGTATTATATTTTTTTTATAACTTTTTCCGATCTTCTTTTTAATACTGAAGATCTCCAATCTGTTGGACAACTTTCCCTTTCTTTAATAACATTGTAAATTCAGCGTGTCAGTGGCTTCTTCTTCTTCTAGAAACCAGGTGAGAACTTGTACTATTTTTTTTTAGCTTTATCCTATATTTTTTGCTTTCTTGAGCTTTGTTCTAAGACGTTTTATCGGTTTGATTTGTTTTTTCTTGAAATTACTTTTGGTGTACCCCCTCTCTCTCGCACCCACAAATTTCTTTGGTCTCATCTCATCTCAACTTATTTTTTGTTTGGGAAAACACTTTAATAATTTTTCATACTTTTCAAAGGAGCTTTAGCGCCAGCTGGAATCTGTTCCATTTGCTTTTTTACACTGTCTTTCTCCTCAGTACGACTCTTGCTCTCCCTGTCTCTGTCTCTGTCTCGGTTTCTGTCTGTGTCTGTGTCTCTGTCGTTCGCTCTTTTGGCTCATTTACACAGATGCTTATCTGTGCAGTACACGCACCTGAAACCGAAGACAAAAGCCGAAGTCAAAGTCAATGCCGAGTAGTCATTGCAAGATCACAACCCAAACTCAACCTTCCAACTTAATATTGCATCGAAGCTGAAACTCAACCCCAAAGACGATTCCAAGATGCGTCCTCAGTTGTTGTTGCAGCTTTGTTTTCTTTTTATTTTTTGTGGTCGTTTTCTTTATAATTGGTTTGAAATTAATTTGCCAATTACACGATCTCACATTTAATTGGCTTACCCCGGCGGCGGCAAGAACGAACGTTGCCTCCGCGTGGTGCGTACGAATCGGATCCGAGGATCCCGAACCCCGCACAGCTCGTTGGACCTTCGTGGTTCTTCTGGGGTCCCCCCCTTTAGGTATTTTTTGATTCTGTTGCCCTTTTTTGTATGTGAGCTGCTGTGTTTTGGTTTACGCTTGGCTTGGTCCCCATGGCGCAGATCTCTTTGCCACATGATCATGATAATAATGATGATAATGATGATGATCAGCAAGCACCATTATCATCTTCATCATCATCAGGGAAGAATCGCAATCAGATCTGGCAAAACATCATCATTAGCAAGAGCTGCCCCTAAACATTGTCGCTTTCAATTTGAGTAAATGAGGCAAACAGTGCGTGCGACATTCGCTTTATGTGCCGACAGAAGAAGATTCAAGGAGAGGGGACCCCCCCCCTCTCTCCCTCTCTATCTCTATATCTGTCTCTCTCTCTGCAGTCCCTATTCCTTCTATGCATGCCTGCATATCTGTGATCAGTCGCTTATCAATTTGCAATATGCATTTTTGCATAATACGCCAGCCTCTCATACTAAATTGTATGTCATCCGATCCCACAACGAAAGGGGGCAGAGGGGCAGAGGGGGGGCACAACGGTGGGGCAACGGTTGGCAACGCGTTAATTGGGTTGAACGTACCGCGTTGGATCTTTTGTTGAATATCCGCTCTCATATATGAAAACCAGTTCTTTTGGCTTTCAGTTTTCAGTTTTCAATTCTCAATACTCAATACTCAATGCTCCAGTCGTAGCTCTCAGTTCTCCGTTCTCCGCTCTCCGTTCTCCGTTCTCCGCTAACTGCTGCCTGTTTGCAGTTTTCAGTTATTCAGTTTCGCAGCAATTTTAACTAAAGCCTAAACACTTTTAGTTAAAATGCCAATTAAAATATTTTTTTGTATACCCGCCGTGATCGATGTGGCAGAGGCAACTAACTAAACCTCGCGACACCGACTCGTTCGTGGCTGTCGCAAATAAATGCAGATGTCAATTAGAGCCTCATTAAAAAATGCGCAAAAGCGCAAACTTTCAACTTGCAATATGAGAACGAGCCAGAAGAGACAGAGAGAGGGAGAGAGAGAGAGAGACCCAAATCACTAAACACCAAACCCAAGCAAATATTCCAGACCCAAAGGCAAACTCAACCCAAAAGTCGAGTCTACGCCAAGTCTCCATCTTCATCTCCAGCTCCGTCTCAGATTCAGATTCAGTTTCAGATTCAGTTTCAAATTCAGATTCAACAGTGTCCAAGTGTTCCAAGTGCCGGTCTAGTGACTGAGTTTTATTTGGGATCCCATCTTCTCGTCTTCATGCTGTACATGAGCATCACTTGCACTTTTGTTTGAGAGATCTCTGCGACTTTGCGTCCTTGCGTCTTTGCGACTTTGCAGCAAGCAACTCACAAGGCGTCCGCATTCCGTTTGCTCAGAGCGCACAGTGTTACGAAATCCATTAAATATATACAAAACTAAAAGTTCTTAAACTATCAAAGTGTTCTTCATAAAAATGTTATTATAATTTTAAATAAAACCCTTTAAACTTTTCAAAGTCGATTTAAATTTATAGTAGATACTTTCAAGTAGTGTTATTTTTTTTTTAATCTCCAGTTAAAGTCGCCGATCTGTCACATATATAGAACCTCAGTTTGATTTCCCTTCATATTAATATAAATGGAGTCTTCAAATAGCGTATATTAAAAAAGGAATCGATATCTTATGAGATATACATATACATATTAAAATCAATCAATCTTAAAAAATTATCTTATATATATATTTTCTCAAAAGTTTATTTTAAAGTCAATGTTCTCTACTAATGAACTATTTATTCTCCACCGATTTCTCATACAATCAAATTTCAAAATGCATTCAATCTAAATATTTACTCAAAAACGGCACTAAAAAATTGAATAGTATCATATTAAACACCAGAAGAATTATGCATTGTTTATAGCGTTTTAAAACCTGTGGTATATAAAAGTTCAGTAAATGAAAATTAAATTAGATTCAAGAACTACAAATTCTCTTAAGATACAATTGTTTGAATACCTGTAAAATATTTCACAAATTTGTATAAAATGGTAAGCAATAATTACACGTATATAAATTTACGTCCATAAAATCGTTGAATTTTTGAGCATATTTTATTGTTGCTTGGCACCAGTGTGCGCTATTAAACGCTTGCCACACTGTCCAGTCGCTTCAAGTCGAGTCCAAGAGCGACGTCGCTGAGTGAAGGTGATTTAAAAATTTTGTCACATTTTCAGTACAAAGATTTTGGTATTTTTTAATGAGCTCTCGGGGATTCTGAGGCAGCACCAAGTCGCAAGGAACTCCAGAGGTTGCAACAACAGTTCCAGGAGAGACTGTAGACTGGCACTGGATGCTGCTTTTGGGCTCGGTATCGAGTTCTTCCTCTTTTCACTCCATTTTTTCTCCTTTACCTTTTTTTCTTCTTTTTCTTCTTTTTTTTGATTCGTTTTGAGCTCGAAAGCGGGTTCTTGGTATGCTGCCTGCAAAAGTGCAAATTTTCTTGCATGTCCGCGATTCGAGAGGTTTTTTGTTGTTGTTTCTTCTCTGATTTTGTTTTTAGTTTTTTGCCGCAGTTTTTAGTTGTATTTTTTAATTTTTTTTTTTTTTTTTTTTTTTTTTTTTTGTGTATTTTTCTCTCAGTGTGTCTTTCTCATTTATATTTTGTTTCTTGTTGTATTTAAATTGTTAATGTGATGCTTATTGTTGTTGTTGCTGTTGTTGCTGTTGTTGCTGCCACTGCTGTTGCCTTTGGGGAATTAGCACTGCTTTGTTGTCACTGCAACTTGTTAAAATTCCACAATGCGTTCAATGCGGCATTGGCTGGCTATATAGTGTGTTCATGTTCATAAATTTAACACGCCGATACGCGTCGGGGCTATGCTTCGATTTATCACCATTAACACACACACAACAACACACACACACTCACACACAACCAGTTGTTGTCTTCCTAAGTCTTGTCACTTGTGCATTTTAATGGTTAGCCATTATATTAATTAAACTTTACATTGTCATGTGATCTGCAAAACATATTGCTGGAATTTGTATTATTTTAGAGTCATATTAATGTCATATATATTTTTTTAAATTTTCTTTAACTTGATTAGCTCTTAATTAATTTATTGAAATTAAAGAAATATAGCTAAGAATTATAGATCCCCGTTGGCATTCAAACATTACGGAATGTTGTTAACTTATTTTCATTGCTCTCGTATTCATTCTTTATCTGCAGATCAATAAACTTGCTATCTAGAAGCATTTGTAGCATTAAATGTACTATAAAGTGCATTGGAAATCGTTATCGTATTTAACAACTGTTAAAATGCTATTAGGTAACACTGTTGGCAACGCTGCGTATGCGCAATAAAGGAACAAATAATTAAAGCAACAGCAGCAACAACAACTGCAAACGTGCAACGTAATTAATTAACGAATTAAAAGCATATGCAACAATAATTATTAAGTCAAAAGGCAATTATGCAAAATAAAAAGAAACAGAAAACAGAAAAAGAAAAATACGAAGGCAAAAGTAGAAGAAGAAAAACATCACAAACGAAGCCACGCAATGCGGATGCAATTGTTGTTTGTTGTTGTCGTTGTTGCTGTTTGTTGTTTGCTGCTGTTGCATTTGTTGCGGTTGCCGCATTGTTGTTGTTGTTACAACGCATTAAATTAAGTTGCCAAAGCGCGCAAAAAATGGAAATTACATGCAACTTACACACACACTCACTCACACCACACACACACACACACAGCGCACACTCATTAGAATTAATTGACTTTCCATAATTGAGAAAACAATGCGGTGGCGTTGACGACGTCGCGGTCGCAGTCGCAGTCGCTGTCGACGTCGACGCCAACTAACTGCCTACTTGCTGTTGCTTTAATACACTTACAAATGCCACAGACAACAGAGTCTTTCCATCAAGTAAACAGTCCACATATTTGGAAACTTTAAGAAACCTTTAAATACTCAACTTTCAATGCGGTTAGTTTAATGAAAATTTGGTATTTCATTAAATTAGCTCATGCAATTGTCATCTTAGAAAAGTTCATAGATTTGGTTGCTTTATACACCAGATTTATAAATAAATAATATTGCAACAAGTGGAAAAACAACATTAAATGTTGAGTAAATGTAGTAAATGGGTCGATAAAAGAAAATAGACTATATAAACTCAGCTAATTAGTTAGGTTTAATAATTAAACATCTAACAAAAATGATTTTGAATATTTCTGGCACTCTATGATAACGCGAAAAGAAAAGAGTTAACAGTATGTTTTTCAGAAAATAATAAAAGCATTCAATTTATAAATACAACCTTAAAAAGAAAATGATATTAGCAATTTTTCAATACAATGAAAGAACATAAAATAGTTCATAGAAACAGGTCAACAAAGTTGGAGTAAAATAAATCGAAATTCAGAATATATAGAAATAAAATGGTTAGAGCATCTAAAATAGTATTACTAGGGGGGCTTCAAAATTGTTTATTAGCTGCATTAATTGCGCTGAAAATAAACGAAACGAACGAAACGAAACGAAACGGAATGAAATGAAATGCAAATAAATTGCATTACATTTACCCAAGTTGCATGGAAAGGGGGCAACTGCTGCCAGTTAAAAAGTCAGCAATTTTAATTGGTTTTTTTACACGCATTAGCATAATTGCAACAGCAACAGCAACAACAACAACAACTATAACAATAACAACTGCAACTGCAACAGGCGCATCGTCACATTGTTGCAGCAAGTTTGTTGCTGTTGTTATGATTTTCGTAGTAGGTGACTGCAATTGCTTAGATGTTGTTGTTGTTGTTCATTGCTGGGTGTGTGTCTTGACTAAGTGAAATATGTAAAAAGCCAACATAGAAAAACTTATAAAAAATATATATAAATTATATGATATGCATCGCCGACAGAAATTGAGTGAAAATGTATTTAGCCAAGCGCGTAATTCAATTTTATTTTATGCAACTGCAACTGCAACAATAAGAAATTATAACAATAGCAAAATTAGCAACAATAGCAACAACAATTGGCACAAATTGTTTAACGCGCCGACGGTTGCTCTCAAATTTTAATGCATTAATTAAGCAGCAACAACAACAACAACAACAACAGCAACACAACAAGCTACAAGTCTTACAAGCCATAATATGAAAATGCACAAATATGCAACATCCTATAAAAAGCAATAAAATCTATGCTTTCTTTAATTATTAAATTATTATTGGCGTCTTTTTAGGAAAAACACTAATTTCAAGCGATAACATAGAATATTTATAAGTAAGTGATGAAATCTTTAATAGAAAACATTTTTTATGATACTATAAATATTTAAAAAAATGCTAAAATAGAAACTGAACAACATAAGAAAAGTTTTCCATACAAAAGGGAATATAAGCTGAGTCTGTTTGATAATTTCTGAATAAAATAAAATAATCGAGTCTGTTTGATAATTTCTGAATAAAACCAAAACTTTTAGCCGAAATATATCTTGAATTGATCAATTTTTTTGCATGAATGGAATACATGTAAATAAATTCGGAGATAGTTTGTGATGGACAAACGCACTACCCGCTTAATGCTTTGCATACAGGGTATATTTAGTTAAATCTATCATTTGGTAGCTCATTTGTTGGCCCGTCGAAGGCGGCGGCCCAACGCGTTGGCGATCATTTTAATTAGACCATTTCTGGGCTCTGGCAGCTAAACAACAACAACAACAACAACAACAACATCAACAACAGCATCAATAACAACGGCAGCTGTTGCCAACAGTAACAAGAGCAGAAACAACAACGACAGCCACAACATTTGCAATTGCAGTAGCAACAATGTTTATGTATTTTAATTAAACCTATTAAAATACGCGACAATGTTGCCAGTCATTAAACTTTTAGAATCGACAACTCAAATTTACATGCACCGCACAAATTTGTCGCTATCGATATGCTATCTGACAAACCAAACGATTAATTTAAATTCTGCGAAGAAAACCAAAATGCTTTTTGAAAAAGTATTTATATCCTGCAATAAATTTAATTTAATTATGTTAGTTATACTTGTAAAGTATTAAAAGACTGTAGAGTGCTGCAGAAATATTTATTTCTTATATAAAATATAGTAACTATGTATAATTAGAATTATAACTAATTTAATTATGATTATTTATTATTGCAATGAATATTAAAATTCGGAATAAAGTTGTAAATTGTTCAACATGAATTTAATTAAAATAGCTAATTTAGAAAGTGAATGTTGACAACATTCTCAACATTGTCAGTATCAAATTAAAACTGTTATACGGTCTAATTAAGTTGGCTGCGCCTGACGCTTACATGTCATGACATTGTCGCAATCAACAGCTATGAAACTTATTATCAAATACTGTAATTTAAAGGGTCGTTAATATATACTATTTATGATAATGATCATGTCGATGTCGGTGACGATGACGATTAAGATGAAGATTAAGATGAAGATGAAAATGATTATACCGACTATATATAGAGCTGTAAAACAGATGTTGCACCCTTGACCCGAATGTTCAACAATTGATGAGCTCAATGTGATTTAGTTTTATGATTGATTTGTTATCATTATAGAAAACTTGCAATCATCAGCACCTTTCAAACTATACACTTGTATTGAGTATAGTATATAGTAAATACAAATTGTATGTGGAATATAAAATCTATTAAATTGTAGTTTCACTATAAAAAATAATAATATTTAAATTGGAGAGACAGGCGAATGGAAAAACTGACTCAACGTTGATTGCGTTGCATGTTTTAGAGTTGTTGTTAAGCTGCTGTTGTTGTTGTTGTTGTTGTTGTTGTTGTTGTTCCATTGATTACATAGATTTACACTTAAGTCATTGCCTAACGATAAAAGCTGAAAGAATGAATACAAAATAAAGAAATAAAATAATCAAAACTTAATAAAATCAGCCACTCGAGCTTGTAAAACGTTTCGATTACTAATCAGTTGAAATTCCTGAATCGTTCAATTGAATGGGAGTTTAGTGTTTTTCCTATAGACCTGTAGACCATAATGATGAAGCATATTTCTTGATGGGACTCTTATCAAGTACTTAGTCATAAAAGCCGCACAATTGCGCTCCACATATATTATAGTTATAAAAATAACCAACTAAATGTATTAAAGTATGTTTTTGGTCATGTCATGGTATTAAACAATTTTAGCTGATTTTCTGTTTGTTTATTTTTACAGGGGTTTTCTTGGCTAGTGTTTAAATAAGTCTGAAATTCCATATTAGCTAAATTCAGAAGGATCTTATACGCTTATAAGATTAACGAAGCGTATTAAGTCTAAATTAGCATTATCAACATTTAAAAAAATACATGTTTTACTGACTAATTCTCACTTATATATTTTAAAAATCCATTATCATACTTATTATTGTGATTTAAACCTCAATTTAAATTTCAGCTCATTAAATTAAAACTCTTTCTCTGAATAATAATTATTTGAAACTGTTTTCTTTTACTTTTATCTGGAATTTTCCGATTTTAAATTTCAGTAAGATTTATGGAAAAGTTTCATTCGGATTATATTTTGCGTCGGTGATTTGAGGTCAACTAAAGTGAAAAAAGATCATTATTATAATAAATAAATAATATGCTATTTGAAATCATTTAAAATAGAAATCGTTAACCGAAATATTTCTGTTTATTTAAATCCATATACTATTTACTAACATTTTGATGATGATAAATTGTGGCCAATGATTTGTGGCATAAATAGCAAACTTTTCGTATAGGGTAACTGTAAGTCGTGCTAACACGCGCTTGCTGTCAACTGGTTATGACTTTTGCTATGATTTTGGTGCTGATGAATGCTCATGGGATCTGTTTATGGATCATCATCAACGGCTCATCACATTGTCGAGATAACTTGGCTCTTCTGCCTCCTCATTCCCCTCCCCTACCCCTTCCCCTGCTCCATCCTCCCTCCTCTCGACCATCTTTGGCTGTCTGTTTGGCTTGACTGTTGGCTTATATGTTTTGCCAATTATCGATGCAGGCCGTGGATTGGCAGCTAACTGCCATCGACTTGGGCACCCAGTTGCCAATTAGCCAGGCTAACCGACAGTCTTGACTGTTTTTTTTTTTTTTATTTATATTATTTGTATTTTTTTAATTACAACTCGAGCAACTGGCAATTGACAGAGAATTGCGTTAAGAGTCCACCAAAGTGCAACTGCAACTGCAACTAAAACTCAACTCAACTCGACTCAACTCGACTCAACTCAGCTCGACTTAAGTCAAGTCGACTCAACTTGACTCGATAATGCATTGAATGAATGCCAAAAGCCAACAAACAATGCAACGCAAATGGGCCATTTAGTGCAGTCATTAGCATTTATTGTAGACACACGTACAACAGCAACAGACAGCAACAGCAACAGCAACAACAACAACAACCACCACAACTGAGATAACACTCTACATGCATCATTACTACAATTAAGTCAATATTTGCTCGCCACAAACTGAGTTGTAAACTGAAGTGATCGTCGCCTTCGTTGCGATGCGTCGTCGTCGTCGTCTTCTTTTTCTTTGTCGTCGTCGTCGTCGTCGTCGTCTTGGGGCCCCTGGATAAGAAAGGGCTTCCAACGTATTAACACATTTTCATCATTACACTGCACAACACGCGATTATGGACATAAGTGTATTATAAAGCAACAGTGTAAAACAATTCAATTCACAAAGAAAGCATAAACCAGAAATTTTCCTTGAGATAAACAAATAAAATAAAAAGATGACTGTTAAGAATATACAAAAAATATTGAAAATAAATTAGTAATGAAAACAAATATGTTAATGCTAAGCTGAAATGCACACAAATATGGTATATGTTTTAAATTTGTTTCTATCTTTTATAATTTCCAAATACTTGAACATTTTTCTTCATAGTGAATTAAATCAACTTCTAAAAAGAATCGAGAACTAACTGGCGCATAATCTAGCTACAAACTAGCTACAAAAATAACAACATTGAATTTAAGCATAAAAATGTGAAAAGAGTAAAAAAATGTTAATTTGAATTACGCGATTTTTTTTGTGATTGCAATTGTGTTTAAAGGGAAAGAAACTGTATTTTTTGAGAAATCTTGATACTTGCAATTTGATAGAATCTTTTTCGATATATTGGGAGCTCGATACTTATTTTTGGCGATTTCCAGTTTCGCTATAAAACACGATCAAAAGGTTGGGATTTGCATCATGTGATATTCATATAAATGACAGATATTAAGCCAGAGAACTTGAGTGGAAGAAAAAGATATTTACTAACTATCGATCATATTTTTAAAAGTCGCATAAACTATCGAACTATCGAGTGTGTGAACAATGGTGTTAATAGTTCGAAAAAGCTGCTTGCACAGTGTGACTAAACGTAAAAACATTTCATTTTAGAAACAAGCAAGAGCAATGAGAGAGCGAAATAGAGAGAGAGAGAGGAGGGAGTGAAGGGAGAATTGATTCTGTGGGGTAGTAGAGAGCGCGAGAGAGAGAGAGGAGAAAGCGAGAGGCAGAGATCGGGAGGAAGTGCAATGGAGAGGCGTGTATGTCTAAAAGTAGTCATCATTAAAATTCCTGCAGTGACACACAGCAACTAGGCAGGCAGGCGACTCAGGAGAAGAGAGGAGGGGAGGGGATTGCAACTGCGACAATGGCCAACAAATCCCCAACTGGGCGGCCGGCTAAGCAACAACAGCAACAGCAACAGCAGCAACAACAATGGAGAGGCAACTGTTGCCACTGCGCTTGTTTCAATTTTTCGTTAATTATGTTATGAAAAAATGAAATAAAAGCAAAGCAGAGAACAAGAGGAAGAGGCAGCTACAGAACCAAACTCGAATGAGAATTGCCGGCTCTTGTTTGCAACTTGCAACTAGCAGCTAGCAACTAGCAACTTGCAACTTGCAACAGGGGCACAGCTTAATGAGTGAACACAACGCGAGCGACACCCAACGACGAGGCAGCTTTAGATTTATGGCCATAATGGCCATTGGCAACACACACACACACACACACACCCATACAGATATAGACCCCATAGAGGCCAGAACATCAAAAAATAAATAAAAGAAATAAACTGAGAAATGCCAAACCGAAAAACTCCCAATGACTGAAAATAACTGAAATGAAGCCCACAGACTTTTAATTCAGCAAACAAGAAAGAAGAAAAGTGCGACGCGTGGGCGTTAAGACGTCTCTCTTCTTCTTCTTCTTCTTCTTCTCTCATCTCTTCCTCTTGTTCGCGTTCTTCTAGATTCTTTTTATTTTATTATAGTGTTTGTAGTCTATTCTATTTGATTTTGTGGCCGCAACTTGGCTCTAATTAGCATTGCAAGTCAAATGTACAGCAAATGCCTTTGTACTATGACACAAAAAGCCTGAGTTTTTGGCATAAACTCTAAATGCGAAGACTTAAAAGAATCTGAATAAATCTAAAAAAAACCTTGTTTTCTTCTATGCTAAGTATTCAGATATAGAAAATGCTTATACTTTCAAGATTCTGAAGAATAATACAACTGGATAGAATGCCTAAATATCGAATATATTCCCCATAGTTTTTACCATTTCAAGTGACAAGTAATGCTAATTACGGTCCATACTGCAGACCATTTCACGCAAGTCATTAAGGTGTGTGTGTGTGAAAGTGTGTGTGTGTGTGTTAAGTCTCGCACACTCTCAATGACACCGAGAACTAACTAAAATCGTGCTGTTTACAGCTTTAAGTGTGCTAATCCAAGTTAATCCAACTTAAAGCTTTAGTTTATAATTATTTCAAATATTATGCGCTGAATTACTTTAAAATAATTAAGAAATTTCTACTCATTTACTCAAAATCAGCCTTCAACTGAGAAGTATCTTGCTGATTTTACCTAATGTCACCATAATTCTACCCAAATAAAAATATTCCAAAATTATGATTTTAATGGAAAGAACTTTATAAAATTGCTTAAATTAAAATCAATCATTAGCATTAAAAAAATCATTATGAGCGTTACCCTGTAATGTGTATAGTTCAACTCGGTATGATTAACTCGGCTATCATTAACATTCTGTTAGCTATTCAATCTAACAGTGGACAATCGGTATCTGTTAGTTTTACTGTAAGAATGTAAAAATACATTGGCGAATCGATTTTACTTGACTGTTATACTCTCACTGTTGTTGTTTGTAGTCAACGTCTGTTAATTAACATTTATGTTAAATAGGTCTTGCAAATTACTCATACGTCTTGGATACCTTAACTTCGCTATTGTTGTCATTTCATTAAATTGTATATGTACATATATTTTAATTAAATTTGCGGCAAGCGCCTTGCAGACTTTTAATATATATTTTTTAATTAACGCCTTTTTCTTAGTCGCTCGCTTTGCTTTGCTTCGCTTTTCTTTCTTCTTGTCTGTTGCTTTCTTTTCTTTGTGCATTTGTGTTGTTGCTTTTGTTGAGCGCTGCGCCAAGTGCATTAATTGTTAATAAATAATTGTTGTTGGTAGCAAATGCAATTAAAGCGCAAAGCGCACAATTAAATTATTGAATTGCTTTCCTTGTTTTTATTGTTGATATTATTGCTGTATTTTTATATATTTTTTTTTTTTATTACTACTTATAGTGTGTATTTAATTATAAATTGTATTTCTTTATTTTTGTCGATTAGTTTCGCTGAGCGGAGACAATTTGCGCTCTCATAAATTAAACAAACGTCACTAGAGGTCGTCTTGCCGCTCCCCCCTCGCCTGGGCCCATCCAAATTTAAATAGAATAACAAACTAATTAGTGTTGATATTTTTCAACATTTGTTCAATTTCATCTCCCTCTCCCTCTCCTTGTCGCTGTCTCTGTCGCTCTTTCTCGCTGACTTTCTGTTCTGTAGGCAATCACGATTCATTTATTTATTTATTTTAATTGAAATTACTTCGGTTTGTTGCGTTCGCTTCGTAATTGATTTATAACTAATAAAATTTTGCTATTGCCTTGTTAAATGTAAATGAGCCTCGACTCGACTTGCATAAGTAATCAAAATGCTAAGCGTCCAACAACATTATACAGTACGCGATTATTAATTAGAAATAATAATACATCCATTGCTTTAAATCTGGGTAGCAATTCATATCGAAACTTGCATGCTCTTTCTTACTTTTGATACTTTATGAAGCAGCACAGAACACTGCGCTTAATACTCTTCGCTTCTCTTTCATTGCATAGCTGTAATGCCGATACATTAAAAATAAACGGATAATTTAAATGACAATGCGCGCAAACGCAAAACGATTAAGACAGAGCGAGAGCGAAAGATGGCGAGTGAGAGATCGAGCTTTGCTAAATACATACAAATGCATGAACCATGCATACATGCATACATGCATACATATTTACATCTGCCAGCAGCATGCCAATTAGCCGGCGTGCAGTTGGCGTCAACGCTAGCAGCGCTGCCGCTGACAAGTTACGTTTTGTACTCAGAAACTTTTACATACGAGTATTTCGGTCAATTGGGTTTATTTTTAATTATTTTCGTTGTGCGCTCTTAGTGTAATTATAGGTTGTTGTAGCTTTTGCTACTTGTCTTAAAATTAATAAACTTTGTTATTTTTAGCTAGTACAGTGAGCGAGAGAGTGAGCGACGAAGAGAGAGCGAAATGAAGAGAGCACGGGACTCTTGGCCATAAATGCATGTACAGTGGTACACAGCTTAGTTGAACTACCACAATAATAGTTTTTGTTCTGTTTAAACTGTTTTGGCATATTTTTATTATCAAAATGAAAACTCTTGTTAGGGCAGGACTCCTTAAAATATTAATGATATAAACCCCAATTCTCTTAAAACATTGAAACATTGATTCTATCCTATATAGATATTTACTGAGATTCTTGTTGGGCGATATAGTATTTGATTGATTGTTGTGAGGCGTCTGTATGTGTGTGTGTGTGTGTGTGTTTGGATCTGGCTGTGAATGAATGAGTGTGAATGAATTTTTAAATGTTGATCGCTGCACTTGGAAGTGAGCCAATCGAACTAAATGATTGTGAATTATACGTTATATACATACATATGTAATTATGTAATTATTGATACATAAGGAAATACACTCTGTGTCTTTTTTTGATGGATGCTTGAAAGATGATTTGTAGAATTGACATTCAGTTGACAGTTGAATGAATAGAAAATAATCGAGAAGAACTGTTTAACTGCAATGAATTGTAGTGAAAATTTAGAAACAAGCTCTTAACTTATCATAACAACATTTTATGACAATAATAACTAAACACACTCAATTTTTCTCTCTATCTTTCTAGGTAAGTTTCTCTAAGGGCTGTGAAAAACGAAATATTCGAGACAAGTAAGCTTAACGGAGATCTTAACAACGTAATAATCCAGTAAAATAACAATAAACAATGTGTTTTAAATGCATTGAGAATCGCATAGAACGTCTCGCAAATGCTTGACTTCGAAACTTGTGACATTTTTCCAACGTTTGTCGACGATTCTATCTTGTCAGTGAAGCTTTTTCGGTTTATTATGCCAAAGTGCTGTCATAAAAGCAACAACAATATTACTTATATTCATACTATAATACCAGCAAGCATTTTAATCAGCCAACAAACGAACCTTGTGCATATTTTAAAGCTAATTAAGCCGCAAATTATTACCAACTTGTCAGCGTGGGTTTCTATAGGCTTAAAAAATAGCCTTTACTTGACTTTTTTTTTTTGTTTATTTATTCTTATTCTTTATGTTTTTCCTCTTTCTTTTTTGTGTTGTCATTACGAGTATTACGGGCTGGTGGAACGGCGTCAGGGGCTTAATGTTTTAATACCCTGCATCCATGAAATGTGTAGGCAGGTTCTTGAATTACATTTGCTATTATTTACTATACTTTTAACCATTAGAAATGTGGCAGACCGCAATAGGTATATATATTCCGAATATCCCTATCTTTCCCATATGTCTGTCTGTTTAAACTTAAAACGTAGCAATCTCAGAGTTTATTAAAGCTAGCGTCTTTAAAGTTTCCTGGATACCAAACACAGGGAAAGTTATTTTTTTTTTTTGATCAGAACACTATATCATATAGCTGCCATTGATTATTGTTCGATTATTAAGGAATAGCATTAAAAAGTTATTTTTTTAGATTATAAAACTTTCTTTGTCTTATACGTCGTGAATCAAATTAGGCTATAATCGGATTTCTATATCATTGTTCAGTGCAGACTTCGCAGGGCCAACGCACAGGGTATTCCGCAGTCGGGATATATTTTGTGTAATGAAATGGATAATAGTTTAGTTATTATCTATTAATTTTTAACCATTCATATTTCAATATTTAAAATTTCAGAAAAATGTACTGCTTTATTTTCAACAAGTTGTTTAATTGTTATAAACACATTTGAAATGATTTGATTCATATCTCAATATTTAATTAGCGACACATTTGATTTGGCTGATATCTTGTGTCATTTAAAGGGTATATATCGATAATTCAAATAAAAAAGCATTTATTTACTTCCGACATAACGTTTTCTTTTTAATCTATCAATCGCGTTGAACCGGTTCACTTGAAAGCGGTATCTCTTTGATATCATTATGGTATTCCCATGAATTCCCCAAGTATTCTTGGATCTATCATTTTTTTGGGGGCGTTCTATGGCTAATTGTTGTTGTTGTTGTTGTTGTTTTTATTGTTGTTGCTCTTGCTTTGGGGCGTTTGGCGGTGACGTTTATAATGCGTTGTTGTTGATAATGAAACCAGGTGCCGGTTTATTTTTTATTATTATTTTTATTCTATTCTATTTTTTTTTTTTATATATATGTATATGTATATATTTTTATGATTTTATGAGATGTTTTATAAATTTGTGTTCACAGCTCTGGCAATAAATTTTATGATAGCAGAAGACACTTGTTGCCTGTTTGCTTGTTGTTATTAATATTATTGTTTTTATTGTTATTGCTATTGTTGTTGATTTTGGTTTGTGTGAAATATGTGTAAATTACTCAGATTAGTCACATTCACTGATAAGTCCAATTAAAATTAATCATATATCGACAACGAGCACAAGCTAGCAAATTAGTGGAATACCAAGTGTTGCTCCTGCCCCTCCCCCTGCTGTCCGCTTATCGTTTGCCCCACTGTGCCTATGGCCAGATAGACCCTTGAGGTGGGCCCATTAAATGCAACACTGACAAAATTAATTGCCACTTTTTCGCATTTGGCAGAGCAACAAACGAAAATGTCAAGAAGACGAAAGCGAAGGCGAAAACGAAGACGAAGACGAAACGAAGACGAGGACAACGATGATGAGAAAAACGAACAAACTGCAAACAAAAAAAAAAAAAAAAAAAAGTGGAAAAAATATAAAAAAAAATTATGCGCTAAGCATTTAAAGTCATGCTGGGGCAACGTTTGCTGTGTGAAGGGGCATGTGGCAGGGGCATGCAGGGGCATGGAGGCAGCGTCGCTTGCATTGCAAATTGGCAATTGCTGTCAGTGGCGGCAACTGAGCGGAAGTTGCCGCAAATTTGTGGAGGAAATGAGTTTGGACCGCCGCATGCAACTTGCAGTCGATGAATTGAAGCTGCCACAGCCCCCAACCCTCTCCTCTCCTCTCTCTCTCTCTCTCTCTCTCTCTCTCTCTCTCTCTCTCTATCTCGTCTCTCTCGCTTGGCTTCAACTATTGGATTAGTGGGAATTGGTATTTTCAATTTGTCAATAGAAAAAATAAAGTAAAAGAAACAGCAAACGTTGTTGCAACAACTGGTTGCATCCACGCTCAAGTTGCACTCAATTAAGTCGGGCTTAAGATGACAATTCCAAAAAAAAAATGTAATTAAATAAAAAATGCTCCTTTAGTCATTAATCATGAAATTTAATTCAGTTTCCATGATTCAATTTCAATGTGCTGTAGTTGGCAACGCTTGTTGCTTGTGGCATGGTTGGCAACTCTATACTTGTGCCATATGCATAACACACATTATCTATGAAACCTCAACTTTGTTGCTTTTTTTACTAATGGACAACATGTTGCACGCTTCGCAGCGTTGCATGTTTTTATTATTGTTGTTGTTGTCAACTGTAACGTTCTATTGTTGTACAGACAACAAGAGCATATGAAAACATTATGTCTGAATCATGTTACAAAACAATTTAGCAAACAAACTGTCAAAAACATGACAACTTAAAGCGTTGCCTGAGACGTAGACGTAGACGCAGACGGCGGCAGCGGCAGCGACGTCGACAGCAACTAAGTAGTTGTTGCTGTTGTTTCCAGTTGATGTTGCTGCTGATGTTGATGTTGACGTTGATGAGTCGAGCAGATTGTAAATGACATTTGAGAGTCCAGACAAAGAGCGCGCTCTCCCACTCTCCCACTCTCCATCTCTCCCCCTCTCTCTCTCTCAGTGTGGAAAGTGAAGTGTGCTTTGTGGAGACTGTTGTGCTTGACAAATTATGTTTGTTAATTCCTCTTCTTTTGGCAGTCCTCACACATGCACAGATTTGCAGACATCTCTTCCTCTACTCGTATTTATTCGCATCTCTGTTAATGCTGCCGCAGTCGCAGTCGCCGTCGCCATCGCAGTCGCTGCCGTCGCTGCTGTCGCTGCTCACATGCAAAACGTTTGCGTAATTAAATCAAGGCGCAACCCTTGACGCATTTCGTGTTGTGCTGCGAGGGGTGATGGAGGAGTTTCTAGGGTTGATTTTCACACACCCTCATCCTCACAAATATGGCCATAAATTTTGAGCTGAGCCATATAATTTTTTAATGCCATTTACGACGCTAAGCTGCCAAACGCGCCACAAGATCAACCAACCGCCTTGCAGCGATATGCGGCAAAGAGTTGCGACTTTGGCTGCAATTAAGTGCAGCAAGCTGGCAACCCTTTGCCAACACGCAATGCCATTAAACACACACACACACACACAACACACAAAAAAAATGTGCATTGTGATATTTATGTTCGTATCACTGTTGCCAACTCAGCTATTTTTTACCCACCTGCGGATTTTATTTTTATTAAAGTTAGATTGCTAGAAAAAATTTAAAAATGCTTATTTCTAAATATATATTGAATTATTTGCAGTATTTTTTTTTAGTAAATCTATTTATTTTTACTGCAACAAAAATATTCTTATTTTTTACTGCTTATTTATTGCAATTTCCGTAATTTGTCCAGCAAATTACTTGATTAAAACTTTTCTAGTTATACAAGGATAACAATTTTCATGCTTTCACACAAGAAACAGCTATTTTTTGTATCTTTTAAAGGTTGACAACACTGTTGGATATGTACATATGTTTGTACATAACTGCACATGATAATGTCATAAAATTAAATGGCCACACTTACTGTTTGTTGCTGTTGTTGTCGTCGTTGCTTTAATTAGAGTTTTTCCAGCGCGATGTCGCTTTTATTGCACACACACGCGAAACGGCAAAAGAAAATTTTCTTGCTTGGCTGTCGGACAGGCAACTGCTATAAATATTATAATTATCAAAAAGTGCAGCCAGCGACGTCAAGCGTCCAACGTCCGACGTCCAACGTCCAACGTCCACCGACGAGTAATCGTAATTGAGTTAATTAACACGCCACAAAACGCGGCAGGCGACGACGCTAGAGCGGCATAGGCTCAGCAAAGAAAGCATGTCAGAGCGGGAAGTGCCGGGGATAAGAGTGAGACAGCAGCCGTTTAATTGCTTGTACAAAATAATAATAACAACAACAACAGCAGACAGGCAACATGCAATTGTTGCGGTCGCTAACGCTAATGTTGTTGTTGCTGTTGCTGTTGTTGTTGCTGTGTTTGCTCCTGTTGTTGTTCCTGCGCCTACTCTCGCTCTTTCAGCTTTTTGTCAACGCATTCCACAGACAGCAGCTGCACAGAGAGCGCCAAGAGAGCAAGTGAGAGGCGATCCAAAGATGGACGAATGTTAAACAGCATCGATTGCAAATCTAGGGAATATTAAATGTTAAACAGTATCGATCGGAAATCTAAGAAGTGGCAAACAAGATATACAAACAAGGCACAAATTATAATAAAACGATGCAGAAAACACTGAATATTTTCTTAAATTCAGTTATGTTAATTATATTGATGGAAAAAAGGTTTTTTTGATGATACAAATACTATATCGACAACTTTTTCTTACAAAACTACGTTTTTTTTGAGTTTGGGTTTTCCTTGTTGATTTAAGGATCTTAGAACAATTTTCTCACCAAATGTTTATCGAAATTTTCCATACGATTATTTCGATAAAAGGGGACAATATCAAAAAAGTGAGTGAGATTGATCAGTAATTAATACTTTTGCAATATTTCTAATGACATTATTTAAAATCCTTAGGTATAATCTTCAACCGTTATATGATTATTTTACAAGAGAATGGCAATTAATAAGAAAATATCTTTGAAATCGTATAAAATGTTAACATTTTACAAAAAGTAAAGATCTGTACAATATAAAGCTGATTAGGTTGTTTAAAGTTCAAGTGCTTGAAGTTATTGCAAATTTCAATGCATTGAACAACATTTATTTAGGCGTATGTTTATAAATATATCGTGGTTGTTGCTGTTGTTGTTGCTTTGTCTGTTGTTGTTGAGCAAACATCAGTGTCAGCCCAACTTGCCACACAATGCCATATTGTCCATTTAGTCTGAGCCCTGGCAATGACAGGGCTGCAAAACTGATGACTAGCACTTGTCCGGCCTAAAACAACAAAAGCACAAGCAACAATAACAAGCGAAACGTCGACGACGACGACGACGACGAGATCATTAAAAGTCCAAAAGCAAAACAATTATGGAACTCATTGAAGCCAATTATTAATAAAAACAGCAGCCAGAGTCGCAGCAGCAACAGAAGCTGAAACGACGCATCGCGTCGCAGTCGCTGTCGACGCAACAAGTGGCAAGTGGCCAATGAAGTGGCAGCAACAGCCGTAGCAGCAACAACAAACTGAAAGGCCTACAGCAAAAGCGAGCGGCCTTCGTTGCGTCTTCGTAGACTGCTGCTTCTTCTTCTTCTTGTGCGAGTGTGTGGCACAGTAGCAAAAACACAACAAAAGACATGTGGCAAAAAGGGCAGCAGCAACAACAAACATTGTTAATGAAGCTGCAAAGGAATGCAGACAAAGAACGAGCAACGAACAACAAGGAACGACGAAGAAAACGACAAAGAGGAGGAACTGGGCGTGTAGAGCGCACAACTTCACACATAAATGGGAGCAACATGTTGCCAATGCCGCTCATGTTGCCGGCAACAGCAACAGGCAACAGCGAGGGCCGAACAATAACTGTATCACATTAGCTCTTAAGAGAAATTTTTACTTGGAGATGATAAAGAGTGTATTGCGTTCCACATTGGTCTTAAATGTTATTTAACATTGAGATGTTTAACACTGCATTATGCTAAACAGTATTTTGGGAAATAACTGAGCTGTAATTCTGTATTAGTGTTAAAGTGGAATTGAGCAATAAATTTCACATGTTAATTAACATTGAAATGTTAGAAATGCATTATGCTGGATTATTTTTAGTAGTAACGCACATTTGAATAGTTTTATCAATTGGTATACTCTTGTGGCACACCTCGCATATGCAACATGCTGTGCCATCGACGTCGTCGTCGTCGTCAACGACGTTGCGACAATTAAGTTTGTAAAGTGCACATAAAAGGCAGGGAAGATGTCGCCAGCCGAGCAACTTACGAGTATCATGGCCATGAGATGCTGCTTAATAATGTCATAAAAATTAGAACGGCGTATTAATTGGCAAGCCGGCAGGCAGCCAGAAGCCAGAAGCTAGCAACAGCAGCAGCAACAACAACAGTAACAGTAACAGCAGCAACAACTGCAATTGGAACTGCGTGTGGGAGCGCAACATGTTGCCTGCTTTATATTTGTTGTAGATGTTGTTGTTGCTGGGTTGCTTGCTTGGTTTCCTTTTTGTTTTGTTATTAGTGCTGTTGTTGTTGCTGCTGCTGTTGCTGTTGCTGTTTGCGGTGCAATTTCGCGCAAATAAAATAAATTGGCAGCCAATTAAGCGAACGTCGCTCAGTCGCATATCAGAACAAAAGCATAAAGCCAGCAAATTAAATGCAATTGTTTGAGCGAGCAGCGGGCGACGGGCAGCCGTCTCAAAAATAAAAAAAAAAAACAACAACAACAAAAAACGAAAAGCAAAAAGCAAAAAATTGAATGAGAAGATATGCATGCAATAATAGGCAGCAGACGTTACAGAGATAGCGGAAATTAAAGAGACTCGAAAGCCAAATCAAATTCAATTAACAGCATAAGCCTAAATAAGAGAATGTATATGTGAGAGCGCCCGCACAAAAGAGAAAGAGGGAATGAGAGTGCAAGGCAAAAAGAGTGTGAGGGGGAGCAAACAATAAAGCTTAGAATACTAAATGTCAAATGCATGTTAACAACACACAGCAATAGGAAATGCACTCAAATCGTCAGTCAGTCAATGCGCCAGTATACGCTCAGTTAGTTAGCCAATTACACGACAAAATCTTATATGATCGTGCAAATTGTATTTTTATTGCCAATTATTTATTTATTTCGCTTAGCTGACGGCACAATACCGACAGCTTAAATGTTATGAGAGGCGTCGCGTCGCGTCGTTTTGTTTCGTAGGCAACAACAGCATAACGTCGGCGTTTTTATACTCTGTAAAGTTGTGTCCCACGCACTGTTATTGCTAGAAATCAACGAATGTTACATAGCGATATATGTATATCCTGTTTGCAGCAGTGATTAACATTAAAGAGAGGTTCAAGCTCGCTTGAAACAATAAATATGTAGTGCACGTGATAAGTCGACCACACACTGTTAAAGTACAACTTCTCTTTTTCTTGAACTATTCCCAACGTGTTGGGAATTGCTGTTGATATATAAATTTCAAAATGATATCAAATTAATTGTCATTTTGTTTAGTGATTGTCGTCATTTTGTTGAATGCGATCTAGCGATCTTTATATGTACATACATACATACATATGTATGTATTAACAAATATTTGTCTTGCATCACAACAACAACAAAAATGAAAAAAAAATACAGCAGTACCTGACGTTCATTCATTAATTATCAGCACACAATCTATAAGCTTAATTTGTATTCAATGCAATTAAAACTTAAATTGTTCAACAATTCACATTGCTAAGTTTTGTGTAGATTTCGTTAAGTCGTTAAAATTTATGTGTGTGTGTGTGTGTGTGTGTGTCTATGGTGTTGTCGTTAATTCACATTATGTAGTTATTTTGCATTCAAATTATTTTCAGTATTGAAAACTAATTAAAAATCCAATTAACAGCGTATGCTCACTGTTAATGGCCTTGCTGTTAAATGTTAATGTTAAACAGTTGCCGTTGTTCACATTTAACATGAATACCCTGTATTTAATCAGAATTGTATAATTAATTTGTGCAAATGTCAGACGTGAATACTCTAGAAATTATATAGGCCCGTATACAATTTGTTATACTTGAATAAACACTACAAATAATTCAATAAAATGTCACTGTAAAAAATTGTGAATTTATATTAATAAAAATGGCAGGTAATGGCAAAAACAATTTGCATATGATAATTAAATAAAATAATCAATTTAAATACAACACAAACAGATACATACATATATATAGGAGAAAAAAAAAAAAAAAAAATTGTAAATAACAGTCGGTTGCACTTGAGTAATTTCGCATAAAACATAACCAAGTAGAAAGGATATTAATAAACCGACATGAAGCACACACGCATACACATGTATACTATATGCAAACATGCATACAACAAGCACATGCTTTTTGCATTTGTGTGTGCACACGGACAAGTGGATGCCAGTTGCCAGTTGCCAGTTGCCAGTCGGCAGTTTGCTGTTGTTGTTGCTGTTATTGCCGCTGCAGCGCCATCGAGTAAATCAGTGTCCAATGTGTAAATAATTTCCATTTGAATGAGCAATTGTGCATTTTTCATACACACACACACACAAAAAAATGCACATGCGCTTTTCATTTGCAGACGGGACGCGTCAACGTTTAAAATCGCATGAAATTTTATTAAAATGAAGTAAATATGGTGTAAACGTGCTGATAAAACGGTTCGTGCTCAGCTATGTAGAAGAAATGAATGGACAGCAGTGCAGAGACGTCGCTGCGACTGCGACTGCGACTGCAACAGCGTCCTGTAAAACATGACAGAGGATGAGAGAGGGACGCGAAAGAGAGAGCAAAAGTTTAAGCGCGGCTTTTGGCACTCAGAAAGAGAGTATATGGGAAGCAGCGCTTAAGAGCAAGTAATTATATATTTATGTATACGATGCATGTATGTATGTAACTATTGGTTTCAGTAACTAACGATAAACACGGTCAATGATTACAGCTACCAATTAGTGGTTAAGACATAGCTATTCATACATACAATATGTACGTATGTATGAAGGTATGCAACTGTCGTTTACAGAGTGACTCAGCTGATAAGTAAGGGAGGGAGAGACTCCCTCTCTCTCTCTCTCTCTCCATTTGTGCTTTCTACTTTATGATGGTAGCGCATACAAAAGTCGCATTGCATAAAGCGCCTCTGAGGCGGCACAGCATAAAATCGCTTATGTAAATAGCCATGCAAATAGGAGTGTGTGTGTGTGTGTTTTCAGTGCACTGCATACTCTTTGTGTGTGTGTGTGTGTGTGTGTGTGTGTGTGTATGTGACTGTGTGCACTGTGGTCAGTGTCGTCCATGTTAAACGTGGCTACTCTGTTATTAATGACATCGCAACATGTTGAGCGAGAAGAGAGCACATTGTTGTCCTCTGTTGTCCTCTATTGTTGCTGTTGTTGCTGTTGTTAATTGTAAGAATGATGCTCGCGCAGTTAACCGTTATTTAATGGGCCCACAAACTGAAAATTTTGTATGTACGTAATTTTCATACGGACGGCTCGACAAATGTAATTAACTGATATGTTGAGCCTCTGTGTACGTGTGTGTGGTCAAAGTATCAATATGTGCGTCTGCACATGCATATGTACATATGTATGTATATACATATCATACATATGTGTGCTTATTTGGCCAAGTGGGTAACCACAGGCATTGTTTTTGTTGCCACTTTCCTCATTATCGACTGCGTCTTTAAACAAGCAAATCTTAAGTTATTATTACTATTATTGTTATTATTACTACTATTTTTATAAATGCTGTACATGGGAAGCAGTGCGCCTAAGTGTTGGCCAAACAGTGTTGCCAATTGACACAGTTCGACACATGCAACAACAATAATAAAACTAACATCAATTGCAAGTTCGTTTTCCTCTATCGCATTCCTTTGCTCTGACTCTCTCTGTCTCTATCTCTTTCTCTCTCTTTATCTCTCCTTTTTCCGCACAGCAACTATCTTTATCTGCTTACTTCTATTAATTAACAGCAAATCTTTAATAGCAGTATTTTTCTTAATACTCTTCAGTTTACAAAGTCATGCAGTCTAAGAGTTACACTTAGCGAAATACATCATAAATTTAGCAAGAGGAAAAAAAGATTAAGCATTTTATTGAGCTACATTTATTTATTATTTATAGAAATGGTTCTTAGAACTAGGTAATAATTATATAGAAATAACTTAATACATTCAAATATTTAAAAATTAAATTAAAATATTGTAACGTGAAGAAAAGCATTTTAATCCCATAACCCATAATACTTTCTTGCAGTGTACATAGACTTATCTATAATCTCTTTGTAAGCGATTCGAAACTCATTTCGTATCATTAACAATAATCATATCCATAGACAGGTTAAGTTGTCTATTCCTCATTTTCTTTATTTGTATGTTCCATGTATTTATCTCTATCTATTTATTTTTTTTTGCTTAGCACATTCGTTACGGTCTTGCCATCCCTGTCAGTTGACAGTTTCAATTAGGCTTTAACACTCTAGTAGCTCATGGCTCGAACTTCAGCTAACAGTCAGCAAGAGTCTGTGGCAGTTGCAGTTGCAATTGCAGTTGCCACTTCAGCTTCTGCTTCAGCTTTAGCTCCATTTGTGTCTTGGGGCGCTGTTGGCTCTCAAGTGGCTGGCAATTACGTTCAATTAACTTGGCCAAGTTGGTAACGGATGCGAACTGCAGTTGGCCAAATGCGTTGCGTATGTAATTAAATGATGCTGCCTTCTCATCTTGGTCTTGCACTTGGACTTGGTCTGGTCGATCGGACCTGGCTAACTGCCGGCATGCCACCTAATCATAAGTGATACCAAAAGGAAATGCTTTTCAAAGCTCTTAGCTTGCAATACGATGCATGGTGCACGGTGCATGCTGCACCTGCAGCAGCTGGCATCTCGCCTCTCGCCTTTCGCATCTCTTCGAGTCACTAATTACATTGATTCTTAGACGATTGCAATGGCAATGGACATGCCAATGCCAAAGCTGCTACCAATGTTGCTACCAACGTCAACTTAATTAATTGTGCGTCCGGCCGCACGCCCGGACTTTGTTTTGTTTGTTTTTTTTTCTTCTTTTTTTTCAATTTAATACCCTGTTAATGGATATATTAAGTTGCCTGTTGCAACAGTCAGTTGGGGGGGTGAAATATGATAACACCACTTATGTCTCCTATAGTTGAGTTGTTGAGTTTAATTTTATTAAGTTAAATGAAGATAATTTTCAGTACTTGAGGCGATTCATGTTTCTGTTTTTTAAATTGCGAATTACTTGAACAATTTTAAGGCTTCAAACTGGCACACATTATGTGTATGTACCTAGGGCAAGGGTGTCTCGTAGTCGAGCACTTTCCACTTGAAATTAATTGTAGTTTTTTTGTGTTTGTGTTTTTGTTTTTGTTTATGTTTTTCTGTTGTGTTTGGATAATGCGAGCGCAACTGGTTTCTAAGGCAGCTCGTTGCAATTTCTATTTGCGCGTAAATTGCTAATTTTGTGGAAAACACATTAATTAGCGCAAAATAAGCGCGCCAAGTTCCAATCCAGTTGAAAATGCCGCGCTGCCTCAGTTGTTGCCTCAGTTGCCGTTGCACGTCGCCGGCTCATGATCATCAACACGCTCCGTGTGCTATTTGGTGAATGCCCCCTTTGATCATCTGCAGCACGTGCAAATCCAAGTCAGATAAATACGAATATATATACATATATATTTATAAGTTTTTTTGATATTGCAGCCAATCACAGGGTCAAGAAAATTTGTTGATACCAAGTTGAGATTAGAGTGAGAGTTGACCTAAAATAACAGGACATATGCCAAAGCTTTGAACGCCTAAAAAGCACAGATTTAAAAATGCATTACTGAGAAACAAATGAGAAAAAATGCATCCAAAAAATGTAAGAATATCATGTTTTTGTTCACTTTACAAACGGTATAGCCGCTAAAAAAATAAATGCTAGACACTAAGACAATAAATTAATATAATAATAGTTTGAAATTTTAAAATATAAATAAATAATACAAACAACAGCTAATAAAATATCTGGTCTGGTATCATATAAACAAGTTGATTTTTTAATTCTTTGAATTCTTTCAATAGTTGCTTGTTTAATTTATTTAACTTTAACATACATTTTTATAACACTTTGCACAGTATATGACCACTGTAAAATTATGGTTATTGAATTTAATTCTGTTGATCATCAAACTTGAAAGGTTCATCTCTTGCACGTAACAGAAACCGAAACAGAAACAGAGGGAAAGAGAGTAAGAGAGCAAAAGCGTGTGCTCTCTCCATGGATGCTTTCACCCAATTAACGCCGGCCGCTTGACGGCAACTGCATTTGGCATTATAAGGCAATTAAGCTCCGTTTGATGTTGGGAGCGAATGCGCATGCATTGGACTCTCTTATTAGCGCAGTGGGTTTAGCACATGACAATGGCGACGTCAGCGTCGCCCAGTCGCTGTCGCTGCCGCTGTCAACGCTTATTGTCTTCATCTTGTTCGTTTTCTTAGCTTAGTCCATAAACGTGCAATTTGTCGTAATTGTTTAAGCAGAAAGAAATAACAGCAAATAGCAAACTACACAATACATAAAACAACTTAATAAAAATTCCAATGCCGTGTTGTACATGAGTTGACATCTGTGGAGTGAATGCCAAAGGGAAGGGGCAGAGTTTAAGAGAGGGAGAGGGAATTGTCGCACAAATCAAACTGTTGGCGCAATGTGTCACCCATTGGAATTGAAGAGAGGAAAAGAGAAGTCGATTGGTTAAAGGGAGGGCGTAACATAAATCTCACTTAGACTCGCGGGCAGAAAAGAAAAATCTGTACAAATAGATTAACAATAACAACAATAACTACTATAAATGCTATGCTTGTGTACAAGCACAACAAATGCCCTGCCCCATATGTTGCCACAATAATAAACACCGTATCAGCAACAATAACAACAACAACAACAACAACAACAACATAGCACATAAATCAAACAAGCAATATGGCCAAGGGGGCGCCCTCAATTTTGACTGCATGTGGCAGCATTTGTTATTTTTGCCCATTTCTTATATTTTTTACTGCTAGTTATTGAGATTGAATGGAACAACAACAAGGTTAAACTTTCGATGGCACTAGAAACAGGCGTAAACACAAACACGACACTTACGCACACAAACACAACACCGATACACATATGTATCGAAGAGTGTACACTGTACACTATACAGTGTGCACTGCTCCTGCCTACAGTAAATTTACAGACTCTGTTAAATGTGCAGGCGACACAATTGTCGATATACACTTCCCGCACTTCTAAGCAAGGCATCAAAACGAAAGGAGTAACATTGTACATCGCTTTCGTAATTGTTAGCATGTCTTAGTTTCAAAATAATTTCAGTTTGCAAATAAAAGTAAAGATACTAACCAAATGTTAAAAAATAAAACAACACGAAAACTATAAAATAAACGATAAATAAGTTAAAGAGAACAACATAAAAACATAATTAAATTTAAAATTTGATTGAACCGAAACAACCGTTATACATGAACCGGTTACCAATCGGCTGTTTTGGTCAATTATTTCAACGTGCGTATTCAAAAAAGTTTAGCTTTAGTACGAATTTTAAATTACGGCAACCAATTTAAATCGGTTAAAGGTTGCGGCTTTGATTACGATCATTATTTCAATCTATTCTTCTGAGCGTAGTATTAAGTTGCAAATGAAGAAATTAATAATACACTTGCAATATCTTAATTCAAAATAAGCAATACTTATTTGTTCTGTATTTGGTGAGGTGTGCATATCGATTAGCATTGTTTTGTCGCCCGTTTTAAAAATGCATGTGTTGTCGTTGGCTGGCAACACAAACGTAAAAACGAGAGAAAGAGAGCGAGAGCGCGAGCTGCTGCCAGTGACATCACAAAGTGTCAAGTGCCAAAAAAAAAAAAATGCTCCTTGCCGAACTCGCATTGAAAGAGATGGAAAAGGGAGGATGAGGATGCGGATGAGGAAGTGGGAGAAGAGAGTGACATTGGTTGCTCGTGTGTGCATTTGATTTTGATTGGTATTTATGGCAGTTTAAGTACATTGAGAGCACAAAGATTTTGAATTGTTATTGGAGTGCGATGGAGGCAGAGCGCCAGATGTCGTTGACAGGACGAAGTTAAAGGACAGCACATGCACGGCTTGATCCATAATTAAAACAACAGCGATGCCGACATAAAAAACTGTAAACGTGCCCATTTAATTGTTGTCCCGGCCACTTAAAAGCTCATTTTGTGTCGCAAAACTTTATTTAAAGAGCACAGCACAAAACAAAGTTAACCGTAGACTAAGAAAAGAAAATAAAAAATGTATATTTATTTATATAAATATATATGTATGCAAAGGACATGAAACATGGACCAAGGCACAATCGCAGCCGTGACGTGACGCTCGTCCTTTTGGCAGTTGTGGCAGTATCAAAGCAGTGGGGAGGGGGAGGGGGGTTGGGGGATGATGGTTAACTTATTCCTTGTCGCACAACATGTTTGCAATTACGTGGCACTCCCCTTACCCACCATTTAACAGGCTCTCAATTGCGATTTCAGTTTCGTGCACTGCTCACACTCTCTCTCTCTCTCTCTCTATTTCCTCTTCCTTTCACGCAGCACTCTCTTAGGTTCCACACTCCTGCGCCAAAGTCTTCGTTTGCATTTTTATGGCATAAAAATTAAAAATGAATTTTGATTGTTTTGCTTGTTGCTGTTGTTGTTCTTGTTGTTCATCTTGTTGTTGTTCGCTGGCCGACGTCGTCTTCTTCATCTTCTTCGTTCCTTGTTATAAATACATATTTTTATTGTGGCATTGTTTTTAGTTTTTCGTCCATATCGCGCACTTGACTTTTTTCTTATGCCTCCATTGTTGCTTGTTGCTTGTTATTTGTTTTTGATTTTCCTTTTTTTGCTCTTTTTGTTGCTGTTGCTGTTGCTGTGTTTTTTTCTTCGCTCTTTTGTTTTGTTGAAGTTTGTTGTACCTATTTTTTAATTTGTGCGCGGAAGCCTCGCATGGTCAAAGGACATTGAAATTGGACATTTTCTGTGGTTTTCTTTTTATAGTTCTCCCTGGTCCTTAAAGCTGTCCAGTCCGACTTATAAAATTAAAATGTCAAACACAAGATTTAATACGCGAATTCAGCCCATATTTCAAGACTAATTCAAAGCGATCAAATACTGATATAAATTAAATCAAAGCGATAATTAGTTTTTAAAGTACGCAAAAATTTGATTGATTTGATTTTTCTTATTAAAAATATAAATTAATTGTAGGGAAATGATATGGAAAATAATACGGTAAAACTTTGCATATTTATTATTTTATTAATTATTTTTGATCAAAGTTGCTAATCGTTCTTAGAAAAAGTCTTATTATATATTACAAAATCTACTACGTTTACAGTTTTTTAGCATTGCTATTGGTTTGACTAACTAAATTAATTTAAAAAAAAAACACATTTAAAATTAGATGAGATGTGAAGAAAAGATCTGTAAATTAAATCTGTAAAGATATAAAAAAGTTTCTCATTGTTGCTTTGTCTAGTTAAGATATCAAAAATGAATAAATTTATATTTTTTTAGAGCATCTGTTGCATCTGTTATATCCTTAAAAAGTGTGTATTATTTCCTTATTTTTTGCTGTTTTATTTTCATCGCTCAGTTGATTATTTTTCATAATATTTCGCATCAATTTTCGCTTTGTGCGTTGCGTGCACAAATTAAATTTATGTGATTTTTGCAATGCAGCCCGCAATGCAACAGACAGACGGATAGACAGACAGGTGTGGTGCGGTGCAGGTGGGCGGTGCAGGTGGTGGGGCTGAGGGTCTGTCAGTGTGGGCGTGGCCGTTGCACGCTCAGCACGTTTATTCGCACTTAATTCGCACTTTTTGACACCTTTCGGTGTCCGTCAGTTGCACGAAGCGACAACGCACCGAAAGCCCAAAACCAAATAAATGAATTGCGTTTACAAGAGAACAACTCACCCTCCACCCGCTACCCCCCGCACCCCCCAGTCGCTCTCGGTAGAGCAACCTGTGCCACGGGCTGTCAGCAACATAATGTGCAATGGCAGAAGCGAACGGCGCGAAAAATTATGCAAAATAAATTAATTACCAATTAAGGGTGGGCAATGGTTGGTTTAAGGGTTGGTGGCAGGTGGGGGGGGGCAGGTTAAGCTGATGGAAGCTGCTGCAGCCACTTCAAAAACAGTCATATGGCAGTTGGGGCTCCCGATCTGCAGCTGTTGCAGGCATATGCAGAATTTCAGTGATTTTCCCTGTACAGTAAAAGGGTTGCTTCTGGTTGGGGTTGGTGGCTTACTGCCAAACGAGGGGTGCTTGGCGTTGCCGTAACGCGTTTGTCACATAAGCCTCGGCCACTAATTAGTGTCATTAAATGCGCTCCACATGACGACATGCGACAACATTTGCCAACCCTCACCACTTATTTGCCTCCCTTCACTCACTACCCAGTCTCTCATGGCATTGCCATGCATTAAACATGACACAAAATTGCAGCAATGACCCCCTGGTCGCTAGTTGTACTATAAACCAAATAAATAAACCATAAACATAACTGACCACAAAATCAACTTAATTTTAGACCGAGCAGGTGCCAGGGTTTCTTATAACCGAAGTAACTTCCGTTAACTTGCGTGCAAACCTGTAATTTAGCCCCCCCCCCCTCCCTTCCCCTGCCTCACCCTCACACCAGTTTCTCAAACAATTGGGGTTAAAAAGGGTTTAAGTTGCGACAAACAGAAGTCCGTCTTCGACCCCCAACCCCTTGACTTCCCCCTAAACTCCAACTCCAAGTCAAACCACATGCATATGCATAATTATAGAGCCGGAACCGAAAAACGTTACGAAACGCAACCGCCTCTTGAGTTCACTTTTGGATGAACTGGGGGCTGACCGACATCCGCTTAGCAAACTAAACTGTGAAAATGCCGTCGGGCAACGGGAGAGAGTCGGGGCAGGAGTCGGGGCAGAGAGTCGGGGCAGGAGTTGGGGCAGCAACTCGGGGGTTGCTCTCTAACTCTATGAAAATTTGAATATTGATTGGGTTTAATGAGCGCGTTGGTCGCGCAATTAGTTTGCCGTGCTTTCGACCTGTCCAGGTATCGGTGACGTTTGCTCTTCCGTTTCCCACAACACAGCCAGTGTTGGCTAAGGGTGGAAAAGTTTCTCGTAGAATTGCTTCAAATATATCACACGAAACATTAATTTATTGTTAATATGCCGATGGACACTCGGAATTTCACCGCTATATCTAAAACCTGGCTGAAAGTAAAACATATTGCTCTTCACTACATAGTTTTATAAACGTATCTTGATAGTATTCCAAAAATTCCATTATAATCTCTCAAGAAACAGCACAGATTCCAACTGATACCATGTGGTAGTAAAGGTTGTTCTTACTTACAGTCTAACTAATTATCTTAGAATTTTACATATTTAAGATTATTTATTTCGTAGCGATCGCTGGTACAGTGTTATGTGGCATGGAACGAAATGGAATGAAACAATGCAGTCAAATTGTTAGTTATATCGTTGGGAAAATCTTTTACAGAATCGCATGCAAATTGAAAAGCACTATTTTGATTGAGTGCGACTCGGGGGATTGGTGAAAGTAAGTTTGAATTGCGGAAGGGGTTGGTACATAAATGTAATGCATAAATTAATTGATCGCCCACACACACACACACACACACACACACACGCACACTCAAACATTCATTGAATAGCAAAACAAACTATGAATGCTCAATAAATGTGCTGTCTCCGATAAAATGCGGCATGCGGCAGAAACAAAACCCCACCGCACCCCCACCCCTGCTACTTTGCCACAGCAGACAGAGGCCATTGAATTGCATTTTGTGGCATAACCATTGCCAATGAAATTCATATATGAAAACGTTGCCGGCGTTTAGCATTCAATTCATTTTGTCTAAACTAAATAACAATGCGCAACGCGGTGTGCAGAGGGAGAGAGACAGAGACAGAGAGAGAGAGGGAGACAGCTTGGCAGCGACTCCCCAAAAAGTTGTTAGCTGACTTGGTCAGTGACATTGTTTGGTTTGGTCGGCGTTAAATTTACATAAATTGATTTGATTGAATTTTTATGAGGCGCCTCATGCCGCATGCTGCATGGTGCATGCTGCATGCTGCATGCCGCAGGCCGTCGAGCAGTTGATGAGTTTTTGACACTGGCCGGCAACTCGACGTCTAATTAAAGTCATTGCCAGCAGCTGCCACCTCTGTTCCGTTCCTCCGTCGCACTCAACTTGCAACATGCAACAACCACAGACTCTGTCTATGCCCCCCAAGGCCATCGGGTCACAGTTGGCGCTACATGAACAACATCCACTACGGCTTAATGCGAGGCATTTGGCCATAGATGACGGCGGCGACGGCGACTACGACGACACCGACGACAATTGACGCTGGGGCAGACAACGTATAGTGGTACAAAAATCACACTTTCGATTCTTCAAAGAATTCTAATCCGTAGTGGGCGGAACAGCCTCTCAAAGTTGAACTAATATTTGACACGCTGTGGTAATCAATTCTTCAACTCAATTATAAAAATCATATAGTCCACAAACTAATGCAACCTAATTTCTTTTTTGTTTTTACAATTGTTGTATTTAAATCATTTTGTGTACTATATATGTATCCAAATTAGAGATTGTTCCACTGTGCAACGTTACACACACGCACATGCCACATGCCACAGGGCGCAACATTGCATATTTTTAGGGTTTCCCCCCCTCCCCCGGCCCATCGAGCGACATGGGAAATTGTGCAACAAACTAAGTATTTAGCGCTTCGCTTTTGGCCTGCTTCTGACCGGGATTGTTTTGGCTTGAATATGCTTGTGGGTTGGGGGCATGTGGCATGCCACACCACACCACACCACACCATTGTCATGTCCGTTTGTGCAGTTTGCCAATGCCAATTTGTCATAAATCTCGTTATTTTAAATCGTTGTTGGCATTTTCTCTCTGTGAACTGCATCGATTTGTTGTTTTCATACTCGTTGTTGTTGCTGCTGTTGCCGTTGCCGTTGTTGTTGGACATTGGCATAGGCCTTGGCTACGCCAATGTTTTGTTATCGTTATCGAGCTGCTGCAGTCAGCTATTTGCAGCGTCGCATCGCATCGCATTCACAAAAACAACAATAACTGACATCAATTGAACAATGTCAGTGGTTCAGTCTGCGGATTTGCTAAAAAGATCAACTAGAATTGCAAAATTAAAAAGGAGAACATTTAAATGCCAAAAAAGATTATATGACATTTGCCTCCTGTGAGGTTTGAACTCACGACCCCTGGTTTACGAGACCAGTGCTCTACCACTGAGCTAAAGAGGCAATCTCCAAGACGCACGCCAGTTAGTCCCGCCAAGAAAAGCCACTCAAGGACCAGGACCAAGTAACGCCCACGCAGCAAGTCAACGCTCAGGCAAAGCGGCGATCGAAGCTTGCGTTGGTCTAAAAAATAATGCAGAGACAAAGTGTTTGTTGTTGGCTAACGCTGCTGATCGTCTCAAGGTCGCAGTTTTCGCAAACGTCATTGAAATTTTGTTTGTGCCAACGTGGCAGGCACCGGCTCGTTGGTCTAGTGGTATGATTCTCGCTTCGGGTGCGAGAGGTCCCGGGTTCAACTCCCGGACGAGCCCTTTTTGTTTATTAATTTCAAAATTACTTATGATCAATTTATACAATATTTTTAATTATTATTGTTAAATGTAATTCAAAAAATTCCTGTATTTTTATATATTTGATTTGTAATTAAAATTGTCAACTCAAGTGCGTATTAATTAAGTGCGCAAGCTTAAAAGTATGCTACACAAAATAAACCAAATCTTAGCAAGTTGCATTACTGTTGTTGAGATATTTTATAGCCAGTTGTGGCTATTTTTGAAAGCAATGCAAAATTTGATGGTGTCGATGGCTTAGATGCTTTCCAGTCAGAAGCAGCTAATTCTCCTCTAACAAATTAGCATCTCTGTTATGGAAGTATTATTTTGTTCGAAAGCTGTCCGATTTAGCAAGAAAAATTGCAACCAGGAAAACTTAACTATTTTTCAACATTTGCTTCATATTGAAGGCTGAATTCTTAAAGTTGATGTATTGTTGTTGTATTAATTTATTGCAATATTATTGGAATTTGCAATGTGCAATACCCAAAATGAAATTTGGCGCCATCTTGTGTTTGGATGTTGCCTATTTTCCAGCAGTGAGTTGCTGATCTCCGCCGTCTGTAAGTGACATTGCACAGCACTGGTACTTGAATATTTGCTTAGCAGCTGTTAAATGCCGTTATGATTTCATTCGTTTGCACATTGATCAACACTTAATGCGAAGCTGCAACGACGCTTTTGGCTTGTAGCGCCTTAACTTTGATTTCATTCAATTTTTGTCGCGATATTTAATTAATAATACATTAAACTGTGAAACGATCGACATGGCATTTCATTCAATTGATTTCGACTACGAAATTGATTACAACTACGAAGAATTAATTGATTTCCAGACCATTGAACGGTTCATAGTGCCCGCAATATTCCCAAAATTTGTCAATAATGAAATGGACAGCGACAGTGATAACTACAAAGGCTTTGACAGTGTGAACATCAGCAACGACAACAGCAACAGCTATTACATTGATAACAACAGAAAGCGCCTGAAAAGATGCTTTTCACCATATGAACACTATTGGCTCGACATAAGCAAACCCAATATTCCTTATAATGTATTATTGATTTGAAGAATGAATTAGACAAGTTTTTTTTATGCTAATCAATCAATGCTAATAATCAATATTTCTCTCTTGCGCTCTAGATGATGACTATGGATATTACCAAAACTGAACCCGGACTTGTCGGGCTATCATCAAATCAACAGCAACAGCAGCAGCAACAACAGCAGTCGACACAACAACAACAGCAACAACAGGCCGCAAACATGAACAACAACGGGCAGAACAACAATGGCAACAATAATAACAATAACAACAACAATGGCCTTAGCAATGGCAATGTTGTGAACAACAACAATAACAATAACAACAACAATGTACAGAGCATTGCCGCTGCGGCGAACAACAACAATAACAACAACAATGGCAGCCAACTCTGCGCCGGCTGTGGCAAGCACATTCAGGACCGTTACCTGCTGCGTGCCCTTGACATGTTGTGGCACGAGGATTGCCTCAAATGCGGCTGTTGTGATTGTCGTCTCGGCGAAGTTGGCTCCACACTTTACACCAAGGGCAATCTAATGCTCTGCAAACGCGACTACTTGAGGTGAGTACAGAGAGAGAGAGAGGAGAGAGGAAGAGCGAGAGAGATTTAATATGTTGGCTTGTTTCTTCCACTTGCAGATTGTTCGGCAACACGGGCTACTGTGCTGCATGCAGCAAAGTCATTCCAGCCTTCGAGATGGTGATGCGTGCCCGCACCAATGTTTATCATCTGGAGTGCTTTGCGTGCCAGCAATGCAATCATAGGTGAGTTATCGACCAATTGACCAATCGATAGGTTTATCGCAAACAGTCATAGCAATTCAATTTGCGGTGATCGAGATGGGAAATATACTTGGGAATATTTCAATGTTTAATCTAACTTAAATTATATTCATAGATATAGATTTGAATACAGAATCCATAAAGAAGCTAAGACGTGATCAAATTAAAACTCCGTTTGAAAATCAGTTGCGTTTTTACAAAGTTATGAAGTTATAAAAGTGTGAAGCAGGTCAAACCTTTTTGGTACTTAATATCAAACGGTTAACTTTAGTATTATGATCTGATAGTACTCGTATTTAAATATTTATAAATATGCCACAGTAAAACTGTCACTGAAACAATTTAGGCAGCACTCACTGTGATTCTTTTCTTCACGTCAATTGCTTAATGGCGTTGATCGAATTCACGTGGGAGCAACAAACACCTACCTGCCACAAAGTGTGGCACTTACGCAGTGCTCGAGTCTGTGCTACCATAAAATACTTGTGCATTTTTTATGGCCTATTTCCCTATCAGTAACTACAACAACAACAACAATATACACACGCGCTTACAATGTTAGCGAGAAATCCCTTTTAATCTTTGGCCAATAAACATGGCCGAAATGGCACTTAGAATTTTATTATTATGCAGAAACATCAGCAATAACAACAACAAATTGACATCATTTACAAGGTTGTCGTCGTTGTTGCTTAAGTGGGGGAAGGAGTAGCTTGTGTCTGAGGGGAAGTGAGCAGGGAGTCAACCCCTTTAGTGCCATTGAATTTCTATGAAAACCGCATAAATTTCCGTGGCATATTTGATTCCATCTTGTGGCAACCCTTTGGGGTGCCATCAAGTGGCAACTTGCCGATTGCGAACGTTACTCGTTTTCTTTTATTTGGCTTTTGCATTTGTGCAAATTTATTGCATTTGGCCAATTTCTGGAATGTCACTCTGGAGAGTTTTAAAGTTCAAGCTCGGGGTCTGGTCAACGATACACAAATAACTGTATGTATGTATGTACATACATACATATGTACATGTATATACGCAGTATATATTTTTATATGTTTGCAAGTGTTATTTTTTCTTCTTATTTTCATATTGCGCCCTTTGCATTAATAATGCCGCCGCACATATGCTTGCGTCTCAGTCATGCCACATGCCCCCCACACTCACACACACTCACGACACACACATGAATTGCTTGTGCAACGAAACGCATTAAATATTAAAAATGCCGCCACACGGCATTGCCGTACAAAAATATTGAAATAAATGTTAAAACATATTGGCATATTGTTAAAAATCGTAACCCAGCCATACCCCCTTCCTCCTTTTTCTCCTACCTCTCTAGCTTCTTCTCTCCCCTTCGCTGCCACTGACGTTGCAATGCTTCCAGGCGCTTTTGTTTCGCATTGTCGAAATTTGGCTTTAAAAAATGTAACAGTAGCGTCCCTACAAATGTGGCCTGAGTTTTGGGTTCGTTTTGTGGCACCGCCCTGCTCCCAAGTGGCATGTGTCCCCATTGCATTGAGGCCTAACTGTTCTCCCAATTGCTCAACTAGTTGATAGCAACTGTAGTTGCTATGCAGAAAATACGTTTAAAATAAGAATAAGTCGCACAAAAATGTTTGTTTTTCTATTTCGCTATTTCTGTTAACATATTAATATCATTGCTGTTGTCAGTCTGCAAACAGACTGTAAGCAACAGCAACATTACAGCTGTCTGTTAAGTGCGCTCTTAATTTATATTCTAACAGACTGTTAGAAAGGGACTGCTGTAAAATTTATTTGATTTTCTGTTAAGCATTTGTGTTTTAAATTTAAAAATATTAAGGAAGGTTATCTTTAAAAAAAAAAATTGAAAATTATTCAAAAATGGATAAATTTCACATAGTAATTAGTATCAAAAATATTAAATTTTGTAAGCGAGGCAATGAAAATGTAAAAGTAATACATTTACGTTATCTATCATAACAAGCTATCATCCTTTATTCGCATAAAGATCGGTTAAGCAGAACGGCATTAAGAGCAGTAAATAGTTCTAATTTTTCACGCATTCAAGCTTCTAAAAGTATGTAACTGGTATACTTATTTATTATTTTTTGGCTAACTTTGAACCATACCACATTTTTTTTTTTGCTGCTTTTGACTCATTTTTACATCGTTTGTTTTGTGAGTTGAAGCTAATCAATTTTTTACGTAAATTAATTCAATTGCCGAAAAAGTCATTGAGGCGTGGCCGCATGACCAGCGGGTAACTTGCAACGGCCACCTCCCACCTCTTACCCTCTTTCTATCGCCCCTCCCCTTTCGTTTCCCCTGCCACAGCTTTGATTTTTGCAATTGTTGTTGGTCGCACATTTCACATTAAAAATGCGGGCCTTCACTTGCCACACACTGTGGCAGTGGCAAAAAGTCGTTTGCATGCTTTTTACTCTCGCATTTTTTTTTTTTTCTCCGTGTTTTTTTGAAGCAAAGTGCATCAAATATGTTGTTGGTTTTATTTGTATGTTGTTGCTGAAAAGTTTGCATAATTTCCTGTCGCCAGCATCGACGACGACGTCGCCAGTTGAGGGGCAGCAGTAGATGTGGCAGGGATTGGAAAAGGTATAGGGAAAGGGCAGGTGGAGGGGCAACAGAGCGCGAAGTTTGCCGGCGAATCTTGCGCTCGAGCAGCGATAGATAAGGAGAGGGAGAGAGACATAGAAGGAGAGGGGGGAGAAGAGAGTTGAGGAGAAGAGAGCGACAACAACAAGATGAACGTGCGCCATTTTACAATGTTTGTATTTCCTGTTGACAATTTGTTGTTGGTCTTCGCTGCCCGGATGTACGAATGCCTCACACACACACACACACACACACACACACACATGTGTGTGTGGTGTGGTGTGCATGTCACAGGTGCGTTCAATGCCATAGCCAAAAGTTGTTTGTTGCCTTCGATTTTGTATTTTTTCTTGCTTGTGTTTTTTTTTTTTTTATTATTTCCATACTTTGTTGACTCGTGTGATTTTTTGTTGTTTTGGTAGATAAACAAAGCGTTTTTCATGTAGCCGACAACACTCAACGCCCTGCCACGCCCACACACACTCACACACACACGCATATGTATATGTATGGAGTCAGTCCGTCAATCGATTTGTTGCTGCCAGCAGCCAAAAAGAAAATGTAACCAAAAAACGCAAAAATACAAATAAAAAACAACATTGACGTAAATCAAAAGCCAAATTTCATATCCGCTGTAAGTCTGCTATAAGCTGCTTTACCCTTGCTTCCCAACACAACCCTCTTCCCTACAAGCTGCTACCCTTGGATACACACTACCTCCCTCACTCTCACTCTCCCTCTCTCAGTTTTGCTGCCCCATCATGTACTTGTCAAGCATAAAAATGATGTTGCACGAGAAAAGGAACAGATATGGCGACAATGTCAACAAGTTGGACCACGAAGTAGAAACAGATTTATATAAAACAGTGGTGGCCAAAAGCACACTATAAAATGTTGTCACATGTTATAGGGAAAATTTGAAAAATTAAATTAAATACAATAGGATTGTCTCAGCTATGTTTCAGAATCCTAGTCCTTGTGGTTTGGTCTGTGCAATGATCAGTGAGTCAGGACCAAAAGTTTTATATGCATAGAAGTTCTGTATAGCAAACTTTGTAAATACTTTACTGCAGTTAAAGTTAAGAGTAAAACAAACAGAAATTTCGCTTAATTTTCATGGGAATATTGAAAATAGGCATGCAAATTTATATCTGTTTATTACTTAGGGTATTTAAATGGTCACCTAGTTGTGTTTTTAAACTTTTCGCCAGTGTCTTGTTTGGTTTGTAATGTGAACTGTATTCGGGGAATCTCTTTCCTTCTTCTCATCCAGTGTACAGGTGCTAACATAAATATTTTGACAAAGGGCAACACACACACACAAGCGACTGAAATGGGCGACTTCATTTGCAGTCGGCTGAATGCACTGCACTTTACTGAAGCGGAACTTGGAGTAATCCCCACTGCTTCCACTCCCACCTGCTCTTCATCCCTTCATCCTTCATCCTTCATCCACTTGCTGCAAAAGCGATTCCAATGGCAATGCCAGAACCGTGCAGCATTTCCTGCCATTGCAGCGACATTTTCAAATGCTTATCTGACTTCCTTGTGAGGCCGTCATCAAGCGAACATTGTTTGTCCTGTCCCCACATCCATCCCCACATCCTTTGCTCGCGTTTGGCTTGTCTTCATCTGGAGCTGGAGTCCCTTTGTTTCAGACAACTTCTCCGACTGTACACCAACTGGCTCCTCAACAGTTGCCTTTACAGTCCACCGCTGTCAATTGTCATCTTTGTTGTGTGTTTGTCGTTTGTCGTTTGTCGTTGTCGTTGTCGTTTGTCGTGTCTCTTGCCGGTTTAAGCATGTGGAAAAATCGTTTCCAGTTGCCAATTCCTGTTTCTGAGCACTGTCAACTTCTGCTCAATTGTTCACCAAACAATTGAGAAGCAGTTTAAAATATTCTATTTATGACAACAATACGAGAGAGAAATTCAAAAAAATTCGAGTTGATGTTTATTTTTGATAACAAAAAATTACAATATTTTGGATTGTAATAGCTACTAAATAAATTATGATATCCTAGAAGCAATGAGATAGGAAATTTAGTAAATTTAAATTCAAATTTTAAAAGTCTTGCTTTTAATGTATATACAATTTTAAATAAAAGAATAGAAAATACGTTGGCTTCAAATTGAAATCATTCTTGTTGGATATCTCAAATAAAACTCAAAACATACATCGAATAAATGCAATTTTTTCAAGGAATGACCACATTTAATAAATTGAATAGTTTCATATGTTTTTAATTGTAAGCAGAAATAATTAAGTGTAAAAAGAGTTGAGTAATTTATGTTGATTGTGGAGTATTGCAAATATTGATATATATCAAAGAAAACAAATTATAATTGAAAAGACATCTCTTTCTCTATTTCCTTTTCATTTGAACTCTTGACTAATATTTCTGAATTTCCTGTCTCATTTGCAGATTCTGCGTTGGCGATCGCTTCTATCTATGTGAGAATAAGATACTCTGCGAATACGATTACGAGGAGCGTCTGGTCTTTGCCTCAATGGCCAATCACCCGATGCTGAAGCGTCATGTGTCCTCCTTGGGCCAGGGCTCTCCGACTGGAGCTGCGGGCGCGGCTGGCGCTGCCGGTGGACTGCTGGGCGGTGGACCGGGCGGCGTGACGGGCGGTGCCAATGTCAATGGCGGCGGTGGCATGGTCAATGGTCCGCGCACACCTGGCGATCACAACAACAACAACAACGGGCCGCAGACACCAACTGGCGGCGGCGGAGTTGGTTCACCGTTTGCTGCTGCCGCTGCGGCAGCTGCAGCCGCCGCGCATATGAAGAATCAACTGGGGGCGTCCAGCTAAAATAAAGCCCTGGGCATGAGCGGCAATAGCAGCGGTGTTGCTGGTATCGGCAGTGCTGCCGGAGGCTCTGGTCAGCACTTCTATGGATCAGCTGGCTTTGGGCTGCATCACCAGCATCAGCAGCAACAACAGCAGCAGCAGCAGCATCAGCAGCAGCAGCTCATGGGCTTGGGCATGGGTATGGGGGGCATGAGCATGGGCATGGGTGTGGGCGTGGGCGTGGGCGGTGTTGGAGTCGGAGGCGGAGGCGGAGGTGGCGGCGTGTCGGGCGGAGGTGTTGGCAGCATGGGCAGCAGCTGCAAGCGCTACCAAAGAAAGTTCTACAATCGCAACTGAGATGTCTCTGGCTCACACTGCCGTACTCAATTCCAATCCCAATCCCAATCTCAAGCGAATGAATATAAGCAGCTCAATAGTTATCAATATATACATACATACTTATATGTAATTATACCTAAATATAAACCATAAAATGTTCGTTTTACTTTGACTGAGTTAAAGTTTCTTAGTTTTAATTAATAAGTTCTCATTTCAATCATATATCTACAACTATTATATACTACTCAAGTGTATTTTACAACGTCCTAACTAAATTCATTGCTTCATTTAAACATATACTAATTTACATTAATGACTTTGTTCATTTAAATCCATTTAACATTTAAGCGACAATATTCATAATCGTTTATTATTTATGCAATTTCGAAATATATTTTTCACATCTTTTTAATTATTATTTTTCTTCTTCTAACATGTAAATAATTTGCGTGCAATTTGTGCAACAAAAACAAAAACAATTTAGTTATTATATACGAAAAAACTGTTAAATTTTAAATATAAAAAGAAAACATTTTTTTTTTTGTAATTTCTTAAGCTATAGCACCGCTTTCTACATATACGATATCGATATACATAAAAACTATATAAATAATGATATATAATTTTTTTTTTTAAATTTTCTAATTTTAACGCTCGAAGCGTGCGGTGCCAAAACAAATTCAAAGCAGTGCCAAAAAAGCGGCATAAAAATTAAAAATAATACAGTGAAACGAGGAGAAAAATAAAATGCAATTAATTAAAATGGTTTTAATTATTTATTGCTTATTCATTTCTTGAATTACACAAATACAAACAACTTGAAATGATTGTTAAACATCCCCACCGACCAATATTTTTTTTTATTCTTTTAATTGTTTTTTCTCTCTTTTATATTTAACATTATTTGGAACCGAAGACCGCCAGCTGTAAATGTAAAATTAAGAAAGCATAGAAATTGGCATTTTGTTAACGTGTAAATAAATATTTAAACATTTTCTATATGTGTACAACAACAATTATTTTACGCGTTCATTTTGAAGTCTGTTAGAGCCACATTGTTGATTATTATTTAAGTTTAGTTAGTGCGAGGCTAAAAGATCATCATCAGCAAGAAATCATGAAAACGTTTTTTTTTTCTCACTAAATGTAAAGAAATAATAAAAGAAGTTACAAAAAGTAGCTTTGGAAGAAGAGCAAAGTAAATGGATAAAAAATGGAGCAAGGCTTAAGCTAAATATGTGTAAAGAGAGTAAAAAAAAATAAGCGAAAATAATTAAATAATTTATACATGTGTATAAAACAAAAAAGGAAACTAGTTACAATATAAATGTATTTATTAATATGATGTAAACCCGATTTTTTTTACTATTAATATTCAATATACATATTTAAATGTCAGCAACTCATGCGATTCCATTTAATCTATAAATATTACGAGAACTAAGAGTTAAATTAAATACAAATAAACAAAAGAGGAGAACAAAACTAGCAAAAATATTAATGTGTAAACCCAATAAAAATTATACTTAAATTTAAAAGCAAAAAAAAATATATATAAAATTGTAAGCAGTGAAAAGAAAAAACCAAAGTGTGTATAAGCAAATAAATTAAAATTAAAATCACGAAAATAACATAGAAGCATGCAAAAGAAAAATAAAAAAAAAAAAAACTGAACTATTCAAGATCTAAGCATTAACTATATTATATGATAATACAGATACACGTACACGCATATACGATATAAACAATACTACCTACGTCTATAATTATAACTATGTTAAATGAATGTAAAATGTATAAGCAAGATTTTTTTTATTGCGCAACGTAAAGAATCAAAACAAAAGCAAATATATAAATATATATATTTAATATTTAAGTTACATATACAATGATATAGCACCGATTAGAGTGGCAAAATGAAGCAGAAGATGAGTGTGCGTGTTGCGATCAATTCTAGATAAACGCAAACAAAGAAATCAAAAACTGACAAAATTAAACAAAACAAAGAAAATTAAAAAAAAATCACAAAAACAACAAAATAGAAAAAAATCAAACAAAAATAAAAATAAATGTAATTAACAAACATTTGAAAAAAAAAAATTTTTACATTGGGTAAGGGACCATGGGAAATGGAAGATGTTGACAATCTAAGAATCGTCACTATGAAGTCATTCGAAACGGCTGAAGACTTTCTTGGAAATTCACAGAAATGTTCTTAGTTTCCATTCATTTTCGGAAAATGTATAAAATGTTCTTTGTCAAACGGAACAACGGGGATGAATTTAAATGAACTTCGTCTTAAAATTTGTTATATGTAACACTGTTTCAAATTAAACACGGAAACAATTGAGACAGCCATTATTATAAATTTTTTAAGCAAAATGAAAGTCTGAAACATGGCGCAGTAATCGTGAAAAAAAAACAGATTTTGACTAGCATTGAGCAGGGGATTTTCATATAATCACTTATTATGAATCTAATGTTAGATTTTTAAAGACATTCGAACTCAAATCGGTCACGGCTTTCGTTTCTCTTAGCGGACGCTCAAAAGTATGCTATAATATGTTGTTGAATCGCAGAAACTCGGACAATTTTACTGAATATTGAAAAATAATGGTAATTTAGACGCATAACATGAATTTTGATTTCAATATTTGTATTCTACTTCAATTGTTTTATTTGTTAAATACTCCATGCTAAATTTGTTAGCTTAAAAAAAAACGAGCGCAAAATCAATTAAATCTGAGTTTAATTTCTAAATTTGCCTAATTTTGAATGTTCATTGTGGAATTTCAAAAATCGTGCAAGACAAAACGAGAATTCTAAGAATATCAAGATATCAACTTGATGTTTGTGTGCATAAATCGAAGCTAACATAAATTTTTGCAGTTGGGCTGCACTTCAAATAACCAGCTGTTGTTGTTGTTGTTGTTGTTGTTGCTGTTGTTGTTGTAACTGTTGTTGTTGCCATTGTTGCTGTCAATTGGCGTTTTGTCTGCATCGTCGTGCTTGACATTTGTTGACTCTTTCGCTTTGACAGCCATTAATCACTGCATTGTTGTTGCCAATTTCAAATCCACACGCAGACAGACAGACACGCCAATGAGTGGAGAGAGAGAGAGAGAGAGAGAGAGAGGGAGGGGAGAGTGAAAGGAATGGGGGAGCCAGTCTGATAAATGATGCTTCATATTTTGAAGCTGCCTGCAATTGAAATAATAAAACGTTATGCCCGTTATCCCTCTACACGCTCTCCGTTCTCTTCACTCCCTACACACGCCATTTGCCGTTGATTAATGAAACTTTAAAAGGGAACACGCGTCGTCGTCGTCGTCGACGTCGTCGTTGGTGTTGTTGTTGTTGTTGCATTTACTGTTACTGCTCTTGTTGTAGCTGTTGTTGTTCAGCTTTTGTCTGCGGCCGCAACTAAAGCGACCGCAAAACTTTCCGATAAGCGATCTTTTCAATATATCTAAGCAAGTGTGTGTGCGTCATGAAAAGTTTCGGCGTCTTATTGGTTTGTCTTCGATATTAGAAAGGAAGCAAAGTGCACAGAGAGAAAAATATGTGTGACTTCGGCATGAATTCAATGCAATGCAATCGGATATGCGAGAACACGGAAACCGGAATTTTATTCAGCAAAGTACAAAACAAATCCATGATTTTTCTCGGCATTAATTTTTTTTCATATACTAAATTTTATGTTTCTATAAGATTTGGTTTTTAGTATTTAGCAAAATTAGATCTTTGATTTTTATATCCTAAATAAATACTTGTAAAATTCATGTTGAAATCAGCATTGTTTTCAGGACTTTTTTGATCATTATTAGTTAGTTCAAATATCCTAGACTTCTTTGACTTTAAAATATCAAGTCTTTGTGCCTTAATGCGCAGCTTGTCATAATTTAACAAGAATATCTGGTATATATACTTGAATAAAAACATTTAGAAAGTTGATGCTTTTATTTTCTGTGTAGACGACGACGCTGCGGGCTATAACAATAAAAGTCATTTATAGATTTCGATTTGCCTCATATGTGTATGAGTTGCTCCCCCTGCCCGCCCCCTGTCTCCACTGCTGTGCTCTTCTCTCCCACGGGAAGTCGCCGGGGGAGGTGTGGGCATAACTTTGACGTTGCATAGTTTTAGGCTGCTTATCAGCACTTTTGTTTTATTGTAAGCGGCTGCTGTGGCTGGTGGCTGGTGGCTGTTGGTTGTGGCCATAACCACAGGCTGGCCATTGGGATGGGAGTCAATGGTGTGCGTGTGTGTGTGTGTGTGTGTGTATCTTTTGCTCTGGCCTTTGTTTCGGTCCTGGTGTCATAATCAGTATAATGCTTATGAAAATGTCTTTTGTGCCGTTTGCTTATCAGCAAATGCGTACGTTGTGCTGTTGTCTTTCGTCTTTCGTCCCTTATCCCTCATCCCACGTCCTTCTTTTGTTTATGGCCCCGTCGCGTCGCCGCTTCATCAGAATCTATAAAAATAATGTTTCAATTTCGTACGCTTTCAGTCAGTCACTCTGGCATTGCCTCATTTATTTTGTGTCAATCACAAAATATTTTGAAAAATGTATCAAATCATCAAATGAGTACACTGCGAATAATTTGGCAGTAGTTTACAAAATATCGGAAGCCATCAACATTCTACAGATTTCAATTGTAATAGGAGATTAAAAAAGCATGCATAAAATGCACAAACCTGAAATGCACTTAATAAATGACAAATATTTAAAATGGTTTTAGATTGTCAATATTTTAAATATTTAAAAATATGCTACACGTAATCTTTAGCTGAAAATTTAAAAAAATAAGCTAATCTTCCAACACTTTGTACTTGACAGTAAATATTCTAAAATGAATACATTAGTTTTCGAAGCAGGATTCAAATTCACGTTCATTGTAGTTTTTAAGTGCAGTGTTTGAAAAGAGATGCAAGCTAAGGATCAACATTTAATATGTATTATTTCGATAGCTGTATTTATATGTCAGTCTACATAAAATATAATGAGACCTAGAGGCTGAAAAAATTGCTGATGTTGAGCCAGATTGAAACTGAAAGTCAGTTGGGAAAAAGAGCTGCTTCCAAGTCAATTTCATTCCTACTTCACTCCAGCTGAGACTCAGTGGCAACAACTCAACCCTCTCTCTCTCGGGAGGAATTGCGACAACAACAACAACGACAGCAACAACCACCGACAGGAACAACAGTGTCAAGTGTCCATCGTTTTAATTTAAAACAAACAAAAGCATTGTTCAAGCAATTAAAGCCATAATTATTATGATTATTGTGCTGCCATGTCGCTCCTCAGCAGCATAATCGTCAATCCTAAATGCCCAAACCCCAATTCTCAATCCTCAATCCTCAATCCTCAATCTCCAACCCCCTGCATAACCCTTGCACTCCCCGCGAGTGTCGTTGGTGGGCTAAAATAAAAAGTACACTTGACAAATTCCGCGCTGCCGCCGCATGCTTAATTAAATGAGTTTGCGCACAACTCTTTTCATGTTTTAATTATACAAATACTCGGCATAACTCAGATGCTGCTCTGCTGCTGCTTTGACAACATTAGCATTACAACAACAACAACAACAACAACAACAAATTGGCCAGTGCAATAAGAAGCTGAAGAGCAACAAAATATGCATAAGATTGAAAAGTTGTCTAAGCTCGAATTTGCTTTTGTAATGCGAGCAACTTCAAAGCGAGAATGTCCTCAAAATTCAACTTGCCTCTTCTCTCACATTACTCCAGCTTGAATTGTTTGTGTAATAAGTTCACCTGCATACTTAATAAACATACACAACAGCAACAATAACATCAACAACAACAGTTTCCACAAGAGCACAAACCTAATGAAAACTAATACAAGTAAACGTCGATCAGTGTTGCCAAAAGAGCTTTAAAATATCTAAAATGATTATGAAAAGACTTGCTGGTAATAGCTATTAAGCTATACATATACCATGTAATTTATATTTAAAGCAGTTTTAGCTTTCCATATAAAATTACAGATAATCTATATATATAAAAACTACTGACTGATATATCACAGCCAAAGCCAAGCCATGTCCAAGAAACTTGAAGTTCTTTTTCTAAAATCAGATTAATTCTTGAGATTTTTATATAGGTATTTTAATTTTTATAGATAGATATTTTATATAGCTGTAGGGAGAACTTTTTCTATTGATAATATTATAATATCTTTACTTGACAGTATCAAGCTAAGACTAATAATAGATTTATCATAAATATTATTATTATGTTAAGTTATTATAATTGTTATTTGACTCAATATTAATCATGACATGTTTATTTTGTTAAATTTGTACTTATAATTTTATATAGCTTTATGATACTTTATATATACTTTATATTTAAGCTATTAAATATTAAATTCTAAATGAATATTACTCTATAATACATAAGAATAGAATTTTTAGAATAAAACTTGCTCAACATTTTAAAAATAAAAAGTGATTTTTCTCAAACGGAGGTTAAAAATTTTCGTAAATCTGGTGTGATTTTATTATATGAGAATTGATGTTATTTCAAAAAGGACACAATGCTTAAATTACAGAGTACGCTTTCAATTTAGAATACTAGAATACATGATGTAATTTGTTGCCTGACTGATACATAATGTAATGTAAACTTATATATTATATATTTGTGTATATTTGTAATATATACATGTAGCTGTAATAACTGTGCACAGCCCACGAACCGTGGGAAGGCCAATCAAGAGAAGATACCCCCAACACAGTCTACAATTCACAGTCGAAGGACCAACCCCACCACCGACGACAACAACAAGAGGAACAAGAACAACAACACAGATCTGACCCACATGTCAATTGATGCACATAACTAAAGACGTTGACAGAGCTGTAGCTATGTTCCACAAGGGTGGGAGGGAGAGGGGTAGGAGTTGGGGGATGGGGGTTGGGTGGCATCTAGTGGAATTTAAGGCCAAAGGCGTAGGAGTGGCCAACTGTCAAATATATCCGTTGTTATCGTCGTCGTGTCGTTGTCGTTGTCGGTGTCGTTGTCGGTGTCGTCGAAACGTCTTGAGATGCGAAGAGAAGAGCGCGCGGTGAGCGAGAGCAGCGTGAGCAAAATGTAAACGCCCACTTTTTGTTATTGCTTGTAAGTTGCTCCAAATGCCACCACCACCACGACCAACACTACACAGATACACACACACACACACACACAAAGAGAGAGAGAGAGAGAGAGGGAGAGAGTGATATAAACAGCAGCAGCAGTTGGGCAGGCGCCAAGAAAAAAGCGTCAAGTCAAATGTTAGCGTTAACAGAGCGCTGTTATGTTAAACGTTTGTGTGTCTGTTATCGCTGTTGTAGGCGTCGCCCTTAACGCCAGCGACAACAACAACATCAAGACGAAGAAGAAGGAGAAGACGAAGAAGGACAACAACAAGAACAACAACAACAAGCAATTTAACTCGAATTTCAACTATGCGTTGTTGCGCTTTTGGTTGCCTCTGTATGCTGCTATCTGATGCAGACAAACTAAGGAAACGGGGTTGCATTATAAAAGCCAAGGGATGGGAAGCAGACACAGCCAGGGGTAGGGGTAGGGGGAGGGATTGGGGTAGAGATAGGGATAGTTAGGGTTGTGCATACCACATTTAACATATACCATACTCGCAGCTATTTGTCTTGCTCACTTAACGGACGTTGCCTCTTGTTGTCCCTTGTCCCTTGTTCTTGTTGCAATTGCATTTTCAGTTGCAGTTATTCCCCTTGCAATTTTCTGTTGCAGTTCTCATGATTTAATTAAAACTTTTGCCCCGCGTTGCATGCAACGAAACTACAAAGCCGAACACTTTACAGCAATTTAACCTATCACTAGCTTTATGATGTCTCCGCATATGTTTATATATCGAAAATAATAGCTGCAATTTAGATAATCATTTATGACTAGCCATATTATAATTTGTTGTTCAGAGAATTCACACGACGAGTATCTCATAGCGAGCATAACCTCAATTATGTATACACCAAGGAGAAAGATCTAAGGGAAACCCTATATGAACTACAGTTTGATTGGTATTATTAGATATACCATTTATACGTCTATGGCTTCAATGCTCATTAGTTTTTAAATGTTGCGGCACTTCAAATATTGCATTAGAAAATTTAGTTAGGGTAGCATTACCTTTCTATACGGGTTTTATTCCAATATAGTGGATCTGTTTGTGGTGTAAGGAAACTGTGGAACAACAGCAAAATCTATAATATACCAAATATAGTAAAATCTGCAACAGGTCTAATTTTATTATTGAACTTCATTATTTTTTTATGATTAGTAATCGAATAAAAGCTTAAGCGTTTATAATAAGCAATAACTTTGATAATAATCAACAGTTTTTCTATGATTTTTAAAAACTATATTGAAACTTAATTATCATTTCAAAATTGATTTTGAAGTCTTAATTAAAAAATAAGTGACAAAATCTATTTGTATATTCCGTAGAAAGTATGTTTTCAAAATAAAAATAAGTTTTGTTAATGAACATCGACATTTTTTAAATAAAATTTAACTCAAACTCGTAATCTTTCTCAATCCTACAAAAAATTAGAAGAAAAAACATTATATATTGTGGACACTATCTTATTTTGTTAAATATTACAATATTCCTCTGTCTACTACGACTAAAACGACTCTATTTAGTTACCGCAGTGATGGAAATTTTCCAAGCCATACACGTAGTTAGACAATGGACTATTGTTAGTTACCATAGCTAAAATAGTTAGTCAAGGGCTCTGCCTTGTTTGTTATATGGTCAAAAGCAAAGCCAATTTGTATGCAGTCGCCATAAATTAGCAGGCCAAGGCGACATGGGCGTAGGCAGGGGGATGGATTGCGTTTGAAAGAGGGGATGTGTAGTGCGGGAAGGGAGGGGTGGGGTAGATATTTTAGGCAGACGCTTCACGTGCGCCACTCATTTGTCTCGCTCAACCTGAACTTTCTTCCCCTTCTCCCCTTTGTGGAACAAACCCCCCTCCCCCCACTCCCATCACCTTCACTCGACCGTTGTGTTGTGCGGGCGCATGAAACTTTTTAATCTCCTACGATTATTCTCGCATTTGCCATTTGTTTACACAAACACATGAGGGAGGCGGGGTTGCATGGAACGTGGCAGTTTGTGTCTATGTTTGAGCTTATCAAATAATGGCAACATTTGCTACGATTCACTCCACTTCCACTTCCATGCCACATTCACTGCCACATTCACTGGCACTTTCTCTGCCTCCAACTCGGTGTCTCACAGTCTCTAATCGCGGTTAATCTCAAAACAAACGTTCGCCAATTTATTTTCCACTTTGGCGGAGAAAAACTTTCTTCCACCCCCTCCCCCCGCCTCACTGCGACCTCGCCATGCTGCCCCTGCCGAAGATCCTGCAAAGTGGCAGCTCCAACTAATGACTTAATTTATCTGCCACAGGGCTTTCAGCGGGCGGCAAATTAAGTTGATTGTTTCTGTTTCTGTTTCTGTTTCAGTTACAAGGCAGTTTGAGTGAGTGAATGACTGAATCAGTGTATGAATGAATGAATGAATGAATGATTGAATGAATGAAGCCCGCATTGCCCGTCTCAATTTCTAGGCAGGCTATTTGTATGGGACACTTTCCCCACTTTCTTTCGCTTGCTGCCATTGCCTGATTAGAATTAAACTCATACATTTCTTTCGCCTTTCTTACAGTTCATTTTTCTTTGGAGCGAGGGTTGCTTAATCGTTTTGCAATCTGTCGATGATTGCGTATAAATGTTATATCCAATTATGTTCCGTATTGTGCTATTCCTCTGTCTCTGTCTCTGTCTGTGTGTGTGGTGTGTGTGTGTGTGTGTGTGTGTGTCTTGGCCCTTTTGTTTTGCTCATAAACATGACAGATATTGGCAAATCTATCATTGTCATTATGCTTCGATTGTGTGCACTGCGCACTGAGATGTCATTAGCATTGGCCAATTTACTAAGTCATCTTCCCACTGGCCCCTCTGCCCTCTTCCCATCCCCCTCTCCCCACTCCCCTTGGTCATGTCTCCCCGCTTTTGCCACCGTCCAGCAGCACATTAAACATGCCGCTGATTGTTGTAATTAATCGAATTAACAAGCAAGCCAGCATCACACTCGCCATCCCTCTTCCTCTCCCTCTCCCACTTACACTCCATGTTGACTGCATTGTCCAGAGCCTGTCTTGTCTTGAGTCCTTTGCTCCTGTTCCCCTGCTCCTGCCCTTGCCCCACTCCTTGGCTTTGCTTGGCCTTTGTCTCGCCTTTGAATGCGTAAGCGACGCCTGCATTTGACAGTGATTAGACGGAGTTGCTTGCCACGCTGCCAACCAGGCAATGAACCGTTATGCATTGCCACACACACACACACACACACACACGTCAGACACACTCACACACACTCACACACTCACCCCAAAGACATTGGCTTTAACCCTAACTGAAACAATTTGTTACGGCTGCAATCAGGGATTATTAGCTTCATGCTCAACTTTACCAGGCGACTTCCATTGCCATTATTCATCACATTTTCATTCATATTACATTTATTTAAATTTCAATATTTTCCAACAATTTTCGTTTTTGATATATTTTCAATTATAGATAACTAAGCGTATTTCCCGATGATTATTATGAAATTAAAACTTTATTCAGCTAAAATTTAGACTAATTATGGCATTACAATATTTCTAATTAATCGTTCTGAATTTCAAAATGGAACCACTATCAATGTGTAAACACGAATCCTTTCTAAAAACCAATATTAATCAAATGAAAATAGTTTGTTGAAACTTATGAATGTAATTTGAATTAAATGAATTGACCTTTTCAGTTTTAAGAATTTATATGACGTTATATAGAAGTAAATATGTCACTGTTGTTTTAAAACAAGTTTCAATTTAATTTCATTATAATTTATGTTGATAATGACATTTAGGTATGAGCTTGTTTTGTAAATGATTTTGAAATTGTTTATGAAAATAGGAAACCCTTTTTCATGTCAGTGTATGCAATAATAAGTAAGTTTAGTAGCTGTATAGTTAATGTTAATCTTTGATTAGAAGTTTCCATTCAACTTTTGTGATTTTATGCTACCGATTAGATAGTTAAATATACTTTAAGTTATTGCTGCAAATTGATTATATGCATACCTTGGGGTAGGGTATACATAGTTCGTGGTGGGCCTGGCACATTTGGTTATCTGTTTATCAACAGATCTGTTAGCTGACCATTGGCTATTTTATGGTTTGTGACGCTGACACTTGAGGCATTCGCCTTTGAACTGAATGCAACTGATAAGGGTAAATTCTGTTGGCTCAACATTGTGAGGAATTTACTTTGTGAATGGGTTGAGAATGGGAAATGGGTTCTGTTTAAAGGATTGAAACGAGGGGGAAGTTCACTGCTAATTAGTGGCCTGCAACTATTTTTGGATTTGACATTTAACAATTGGGTAATGTAGCCCTGCTTATATATTATAATAGATGTAATCCCCACTCTCTTCTGAAACAAGAAACAGCTGCTTGGGGTGAATTCGCATTCACATTCGCATTCGCATTCGCATTCGAATTCGATTTCGCGCTGTCATCCATTAAAAATGTTCAGTTTGCCAGAGATACAAGTACTTAGTATCTCGGAGAGAGAGAGAATGAGAAGCGCTTCGGTTATCTGTTAAATGTCTGGCAACGATCAAAATGGTAATGGAAGTACGTGAGGAGTCCTTGCAAGGACCTGGCAAATGTTGCGCCTTTATTGCCTGTGAAATTAGTATTTATGAGTGGAGCGGAACTCCATAGAAACATACGCAGCAGTCAAAGCAGACACCGTCTGATACAATGCAGTCAACGTCAAATAGGCGTCCTGGGAAGCCAGCCAGGATATTAGAAATGATTAAGGCACCTGAAACATTTGCAATAAAATTGAATTATGACTTTTAATATTGGCAAAAAAAAAAAGGCGCAACGCGCATCCCCTTTCTCCTTGCCAACCCCCCAACCTCCCAACCCCCAGCCACCCCTCACCCCATTGGAAAATGTTAACCAGACAACCGCAGCAACCCCAGAAATTTGTTGTTAAATTTCGCAGTACTTTTCTTTCAGGGTTGCAAAGCAATTATCTAAGACGAGATTGCTTTATGAGGCTTACTAGGAAAATGTTTTTATTTTTATTCTATTAGGATTGATGTCCTTTTTCAGTTTCTGAAAAGCTTAATACTAATTTGGAGTTCAAATGCACTTGGATTTGTCGACAAACCGTTTCGATCTCAACATCATTGTATTTAGAAGATGTTAAGTGAATTATTAAGTTGAAGACCAAGAAATGTTATTCATAAAACAAGTAGTAAGGTTAAAAGGTTATCAAATTAAGCTAACTCTTTATATATAGATACTGTGTCTAAAAACTTACTAAATTGCCGGGCAGCATTACTTGAGTTTTTTGAATATGCAATTAGAAGAATTGGAACTATTTGTATATGGTTAATGTAATTATAATTCCTGGAGATCGGTTCGAGCCGTGGAAACTTGCGGTGAGTTGCCCTGAAATTGCCAATTACAATTTACTTTAATGGCCAAGACATAATGCCATAACACTTTCAGACAATCTACTCGTTCCGTTCTGGGCCATGTGGCAATTAATTTGCATTTTTAAATTGCAAAATGGTCGCAGCTTTTTGCAGGCGATAAAAGGCGTGTGAGAGAGCGGGAGAGAGAGAGAGGTTGAGAGTGAGAAAGATATAGAGAGTCCCAAAATCGAACAGATTGCAATAATTACAAGGAAACGCGACGCGATGCGATGCGATGCGATGCGCTGCGAAAAAGGGTTAAAATGTTAATGGCAATCAACTTGCCATGCCGCCTAATTTGTATGTGGCCCATGCAGAGCGCATTTTTAATGAAGCCAACGTCAAGGGGTTAAAGCACAAATTAATGAAAATAAATTGTTATTTGCCAAGTGGCCGGCAAGGGGAATAATAATAGCCAAGTGTCCTGCCAGCCACTTGACAGCGAAGTCCCCACCAAAAATAAATACACAAAATAAAACAAAAATACAACAAGCGAAAGGAATGGAAAAATAGAAGCAAAATACACCATAGGAGAAATAGAATAAAAATGAAAATGAAAATGCAAAAGAGAAAAATTTAAATAAATCAAACCACAAGCCGCTTAAAAGTCCGAACCGAGGGAAACGGCTTCGCTAGACAGGCCAAGTAATTTCCATAATTAATTTCTTTGCGCTCTTTTTCCGCCTTTTTTAACGCATTTTCATAATTCGAGTACGAGTATCTTTCTTCATTCGGGGTCTCCAGTCCAATGCGGTTACCCATCATTAATAATCAATTTTGAACATTTTCATGTGGACAACTTGAAACGAGAACTGACAAAAACTGGCAGCCAAAGAGAGTAAAGCAACTACAGACATTAGAACCGTAATCACAACAGTAACAACGAAGAAGTCCGAGTATCATAATGTTGGATAAGCGAAGTAAGGTTCAAATGGAATAAATGCATACACTACGATAGGAAGAAAAGGAAAATTCAAATTGGAAATAAAAGGAAATTGAAGTTTATAGATCAGAAATGTATTAAATCACCTAATAGATATATCATATCATAATTTTAACTATCGTAAGACACTAAAAGTAATAATAATAATAATAATACATATGTATATATTTTGAATATATTTATTAATGTATTTCTACGATGATCAATGCTTTTCAAATGAAGTGTTTTAATTTTTTACCATAATTTTTGTACAATTTTTAAGTTGTCCACGAATGAGATTTTTACACAGCACAGATGCTATTCAAAATACATATGCCCAGATGATTCTGTAGAGCATTTCCCATTTGTAGCGCACAGTTAAACTAAAAAGTTCCCTTCCCGTTAAAAGTGAAAAAATCTGAAATTCCGGAAAAAATCACGCTTTAATTAACCGCAATTATGTGCTGAGTTGAGGGCGTGCCCGAATCCCCCAACCCTGTACTTGGCCTGCGGCAGCATCTTGGCGGCAACTTGAGGCGAGAGAGTCAATAAACCAAATGGTCGACGGACTCGGCTAAAAAATCAAGTCAAATTACGTGCTTATGAACGGGAAAATGTCGAAATGATTTACCGTGCATAATCGCCACTCGACCACCGTAATCCCCCCCTACTCCTCTCTCTCTCTCTCTTCTCTCATTTTCTATCTTCTTTACGAAAGACCCGCATCTTTGGAGGAAAAAAAAAATGAAAAAAAGAAGCAAATGAAAAAAAAAGGCAGAGGCAAAAGAAAAATTAAAATTTCATTTTCACATTGCAAGTGTTTGAGCCATTAGGGTGGTCTAGGGCGGATTACGCCCCACCACTCCCTCCTGTCCAGGTACCCAAGGCTCCCCACCCCACGCCACTCTCCCCTCACCTATCTTCGGTTGCTGCCTGTTCCTTGTGTTTATTTTGCTGTCTGTTTGTTTGCTTGGTTTCATTGTTGTTTGTTTGTTTGTTTGTTCGCTTGTTTGCTTACTTAATATTCTCCCCATCCTCCGTCAGAGTCCTCTTCTTCCCGCTCATCCCCGTCCTGCTCTCTCCTCTGCTTTGTTGTCGACTGCCTAAATCCAAATGAAAACAATTTCTTGTCATTTGCCTTTTTCACCGTCATTTATTTATTTGTTTATAGATATATTTTTTATTTTCTTCTATGTACTTTGCTATTGCCGAATTTGATGTAAATTTAATTTATTGCCTTTTGAGCAGTGTATTTACATTTTCTTGACCCCCGGTAATTTATTTGCTGTCAAGTTGCTCGATGTTTGTCAGCCGATTAAATTGCCGATTAAAATGATTTGCATGAGAATTTTGTGGAGCTGCATTTGGGCAACAAATTCGATAGCGATACTATGAAAAGAGAGTGAGAGGAGGGAGAGAGAGAGAGAGAGAGAAAAAATATCATTTATGGGCTTCAACTTGCTTAATTTATGCTGTTTTCCTATCATAAACTCAAACGTTTATTTGATTAAATAAAAAAATATAAGAATGCTTAAACATGCTTAAAAAATAATAAATTACAGTTCTTCTGTTGCCATCGATCAATATTGGAGTCCCTAGTATTATATATATATTATACATATGTTGTTCTTAGGGATTGAAACACAATTCACAATCTATCAAATTAGAAAAATAAAAAGTTCCCGTGGTATATAAAAAATAATCTTTTGAAGTTATTTGAATTTTTTTTAATTCAATAATTTACTTTTATTGAAATCTTAGTTATATTTTGTACATCAATGTGAGATAGTTAGGGATTTAGGGATATTCCCAGCTGTTTTTATCTCGTTACTTTACCACGCTTTATTCAATCCACGCCAAGATCCTTTGAGACTGGGAGAACGATGCAACCCTTAATAGACAGTCAAATGCCATAAACAAATCTATAAAGCTGTTGTGTCAGTGTGTGTGTGTGTGTGTTTATGATTAATGTGTGTGCGTTTGAGTGTGTGTGTGATGCTATTGGAATACCCCTTCCCCTGTGTCTCGTGACTCGTGTCTTCTGCCTGTCATCAGGTGCATTTAATTGCGCGAATTTCGCGCCAACTAGAAAAACGCGTCGGTGGCCTCAACTAATTGGGCCTTACACATGGCCATAAATTAATGTATTTAAAGTTTAATTGTCTAAGCTCCAAGCAGAAGGTAACGCGCAGGCGGTTGTGGAAGGGGCGTGGCTCAGAGGCGGCCTCATTAATGCCTGTGGGCTCATTATAATAATTAAGGCTAATTTATGATGTCATTAATTTTAAATATATGCATGCAGAGACATGCACATACATGTCTTTACATGTTCTGGTCAATCCGCAGTCGTGCTGGGGCTAATGTGTGAGTGCAAGTGTGTGTGTGTGTTTGGGAGTGTGTGAGTGGGTGTTAAATGACCGAATGATTAGATGAAACTCAAGGAACCGCACTAACAACTGATCAGAGACTGTAAATGAGACTATTTTCCATTGTCCGAACGCAATGGGTGATAAAAAAGTAAAGTACCCTTACTTAGCTTAGGGTAAATGTATGTGACAGGCTGAGGAAGTCATTTCAGCCTCGGAATTACCATAAACATTTACCGTCTACCAACAGAGCTTCAACTTCAAATTGAGCATAAATCTTATAACATAAGAAAATGATTTGAAACTTGGTTGCAATATAATGAAAAAGAATAAAATGTGTTTTAAATATATTCCTGAACTTTAATTATCATAACTTTCTCAAATTAAGCTGCCTGTAATTTTTATAATATCTGTTAGCTCTTCAAACAAATAAATAACTTTATCAAAACTCAAGTTAACTTTGAATATAATTTCTGTTCTGGATTTAATCTCTTCTCTAAAAATGAGATGCAACACATTCCCTTAACCTGTACGTACTTAAGGTAATAATACTATGGTTTCACTTTAATAACATCTTGTCTATTTGCACGAGAAAGATAAGGAAGTTTTAATAATGGCGAGAATTATTTGTTTGCATGCGAAAACTTAGATTTGTATCTCACACACTCACACACATATACTCGTATACATAGATACATACATATAATGACTGTCAGACAGACAGATGCCAGTTCCACACATTATTAAGTTAATTTCCGGTTGGCTTAATGAGTTGCTGCCTCAAATGCTTTTGACTTGGTCTCTTTGCCGGACTGCTGCACATCATAAAATTTATCAAAATATGAAAATCACACACACTCGCACACACACTTGAAGCACCCTCTTGTGGGTCTCAAGTGCAAGCCGAGCGCTTAATTAGCCCCGTCGTGTGAATTGTTTAACATTTTTGGGACCACACGGCGTATGCACGTTGCTTTTTATGATTTTCACACTTTGCCGGGCTGCTGCCCGACTGCGAAATTTAATTACCACACTGTGGCTCGGTCTGTGGCTGTGCCAGCAACTGGGGCACTTCGGAGAGTGGGGAGGAGTGAGAGGACGAGGACAAGGATGAGGAACGAGAACGAGGACGAGGTGTCGACCACTTGGCGTGCAAATTACGCATGTTGACCCAAGCACTTGATTGGCATTTTCAAGGGTCACACTCGCACTTGAAATCATTCTCCACTTTGCGCCTCCATCTCCATTCTCCTCCATCCCGCCATCCCTCTTCTCTCCTCCTCCTTCCGTTCATCTTCTCCCTCCACTTCTTTTTCGCATCCATCCAAATCAAATGACTTGAAATTTCGACCGTGTGATAAGAGCACTGGTATAACAGCTTTGAGTTGGGTTTTTACTCATTGAGAGCTTCCTGTCCCTTTTGATTTCGTCATGGCACCGATAAAAGTTGAGTTTGTTGTTATTTTACTCAACTGTATAGTTTTCTTTTGATATGATGTATCGGAATAACATTGGAATAAACGTTGTCAAGTAGTGTTAAATAATAATAACTGTTAAATAAGTCACTTGATGACGATTAAAAAAAATGTTATCTATGTGATATTCAATTTATTTCTTACTGTAATGTTTGCATCTTAGACATATTAATTTCTCTATTAAGGCTTTAAAACTCTTTTGTCAATTTTTGAGATAAGTACTTCATTTCAATATGTAAATAAAGAATATTTTTTTAAACTGCTAATGAACTTTTAACTTTATAGAATAAAAACAAATTAAAAAGTATGAGATTTAATATTTGTATAAACTCAATTCTTTTTGGTAATATCTATTGAAATATACAATTAGAATTTCTTCAATTTCAACCTGAAATGAATTTAAAATAATTAAATATAGCATATTTAGTGGGGCATTCAATACTTTCCGGAGTATTGCAGAACTGTAAACCAACCAGAAATCAGTCTAAGGTTTCGGGAACATCCTTGATTACTTATATTTCAAATGAGTCGAACTTAAGATGAAAGTGTATTAAAAAGTGTGCTTCTTTTTGTAACTATACATCTATATACAGAACCCTTACCTGCATTATCAGGTCATATAGTCAGGGTCACATTTGTGGCTGGCACATTTAGAAAACTCGTTACGAGGACGCTCGACTCGGTTGTCGGTTGCCGGTTGCCGGATCGCGGTTCCGTTGTCCTTTGAGTGGATTGAGTGGGTTGAGTGGCTCGGGGTTTGTTGCTATTTTTTTTTTTGTAGTGGTGGTTTGGTGTCTGTCTTGTCGCTCAGCGGGTTTTAACACCTTTTGCGCCTTTGTCAACATTTTAATGACAGCAATTCACAATATTCCGAGCTGCTCCCGGTCCCGTTGATTGCGCTCATGATACCTGCCATTGTCTGCAGTGGTTAACAACAGGGCCAGAACCAGTCTCAGTCTCAGTACCATTCCCAGTCCCATAACCATTCCCATTTCCATTCGCCTTTCCATTTCTGGTCACATTCCCAGTCCCCATCAGCTGCTGGAGTCGCCTCTCCTTGAATTGCGTAATGTGTTTGAAGTTTGTATGCCAGATAAGTGTCATATTTAATTTTTTCCTGCTGTCGCATTTTATTGTTGCATATTCATGGCAACTAGACGCGTCCAAGGAGGGTGACTATCATCTCAAGAGTCACAGCTCTTATCTTTTTTATGTTGCAACTTTGCTCTGCCACCGCATAAATGAGACATGGCCATAACGACTATGTGCCGTTAGCTGCAATGTTGTTAGATGCTTCAATGAAAATCATTTACTTGAACATGGAATGGTTTTGACTTGACTTGAGTTGACTTCAACTGAACTGAGACTCAAATTTTGTGAATAATCTATCACAACTACGTGGAATAATTCTCATTTAAAGGACAGCGAGATATAAGAAAATTTTGAAATGTTGCATAAGAATTTATACTACAATTTTAATGGTTTAATTCGAAAAGAAATTAAACTCTCAAAATGCAGATGAAACTTTATATCTTAATTTAGAAATATATCTTAGGTTATATCTACGCACAATCTATATGAATGTTGCATAAGAATTTATACTACAATTTTAAAGGTTTAATTTGAAAAGAAATGAAACTCTCAAAATGCAGATGAAACTTTATATCTTTATTTAGGAATATATCTCAGGTTATATCTAAGCACAATCTATATGAATGTAGATTTTCATGCCAAGTGCAATTTTTGATATTATTATTTTAATTTATTGTTATGCGTTCTTTATTTTTAAAAGAGGTGAATTATTAAATTAAACAGAGAAAATCTGCAGTTTAAAGTTAGTTGGTTACTCTCAACTGTGTTGAGTGTATCTTTTAGTTAACTATCATTTTAATCTCTCTATTTTAATGCATTTATTTATATGACTACTTAAGGACTTTACAAATGATCTTTATATGCATCGCTTCGATCCACTTACTAATTAAATTGACTTATTTAATTTACATTTTCTGTCAACATTTGGCTCTACATTTGCAGAGAAAAGATATTTCCACTCAATTTCTCTCCGTTCTCTAATTGAATAAATGCAAATATTTGCCAAGAATCTGCTCCATTCTAAATATCATATCTATTAGTCGCTGTTTGTCATATGGGAAACCATTAATTTTGCTGTCGCTCCGCCCTGCGATAAAGTGGGTAAAAAGTGATCCGTTGAGTTTGTCATTTAATTTAATTTGGAAGTGGCAAAAGTCTGGGAACATTATGTAGCTATCTGTATGGAGACTTGGGCTGTCTGTCCGTCTGTCCGTCTGTCAGTCTGTCTGGCGATGTCACGCACATGTGTAAGTTCCCTTTTGACCTCCCAGTAGATATCTGTGATATGCTTATCCTCTCCTGCTCCTGCTCCTGGAGACAACTTCATAGAAGATTTCACGTGCCTTGTCAAAAGGAATTTAAATAATGACAAACGACGCACTGCGAATAGAGACCAGAGAATTCGCTATCCCCCCTCACGCACTCCTTCCTCCCTAAGTAAGAGAAAAAATAGACAAAAAAAAATAATAAAAAGAATAAAGAACTTATAAAAAGGGAAAAACCGCAGCAAAGATAAAAAATTGCGGTTGTCGGTTTGTCTTAACTTGGGGCCAAGTTTTTCGGCTGTTGAAAATTCTAATGTTGTCACATTTGCATCTGCTCATGTGTGTGTTTGTGTGTGTACGTGTGTGTGTGTACGTGTGTGTGTGTGTGAGATCACGTAGCACGTGGCAGATTGCATTGGGATTGGTTCGCGGCTGGTTGTATTTTTTTAAGGCAACTCAAATATTCAGTTACTTGTGCGTTTTCTTATTTTCATATTAATGCAATTTAGTTTTCTCTCGCATACTTTACAATAGAGTATAACAATTTCATGGGAATGCTTGTAACGCATTTATTTCTTTTATTTAACGTTGATATAACAAATTTTTTAAGTTACTCATAATTTGTATTTTTAAACTCCTTTTATTTAACGTTCCATGAATAAATAAAAAAGAATAGTTGTGAGTTGTTAAATTTCTTGAGAATCACCTTAAAAATGTTAGATAAGTTTTTCTAAGCAAACTTCATATAAAAGCTTAATTTTGGTGTCTTAGAAATTTAGAAGCGTACTTAATTATATCTTTGAAAGCATTGATTAAAATATTATTGTCAACAATATCTTAGAGCTGAAAGAAATCTATCATATCTTGATAATTTTATAGAATAATCAAGAGTTTGTTTTCTTTACACTCTTTTGACCATTTGTAGAGCATCTCAAAGTCGTTGTCGATCAACCTTTGATATTTTTGAGCTACTTTTTGATTTATGACACACACGCATCGAGAACAACAACGAATACAAAAATATACTCGTAATGTGAACGCTTTTCTTCAGCATTTTCTACCCCAACCCGAACTCTGCCTGAGACTCTGCCTCCCCCTCAGTCGTCACATTTTCCTTTGCAACTCTGGTAACATTTTCCAGTTGGCTTTGTTGATTCCGAGCTAGTTTTTAATAGAAAATAAAAGCGAAATGAAATTTATGACGGAAATGATAAGGCAAACACACACGCACACACATAGAGTTTAAGAGAGAGAAAGGAAGAGGGAAAGGGAGAGGGAGAGAGAAGGATACAAGGATATCTCATAGCTGGGTATAGAAAAAGTTTTGTCCAAACATTTCTATTTGCAGTTTCCGTTTGTTTTACGTTACGTTTGTTTGCGGCTATTTCAAATATTTTCTACTTTTGCCTCCTTTCTACTTTCTACTTCCTTTGTCCAATTCATTTTTTTAGCCAGCGGAAACGGATGCGGCCATTGTTGAACATGGACAAACACAAATACAAACACACTTACACTTACACACACACACACACGCACTGAAGGATTAATGCTAACAACAAATATAACTTTATTAAAAAATAAATGAAATTTGTGCACTGTTTGCTGGTTGAATCTGAAAAAGGATTTCGAACTTTGCAGGATTTGGCCACATGCAACAACAACAACAACAACAATAACAATAACCATAACGTAAAACATAAAAAACTCGACGCCAAAACTATGCAAAGAATTTGCAAAGTTGAGACAAAGGCCTATGCGTGGGTGTGAGGGAGATGGAACGTCTGCCCTTTGCCATTTTGGGGAATGCTTCAAATTGTTGTTCTTGCTTCTTGCGGAGCCTGTGGCAACGACAACGGCAGCTGCTGCTGCTGCTGCTGCTGGAGGCATCGCTGGCATTGCGAGTGACCCAAAACTGGTCAAGTCCTGCACAGATAACGACACAGGACACACAGGATACACATGAGCGCCTCATCAAATATATGTCTGTGTGTGTGTGTGTGTGTGTGTGAGCGTTAAGCGGAAAACGGAAACGGATATGGCTGCTGGACAACGATTCGGTCCACTCTGGAGGCCATTGGACTGGGTCTGGCCAAAAGGCGTAAATGGGATTAATTGAATTGAATAATTACATAGACAAACATACAGCAACAACAACAGCAACAACAAATAACCAACAACTTGTGTCACATAGAATTGGTTATGTGCAACTTAAGCTACTTAATCCAAACATAAATGTACTTAAAAATGTAAATAATCAATGGAGCTTTTCTATGTCCTTTTCTTGTGTTCGATAGTTTTAATCGACAGCTTCGATAGACGTAACATAGTAAATCATATAGCAAAGCATTAGAAATACTCACATTATAAAACTATCTTTTTGATTCTTAGTCATTAATCATTATAATAATTATTATTATTTCCATCAATATCGGTGTTAAGCGGTTTATTGGTGTGATTATCGCAAGTACAAATATAGTTAAGAATAATAGAAAATGCGGACAAATTTAAATTGACATTTTCATCTATTTTATTAATTTTGATACTATTATTCATTTTCATTCGTACCGCCTTCATTTTATTTTATTTTAAAAACATTTCCAAAATCAAATTTAACTAAATATTGTTCTTATGTAAAGATAATATTTTAAGAAATACTCAAACTGTTAACTATATATTATTGAAAACAAATAAAATGACACGTTTAACTGGGAAAGTAAAGAAATATTTTATGTGAAAATGATGACGAAAGTTTTTGAAGTATGCATTTAAAGTGAGTTATTTTTTGTAGTACATTATTTTAGAGCTAGTAATGTGAAGATCGATCTAATTTTATTTTAATTTTATATTTCTATTTATTTTATATGACACAGTGATTTTTAAACAACAATTAAGCGGGTTTTGTACAAAAAATGTATGTATGAGAATATATGTATATCTATACAAATGTTGGCAAATCGATGTATCGAGTCGGTTAACATCACTATTTGAAACTCTCCAACTGCAACGCAATGTAAGGCCACCTTAATTGTAGAAACAACGACAACAAACTTTGTGCAACACTTGCCGATGACTTATTTGTGGCAGCCTCTTCCTCTGCCTCTGTCCGTCTCCTTCTCTTTAGCTTTCACTCTCTCTGTATGTCTGTAGTTGTTGGTTTTGCTGTTAACTGGCTAATTTGTTTTGTTGCACGTTGTTGTTAGTTACAGCTGCCACAAAATGTGGCCCAAAACTCATGTCCGAATCGTTGCCCGAAAGGGTTTCAACTGCCCAACACCCAACGCCCAACGCTGTCAAGGACATTTATCATAATTCACTTACACATGTAGGCATCATATCTACGTATGTGTGTGTGTGTGTGTGTGTGCGTGTGTGTTTGTGTATGATTTGTGTTCATTGGCTTAAATGGCTTGTGACGCAGTCACGTTATTAGTCGAAACACCTGTGGCACATGCCACATACGAATGTGTCACAAATACACATCTCATCTCATCTCATCTGATCCCAACTCATATACTCGCATTAATTATCCATGTGCGGCCAAAGATGCTGATGATGATGATCCCGTTGGGTTCCAGCTCATTAGGGGAATCCCAAAAACATCTTCTTTGAATACAAATTATAGTCATTTAAGTGTATCTCACAGTTGTTTGATCCATATATGCTGCAGATAATTGAAAATAATGGTAATAGATATCTTGATATTTTCTACAAGAAGAAATAGTTTTCTGCTTAAAAGTATGCTTTATATTTGAGGTGTTCATATCCTGAGGAAAGTTGGAAGCGATTAGAGTGCAGAAATTTAAACACAATATATTCAATAGGTTTTAAAATATAATTTTTAGCAAAAAGGTTTATTTAGAGTGCGAATTTATGCTGTGCTTTATGTAAAAAATATAAATGAACACAAATCGAACTGCTGAGACTTTTGTTAAAACTTTCTTTTCTCTTTCATCGACGTATTTTCTAAATACTGAAATAATTCTTGCCGAATTTCTCATTGGCATTTATTTAATTTGAAACCCCTTGGCTTTACAAGCTAATTAGACGCGCTTTCTGCCAATGCCAATAAAAATAATAATGTATTTTGGGATTTACATATATTTATATACTACTTGGTTAAATTTGTGTGTGTGTGCATTAGTTTAATGCGTTTGTTTTAAGAGAAAGCCATCGCTTGACATTTTCCGGCCGCATTTATGTTGAACTCTTATTAATTCGATTTTTATCGTGCCCCTGGGAGTCATTGTGCGGCATTTCACGAATTTCGAGAATTGTGCATATTTCCGCCAAGGCACACCAACTCCAGTCTTAACTCCATCCACCTCCACCCCATCCCTCAGACACCCACACCCATACCTACACACACACACACACAGAGAGAACACAAAACTCACCTAAAGCGCGTAAATCTCGTGCGTCTTTATTTCTTCATTAATTTAAGCGTCGGCGTCGACGTCGACACTGGCAGCGACGCCAGCAGCGCCAGGAGCGCACACTTCAGTGCTCAGATTTCCAAAGGCAGATTATTTTATTGCTGGATACCCTAGAAATTCGTAGAAGGACTATCAGTTGTCTCATTCGCTTCGTTTAGCTTAAATAAAACTCACTTTCCGATTAATCTTTAGTACATCCAAAGGGAAATCGATGTAAACTCAGCTGTCAGTTGAACTAACTCAATGAAATGTTGTATTTATATAAAAATTTCTGATTTCTGATCTATTCATAAGAACTTTAATTGGTAAGTTTTAATTTCAATAGCATTAGCAATTAGTTACAAATAAATTGTGTCTATCCGCAGAATGTTTAAAATACTTATTAATTAGTTCAAAATATTCAAATAGTGCTTATATATTTCTATTTTTCTTGTTTTTTGATTTAAATTTAAAAAAAATGCATTCCTGGTAGAGTATTTCAGGTGCGTTGTGCTGTTCCATGAGTTTTGCACTTGAGAAGCGCGTGCGGCGCCGCTTGGGGTGATCCTGTGGATCGGGGGTCGTTCGTTAGGGGGTGGAGGTTTAACTCGCGATTTGAACGAGTTAACGTTAACGGTACCGTTAACCCCTTACAGCTGTGGCAATTTAGACAGTCGTCCTGTTCCTGGGCTCAGCCTTGGAAATCTAATTAAAACAACAACCACCGATTTTTGTCTTTCGGGCCGCGTCTAAGCTTTATAAATGTTTTGATTGCATTAAAGCGCTGCCAACCGAGACCTTAGTCAAAGCGAAAGAGACACCCAACGGGGACACAGCGAGAGAGAGAGAGAGAGAGAGGAGAGAAGAAGAGAGGAAGAAAGAGAAAAATTGTGTGGCAGATATACAGAATAAAGCACTAAACTAATCATATGTGGTGTAGTTGACAAAGATTAACAAATGCATTTTATAAAGAAATTTGAAATATGTTGATTGTTACATTTTACCAGATATGTCCAGAAAAATCATAAAGCACTTGGTTATTTATATCGAACACATTTTATTCAAATTCTGACTGTGGTGTCTATATCACATGTGTTACGAAATAAAAAATATATATGATAACCATTAATAAAATAGTAATATTACACCAAATCAAATTGAATGCGTTATAGCATTAAATTCATTTTGAAACCATTCAAAAACTATATGTGCTTTATTTTGAGAGCATATAATAATTTGCTTATATAATAAACTAATATAACTTTCCTCAGTTTTAGTTTATAATAAATTTACCAAAATTGAAGGGCTGTAAATTTATAAATAATGTAATTTCTAATTTACCAATTTAAAGTAAAGTTTAATTGCTTTACACAATTTTTAATTCAAATTCAGAAGAGTTTTTAAGAGTTGAAATTACAAATTTAAAAACGTTTTAAAAATGCGAAGATTTGGTTAACATAAATTTGAGCTAGTTATAAGTTTCAATTAATCTACTATGATGTTATAGTGTAGGTTTACGACAACCGTTGTCCACGTACCGCTTTAGAAATCGCTTCTTAGTATTGTTTATTATTATTTTTGCGAGAAACTTGAGTTCATTCCAGCTGGAAGTAAGTTCATAATAGAGAAGTTCAACTGTAAGTGTATTTACACTCTGCTCGTGTGTGTGTGTGTGTTTGCAGTGGTATCCGTGTTTGCCTTAGTCTATTATTTCAACTCGATTAAATCGTCTTACGGCTCAACGAGGTTTGTCTTAATATTATGTAGATGTCTGGGAGATAGTCAGGCCGCAGGACACTCTCTGGTCCATTGTGGCATAATCCGAGCACATCATAAGCACATCCTTATGCAAATCTTCATGTGTGCGTGTGTGTGAGTATGTTGGTTGATAAACAAAATGTAATTTAGTAGTAACGGCCAAAAGGACTGGCCTGGCACCTTGCAACGTCTTTTGGGGCAACGTGTTGCGCCTTGCGAGATGCCAACTCTCTCAGCTTTCAGCTTTCAGCTTTCAGTTCTCAGCTCTTAACTCTCAACTCTGAGCTCTCAACAGCTGGCAGGCCATACAAACATAAGCATGGATGGCAAGCGACAGGAGACAAATGTCTGTCTGCTTCGAGCAGCTCCTTGTCGACTGCTCGACAATGGCAACGGCTGTGCAAAGATGATGATGATGAGTTTGTTTGAGGTAGACTGTTGTTGTTGTTGCTGTGGTTTCCCTCTGCAGATTGAGTGGGAATGGGATTGGGGTTGAGATTGAAGTTGATGTTGATGTTGATGTTGATGTTCAAGTCGGGGAAGGGGAAGGGAATGGAGAAAAGGAAGGGAAAGTTGAAGCTGGAGTTTGAGTTGTTGAGCTCGTCACACATGTCGCCACTTTTGGGGGCCCACTGTGTTGCTGTCTCCACTTGCGGCCGTGTAAGCGATGTGTTTATTTGCTTTATTTCCTTTTGTTCAAAAACATTGAGGCAAACAAAAAGCAAAAAGCAGAAAGCAAAATGCTGGTAACTGACTTTTCAATTCACTTGCACTCCAAATGTCACTTGCCACAGCTAACAGTTTGATAACTTTTCAAGCAGCAACAGCAAGAGAAACACCAACAACAGTAACAACAGTAACAACACCAACAACAGTAACAACAACAACAACGTTAACAGCATCAACTAAACAAAGAGCAAAAGCTTCAACTAAATTGCATTACTTTTGTTCTGTGAATAGTTTGGTTCACTCGTTTGCTCTCTCGTGCGCTTCCTCTCACGCTCACACTCACACTCACACTCACACTCACTCTCTTTTCCCATTTGACGCTCGCTTGCGCGCGTTTGCTGTCATTTATTTGCTCGCTCGCTCGCACACTTACTCACTCTCACACTCAGTCTCCCTCTTTTGCTGCGTTGTGAAAAAGCTCCTCCTACATTTCTGTGCTTTGTCGCCGCTTTTGCTTTAGGGATTTTTATGACAGCAACAACAGTCGCAGCAATGACAACAGCTACAACAACAACTACATCGGCAATGAGAGCCGAGCGTAAACTGTTTGCTACTTTTTGCTTACTGCTTTCGTTTGTTATCGCTGTTGTTGCTGTTGTTGCTGTTTTTGCTCTTGTTGCTGTTGCTGCTGTTGTAGGGGCGTCGCCATTTTGTATGCGCTGTGTTGGCTCCTCCCATTTGACTAATACAAGCAAAGCTCGGCATGCATTATATGCATGTTCACATAACGCGGCAAACCCGTTATATACTTGCTATACATATGTACATAGGTTATGCACTTCACTGTTATATACACTGTAACACACACAACCACTGTTATGTACTTTGTAAACACTGGAATTGCTTTTTTGGTCTTTGCACTCGTCTGTTCGCTTTTTTACTACTATTTTCTCACTGCACTTTTTACACATTTTACACATTTTACATTTTTATTTACTCTGTGACAAATCGGCAAGTATTGCAAATCATTTGTAAAATGCAAACAGAATTATTTAAATATTTGCATTCAAATATTTTCTATTTGTTTTGCATTGTTTACTACTCAAAATGTGCAGTTTGATTTGTGTGAATTTATCAATTTAATTGTCAATTAAACAAATCTAAATAAGTTAATTAATCTACAAAATTTGATTCTCAACTTTCTGAAAGTTATCATTAAAATATTCTGATCAGTTTCACAGAGACTTGTTCAAATTCTGTTGAGTTTTACAACTTACTAAGGCAACAAATTAATCTACTTAAATCTACTAGCTCAACAGTTTACATTATTAAAGGTTTTCTTATGATTGTGTAATACAAATTTGAAATAAATTAAAAAAATAAAGTATTTAACCAGTGTAAAGCAATTATTTCAAAGTCCCAACCCAATCCGCTACTATAATATTATCGATAATATTTAAATTTAAATATGTTTTATCTCATATAGTATATAAATATTTCGATATAAAAATAGTCAACAAATAATTTCCTTTTGATTTTGTGATCGTATAAGTTTGAATTTCAATATATATATATTCTTGAGAATAGATAGAATAGATAGAAAACATTTTACATTTAGACTTAAGTATGTATTTACATTAACTATTTTTATCTAACTAACACTATCAACTCCTCTTTGAAACCATTTTTTTTTATCTTAACAGATTGTGACGTGATTTCCAACATGTAGTCATTGATTCATCCACCGTTTTATTTTGCTTATTTAATTAGCCAAGTTGTTGACTGGGGTCCACATTCAATTCCTCACGATTGAGACTCTTCACAAATTTAAAAGTTGATTAAATCTGGCGCAAAATAATAGCAAAAACATTTGTACTGCCCGCCTAATGCCATTTTGGCAGCGTCTCGTCAAAAACAATCATAGAAATTCAATTAGGGATAAAAGTGGTCGCCTTACGTTTTGATATCCTTGATACCCTGTTCAAATCGGTATAAAATTGTTCAAGTTATTGAGAGCTTCAGCTGATCTGATCTATTATATTGTCAATGAAATATTTTCGAATATTATTATTACATTTCCCTTCAAAAAATAGAATTTCTTTCGGGAAAAAGAATGTATTCGAATTGTATAATACGTTATTACTGGGTAAGTGTGAGTCAACCAAATTTACTGCCTATTTTTTTGGTATACTCGGTACATACTTAATTGGTAATTGGATTTGTGGGCTCAGAGTCTGCTCGTCGACTATTTAACTTGTTAATTTTATTGTTGTTCTTTTGGAGTTGTCTGGAGACGTCTCCAACTCCAACTCCGTCTCCATCTTCATCTCTGACTCAGTGAATGTCTCAAGGCCCCGGTCTAATGAGTGAGTAAACAGTAAAATGTTGTAAATTCGGGAATTTCTTTATTTTTTGGGGGAAAATCTCGTGAAGCGAGTTTTAGATTTGGTGAACAATGAATGAAAGAATGTAAAAAACAAAATCCTTTTGTACTGAGTTGAGTTCATTTAAAATTAAGTTGTCTAATTCATTTCGGCTTTTGTTGATATTTTTATTTTGCTTGGCACTTGTTTCTGTTGTTTCGTTTCTTCGTTTCTTGCCGTTGTTGTTTCGAATTACCACAAAATCCACTCTTGACTCACTGCTCCAACAAAAACAGCGACAAAACAACGACAACGACAACGACAACAAACCAAACGTTTTTCTCTTTCATTTTTTAAATGATTCTTATGCGATTCAAGTAGCTTTTTATGCGCACTTCAGACCCTCAAACTCCCCAAATTTCAAGCTCCGAGCACCGAGTCCCGAGGCCTTCAAGTGCCCAAGTCACAAGACGCGAGCGGAAACGGAAATGGAAACGGCAACGCCATGAAGTTAATTTTATTTATGCGCACACTTTGCGAGCAAGGAATTAGCAGCCAGATAAAACAATGCCCTGCCAGAGTAGCTAAAGCGAAGATAGCGAGTTACCTGGCTCCAACTCCTGCTCTAGGTCCCGCTTCAACTCCGGCTCCATTGGGGTCCTTGCAAGAAGACATACTTAAAATGCAATAAATACAAATGAAAACGAGCAAAGGAAAAGCACTAGAAATTGCCACATGCTGCGAACTTGCAGTAGAGTTGAGTATTCGAAGGAGATTTAATTTAGTGAGACTGCAAAAATTAAATCTATTCTCTGTTTGCTTACTTAACAGGCTCTGTTGACGAACTATGCCTGATTAACAGCGCTCTGTTTTATTACTTCAACTGCTTCCATAGTTATGTAATTTTAAGCTGTGCCTTGTAGGCTGTTAACTGATCTTTGCAGATCTGTTGTTAACACAGCTGCTGTTAATTAGCATGCAGCTAATATCGCTGTTATTTGCTGATAGTTTGCCGCACAGTGGTGGCGCAAATATTGTCATGCTTAAAAGTGACTCATGCACAGTGAAAATAATCAAGTATTTTATAAGAATTAAAAATACAGAATTTAACGACTTCGATCCAATCTGAAATATTGAAAATACTTAATATAAATACAATTCACATATGATTCAAGTTCTCAACTTTATAGAAGATAATGTGTTCTTTTATTCAGTAATTACTTTACAATAATTCGACTTATATCAAGTACGAAATTTAAGTTATGAAAATACTTAATTCCACTTCTCGAATTTAATTTTTAAACTTCTATTTTTCCTTTGTGCATAGTTAGTTCGAAGCATAATCTTAGAATCTATAGAATCTGATGTAATAATATAAAAAGAAACAAGTCTAAAAGCTTTACATTAATGTTTTTCTTTATGTATTTTCAAGACTTCATTGGGTTTTCAATAAAACGACGGCAATGCGAAAAAAATAAACGCACAAATGCAAAATGTGTCGCCTAATTTGCCATTAGCGCTATAAAGACAAATTATGAAGTCGCCTTGGGTGCTCCCCCTCTTGCCCCGCCCTCACACCAACTCACCACCGCAGTCAGTACCCCCCCCCACCCTTATATGTTTGCCTCTATTGTACTTTTCTTGTGTTGGGCTGCGTTATCGCATTTTTCTCTCGTTTGGTCTAATTCGCCTAATATGGCCAAATGACACGAGCCACGTTTTGTAACCGTGATTTCCTCAGCCAACCCCTGCCCCTGTCTCCTGTCTCCTGCCCCCTGCCACCACCCACCACCCCCTGCCCAATGCCACCTGCACCAACTGCTGCTGCTCGTGGGGGGCGTTTAGTCGACTGGGCGTGCCATTTTTCACGGCCCTTGTTCGGCTTATCCTCATGGCTCATAATAGCTTTTCATTATTGTTATTATGCCGAGAGCTCCACTCGTAAAAATCTCCGTTACAACATTAACAAACGCATAAACAAAGCGCCAAGGACGAAGCAGCAACAGCAACAGCAAAATGCCAAGTCTTAAGCACTGCGCAGAAAAGAAAGAAGACAACGAGAGGAGAGAGGAGAGGAGAGAAGAGGAGGTATAGTATAGAAAGAATCCTTAAGGACGCGCAATATTCAAATGAAGTCGCGCGATAAGCCGACTTCAAATCTGTGAGAAACTGACGCCGCGCCGCCTTTTTCTCAAAGGCCTCGTCCTTGTGCTAAGGAATGTCCCCCTGCTCTTCTTCATCATCATCTGCTTCGTTGTTCTTCGCCTGCGCTGACACACCCTTGAGTCTGCTGCAGAATGCGTTGGCAGCGCTGTCGTCCTGCGTGTCCTGTGTGCTGTGTGCGTGTCCTTAGCCTGAGTCTTGGCAGGATGCGGGGCCCCTTGTAATGTGGTGTGATTTGTACACTTTACCATCTTCTTCTTGTTCATCTTCATCGTCTTCGGGTTGTCGCTGTTTGCTGTTGTCGCTGTCGTTGCTGTTGTTGCTGTTGTCCTTGGCATTGCCTTTTTGGCCGCGCGTAAAGATTTCTGGCCCCATCCTAACAACTAAGCCATAAAATTCCATTTTACAAACTGTGAATCCTTCATGATCACTTTAAGTGGTTCGCGCGTATTTTTTCCCCTTCAGGTTGCCTCTTTCCCCTCGACTCTCTCACTCCCTCTCCCCCTCTATCTGTCCCATTTTTTTGCTTCCCTTTGCGGGACAATCATTGCCGGATACTTAAGCGGATTTGCATCTTTGTTTGGTCTTCGCTTTCCCCTTCCCCTTCCTCCTCCTTCTCCCTTTTCCACTGCCTTGTGTTTCTTTGTCTTGTTTGCTGTCAATTTCGTTTTGTGTTTTTTTTTTTTGTTTTTGTTTTTGTTTCGTTGTCGGTTTTGTTGGTTGCAACTTGTTCGTTTACTTTTGGCGACGTCTTCATCAAATTAGACAATGTCGCCAAGTCGAGAGGAGTTCGTGCCTCCTACATCACGTCTCCCTTCCCTCCTCATCTCTCTCTCTCTCTCTCTCTCTCTTCATTTTCGCTTGTTTGCGTCTGTCATTTTTATGCGAGTTCTTCAAAACTTTGCGCCCAAATGGCGTTTACTTAACGTTTTCCGTCGCTTTTGGCAATCCACGCGGCCAATGCGATTCGTTATTAGGTTAAGTGCTTTGTCCTGCCATTGTCCCGACTTTCTCCAGCTCCTGTTCCTGTTCCTGTCCTCGCTCCTCTTGCCATAGTCTTCTGTTGCTCCAGCTGCGCTTCGGATTCTCTTGCATAACATAGGGAATGGAGAAAACTGAAGCAACTGCCCGGAAGTGAATCCACAGAGACAAATAAGGAGACAGACATAGAGATCGAGTTGGATATGTAATTTTGTATTTGATTAAAAGTATAAAATTTAAATTAAAATGATCGATCGCATTTAAATCGAAAATCAGATACAAATGGAAATTACTTTTGCAAAATTAATCTCTATAAATTTGAAACCTAATCTAGAGAAATAATTTAGTTGACTGCATCGAAATGAGGAGAGACAGAGAAAAGAGGAAAGAGAAATATTTCAGAAGGAAATATAGATATAGATAAATAAAATAGAATATTCAGAATGTGTTTCAAATCTTTGGGCCAATTTAAAGTTTCAGCCAGAGTATATACTATATTTCCAGCTAGCAGCTGAAGGGAAAGAGAAAGAGGAAAAGAGAGAGGGAGAGCAACACCTTTCACACTTTCGCACCAGCGCGTATTTAACTTGACTTCTCTCTCTCTCTCTCTCTCTCTCTGCCAGCTACTTAATTATGCGACTGCCATTTTAAGAAAGAAATAGAAAGAGAAATAGAGAGAGAGAGAGAGAGATAGCCACTGCAGCAGTTTAAGCAACAACTTGCAAAACTTTTGCCAAAGAAAAACTCAAAGCTCAACACTCCGCCTCCGCACTCCGCACTCCGCACTCTCCTCTTCCCCCCTTCAGTTGATTCTCCTTATCTCCCACTCTCCCCCGATGTCCTGGCTGGCACTTAATCATGGCGCGGGAATTATGAAATGTGCTGCGTAACATCGTCAACATCCTTGGTCATGCACTTTTTTCAACTCGTCTCGCCTCGCCTCGTCTTGTCTCATCTCGACTCAACTCAACTCCTGCCGCATCCTGTGGCAGAATCATTAGGCTAATGTACTGTTACTGTAAGTGCAGACGCCGCAGTGATAAGTTGAACTGTTTTTCAAAAAACTCGAATCTACTTCATGGGGCAATGAGAATGAACTGAGGCATTGTTGCGCGAAATGAGAGGGAATGAGGTGCATGCAACGGATGTGGCAGCTGTTTGGCCAATATTTGATATTTGTTGCAGTGCCTCAAGATGATTATAACAAGTAACAAGTAAACTCTATCGAGAAGTTGGCCAGAAGCTGATGGACTAAGCAAAAGGAAAAGAAAGCGACCGGAAATGTGAGAAAAGAGAGAGGCAAGTATTATAATCGAAATAGTCTTGAACTAGTCTGAAATATCTAAAAAGAGTAATGAAATGGAGGCAGAATTAGAGAGAAAACAACATCACCCATCGGGCAAATAATACAAAGTTGATAGATAGAAAAGATTGGAAGAATTCGAGTGTTCGTAATATGATTTAAATAAGATTGAAAAAAAGTTTAAAGACCCAAAAAATGTGTGAGAGAAACAGGACAGAATGCTTGTGACATTAAAACAAAAGAGCTCCGAATTGTGATTAGAATAAACCGATAAAGATCCGTGATTATAGAATTCTGAGAGAACGTCTTGATGCTATTACCTTATTATATAATTCGTTAGTTAGAAAGTGAAAGAGGAAAAGATACAGATCAAGAGAAAGAGGAAAAATGAAGCGAGATTGAAATGGAGCTAGAGAAACAGAGGCCATTTCACCTTTGAGATATTCTACCTATAGCTATACTAAATGTATCCGAGTTTAGTTGAGCCTCATACTCAAGTTGATTATATTTATGTCTGCAAGAGTAGCTGTAACTTGTCTCTGTGTATCTCTTTGGATATATTTGTAAATTTGAATCCCGAATGCGAATGGGAATGCGAATCAAAATCAAAACTAATGAAGTGAAAACGACACTAAAATGTCCTAATATGTTTTCAACATAAAGCGGGCAACCTGCAGAATGGTTAAACGGCTGCTGATGTTGCCTGTTGTGTTGCGTTGGGTTGCCACAAGGACAACGACAACGACAAGGCACATAATATCCTTGTTGATTTCTTTTCAGGCGATTTACTGCCTACACACGATGTGTTCTTGTTCTTGTTCTTGTTGTTGCTCCTTTGTTATTGTGCGTTGCTTATCGCAATACAAGGATCAACAGCAGCCGGAGTCCCTGCTGCCGCCCCCCCCCCTTTCCCCTCCTACCCCTCCTCACCACCCTTGGGCAAGGTCTGATCGATAAATTTTCCATTAAAGTTATTTTTAAATGCCACCAAACACAGGACTAGAGGATGGAGGATGGAGTCTGGCCAGGACGAAACGTGTGCCAGCCTGTGCCAGGATAATGTACTCGTTATGCCTGATAAAGTTATAAACTCGTATGTGATGGCAGCGAGGGTTGTCCTTGCGCTCGCCTATCGACTTGATTTACGGCCGACGCCGCACAAATTCAAAAAACATTTTTGCCAGGGGGTTGTTCGATGAATCGGTTGTGAATCGGGTTTCCTGAGCGAGTCAGTGTCAAAACCGATTCAATTTTATGTTCAATAATATTTAATTGTTTTCTAAGCAGTTCTCAATTCAATACTTATGTTATGAATAATGAACACTGTCGGTAAGTGGCATTTTTACATACTGAATTCAATTTAGTTATCACATTAATTATAATATAAAGTGCACCTATTTAAAATGATTGGAAAAATATCCACATTCTTTTCAAATTTACTCCACCTAATAAATTTTGAATTGAGTTATTTAACATATAATTCTTATTTCTTTATTTTAAAAACATTGTCCCAAATTTTTATTTTTTGTTTTAATTCCAAATTATGTATATTTTTAAATATATTATGCGATTTAATTGGAAGAACTTCTTATAAACATTGATTTTTGGCTTTTATATTAATTAAAATACTGGTACATCTTAAATTTACATTTAATATTTATATATAATTTTAAGAGTGTCAACAAAGCTCAGTCTTGATTTTTCAAATGATTTTAAAATTATTTGAGTTTCTATGTTTTTAATTTAGCTTTAAATGTAGAATATTGAAACAGTTTCATTATGTGAAACCTTGTTGTTGGCATTGTTAAAGCAAGTTAGTATAGCAACCAGAACTCACATTCACACACACTCACACTCACACACACACACACACACACACATGTAGAGAGAACACACCTATCATATTTGTGGCTTGCGGCTGGCAAATTCCTTTGCCGTTGCCGTTGCCGTTGCCCCCAAAGTTATCTGATTGAGTGCGAACTGCCAATGGTCTCAACACTCCCAACAGCCAGTGAGGACATTGCCAGGATGCTTCTTCCCCCCTCCCCAATCCCCTCCTCATTTCAAGCTGTATCTGTGTGTGTGTGTGTTTTTTTTTGTGCGATGATCTCAAACGGAAATCCTGTGGGCAGATAACTGCCATGCATTAAGGCAAATTCCCAACCCAGTCACATGTCTGTGCTATTTAGGTACAAACTCCAACCCCCAACCCCCAACCCCAACCCCCAAAATGTAAAAAATTTAAAACCCAAACAGCTCAGTGGCAACGTTGTCCTTGTTTGGCATTATTTGTGCAAGTTTTTTTTTTTATTCTATTTACCTCCTGCCTGACGCTGTTGTTGGTTATTGAATTAGCCCAATAAACCAGAAAAACAAGACAACACACACTGGCACACACTGGCACACATCTACCCCTAGACAAAACCCCAGGCTCACCCCTAAATACCCTAAGAGAGGCGTCAAAATAACAGAGAAGGAAAACATTTCAGCACTCGCATTTCAACAGCCAAAACGGCTGCCAGGCAACTCATTAGAATGTTGGCTTCTACACAGTACGCTAATAGTCCCCTCCGTTAACCAAACCCCCCTCTCACTCTCTCTCTCTCTCTCTCTCTCTCTCTCTCTCTCCTCCTTCTCCTCTCAGTCACAATATCTATGTATGGCCTAATTGGAGGCGTTTGTTTTCGTGAACTGAGAAACGGAAGGAGCAGAATCCCTGTTTTCGATTTTGTCATTTGTTGACGACCATTTACGATGGGTGTGAGTGTGTGTGTGTGTGTGTGTGTATGTGTGTGTGTGTTATTGGACTCACCTGTGTGTACCAATTTGTTTGGCAGATCAAAGCAACAGTGCTAAGGTTTCATTATCTGTCGAATGGGAGCAAGGGAGCGGCAACTGAAAATGAAACTGTCTGTGATTGACATAATTAAATACGTGTCTGCAGTCGCCCACAAGGCAGCCTCCCTTTCTCTTTCTCTCACTCACACTCTGCCTATCTCCCTCTCTGCGTCTCTTCTGCTGCTCAACTGCCTGACAAATCTGCAAAGTGTCCGCATGATGATCATTACAATATCAATTTATTCAACATTACTTGAGCTCTGTTATTATATTAATTCTTGTCAATAAATTATTTTACAATACATGTAAGTTAAAATGTATTTTATATTATCTTATTCAAATTACTACAAAATTTCAATATATTTCAATTTTTTTTATGTAATTAAATCTCACATTTTAAAGAATTCCCAAAGACAACGACTATTGGATTGTATTACTTTTGGATATTTCTAGATATTGTATAAAATCAAACATTAAGATATTTTGACAAAAATTTGAAATTTAAGTCTATTTCTAGATGTTGATTTTTATGCTCGATAAGATTTAAAATTTCGATACTCTCTCAAAATTAAAATCAAAATTGATTAATTTATTTAAGGCAATCGTAACCCAGTTTTATCGATAGTTTGAGCTATTTTAGCTATCGACACACTGACTATGGATTAGTAGGCACTATTTTTACAACTTGAATAAAGTCCTCTCTCTTTTATTTGTTGTTAGTTGTAGAGGACAAACCTTGACTATCTTTGAGAGCAGCTGCCGCCATGACGTTGTCATCAAATGAATCCCATCTCCAGTGGCTGCCTCTGCCATATCCACAGCATTATTTATGGCTCACTCCAACTGAGAAGGAAACAACAACTAAAAAGCAAACAAAATTGAAACTGAAATCTTCTCTTGACAAGTACAAAAATAAAGAAAAGGAAAAAGAAATGAGAGAAACAGCAAACTTTATGCCAAGTGAATGATTCTCTATAAACTGTTGGGTATTCAAATTCAAATGGCTGACCAGATCCTAGAGAAATTGGAAAGGTGTTAAGTTAATGTTAAGTTAACCAAGCTAATCCTTATCAAATTAATAATTGATAGTAATAGCTAATAAACAATAAAATCATTCGATATATGTTAAATGTTTGAAGTGTTGGTATCATGATAAATAATTCTGCTTCTTGTTGAGAAACACAGAGGAAGTTTAAGTTTAAGTTCAAACTTCCTCGATTGTAACAAATGTAAAATTTAAGTATTGCAAAATTAAATCATACAGAGTGTTTATGTTATTGCCCAGCTAAATATCCAGAATATTTTACAGAAATACAATATAATTATTTAAGTATTCACATTCCTTTTCAAATATTTTACTCTCATTATTTTGCAAAAGAGTATTCGGGCTTCGATTTAACACTCAACATTTGTTTGCTTGTTTTCCATGTTGGTTTGTGCAACAAGTAAGCAGACGGATGTCCTCAAAGGACATCGTGGACACTGTGGACCTTGAAGCTGGAGCTGGAGCTGGAGCTGAATCTGGAGCTGAAGCTGTAGCGTCCGTGCGTTGCGGAAGTAATTTTTATTTTGCCAGACAATTTGCTTATTTTGTGATTTCCGTTTGCCTACCCCAAGCTGGCCAAATATTTCCGGTATTTGACTTGCTCCCGTTTACTGTGTCTCCTTCTTTATTTGTATCTGCATGTTTATTTGCCTTTTTTCCCTCTTCTTTCATTCCTTTGCTTTCCTTTAGCCGGAATTCTTAAATCCTTTGGGCGCATTTAGCGCTGCCATCGGATTTTTGTAAATTAATTTTTACACAAATTCTAAAAACAAAAAACAATGAACACAACTTTGTAAAAATATTTATGGAAAAGAAGAAAAAAATATGCGTGGTGCCTGCAGCAGCTGTTCGTGCTGTTTGCAATACCCTGTAATTGTACTGTGATTACATATATAGGTCGATTCGTTTTTACAATTAGGTTTGTATGTGAAATTTTCGTTAAATTTCTAAAAATTGCACGATAATCGAATAAATATTTAAGTTAGCTAATATTATTATTTAATAATATACATTGAATATGTCATAGTGTCGTATATATTACATTAGTTTATCTCACAGGGTATCCCTTAGTCAATCACTGTAGATGCTGCTCCATTTTGCCTGCCAGACGAATATTTACATTATGTGAGCTGAGCTGAGCGTATGAATGAACGTCACAGACGTAATGAGAAGGGGGAAACAGATCTGGGGGCTTGTCATACAAAAATATGACCATTACGCTTCATTTGGTCAACAACAACAGCAACAGCAACAGCAACAGCAGCAAGCATCAATTGCTATTGCTGTTGTTGCTGCTGTTGTTGTTGTTTATCCGAAGTCATTTAACAATAATCGCGCGCATATGAAATCGACCATGGGACATCGCCTGACGATGACGATGACGATGACGACGTTGATGATGCGGATGCGGATGCGGATGAGGATGAGGAGAGGATGCATCCTTCCCATAGACTCGAATATGTTCATCCGAGTATTCAGCCAATTCGGAATCCGATGCTGGGTTGACGGTCGGTTATATGGCCGGATGTGTAGCCATTGTTGGGCGCTCATAAATTGCAAATGGCCAAATACCGTTTAATGGTCACTGGTCGCAACAACAACAGCAGCAACAACAACATCCACATCAACAACAACAATGGCAACTACAACAAATGCACAATGCAGAGGAAATATGAAAGAGTTCGACAGATCCATTGCCATTGAAATGAAATCTGCACGCATCATGCTCCGATAACAAAGTTATCGATAAAATAATCGACTCTGCAGGAACTACTTTTGTATTATTAACAATTAAACTAATATCTATAGCTTAAGTACATTCTTTCTTAAGATTTAAAATCATTTGTGAATATTTAAGAAATTCACAATATCTTTTAAAAAAAAAAATACTCACTTGAAAATTGAAGACAGCATTATAACGACTTCTATTACAGAAAATAAACAAATATCTTTTAAAAAATTTCGGTTTAAATTCCTGTTTTTTGCATGTTTATCTCTTGGATTTATTTAGCTTATACTTGTAAATTTAAATACTGAAATATTCAAAACTGTCCTGTAAATAAATGATCATGAAAATTAAGATCTAAAATTTACAATTCATCAATTAAGTAAATCCAAAAACACCGAAACAAAATTGGATTAATCATCTTTTTCTGTGTATTTATTGGGGTACTATAACATTGTCCAAATACAATGGTTTTTATATTCTAACATTTCTGACATTTTCTTATTACAACGTTTTATTTATAACCTAATTAATATATACATAAATGTGTATTCTATTCATTCTTTCTTTATTAAAATGATTGATCTTTCTTTAAGTTTTTGATATTATATTTTTTAAATTCCTTTCAACTTAGTGCTTACTTCGAATTTCTTCCATTCTTCTCATATATTTCTATAAAATTTTTAATTAGTTGAAAGTTGTTTCTGTGATTTGGATAATATTTGGATTGTCCATTAAAAAAGTCGTAATTTTTCATACATCATAAGAGTATTCAAAATCTGTGTGCTGTTAAACTAGAGTTCCATATTGTTGTTGTTTGTGGCTCAGATGTTGTTGTCTTTTTGTAAACGACGCTTGATTCGGTGGCAGTTACTTTTATTGCCTGGATGTTGCCTGGACCTGGACCTGGACCTGAATCCTGGCCAGTTTGCCGTTACCCGACTGCCACTTGCCACTTGCCACTTGCCACTGACCACTTGCCACTTGCAATGCGCCTCTGTCCAACTGTCCCACAGTCCGACTGTCCCGCTATCCTCTGGCCATTGGCCACTGTCACACATGGCCGGAAATCGGCGGCGACACTGCATGAGGCCAAACATTTGCATAAAATGCCAACAACTGAGCCGCAGTGGCAACGGCAACGGCAATGGCATGGCAATGGATGCTGCCAATGAAGCGATGGCAGCAGAAGGACCAAACAGGACCAAACAGGACCATCACCCGGACATGACCGCTTCCATGACTTGATTTTCGATTTTTCTCACTGATTTTGCACATTTTTCAGTGTCGATTCGGTTGATCCTTTATTTTGCTACGTTTTTGCTCAGTTTTTTGCTCCGTTTTTTGATACATTTTGTTGTTGTTGTTGTTTCTGGCGAGCGCAGCGCAGCGCATGTTGTTTATGTGTTTATAGATTAATCGCTTTTTGGTTAAATGACTTCGATAGTCGACGTCGGTGTCGATGTTGGTCATTCCATGACTTGTCCCTGTGTGTGTGTGGGTGTGTGTGTGGGTGTGGGTGTGTGCGTGGGCTTCCTGCATACTCCTATGTAAATATGACGCATTAAAGTTGCCACATTTTGTTGCAAATTGCTGGCGACAGCTGTAGAAAGGCGCCGATTAAACGGGACCTTGAAAAAGGAAGGAAAGAAAAGATATATAAATATATAAATATATATATATATAAAAGTGAGAGGAGTAGTTAAAAGAGTTCTTAGGAATTCTGTGAATAATAAGCTCAACTTTAATTTTCAACTTCTTCAAGTCTTGTAAATTTCTGACGATAAATCGAGTTCGTTTAATCGACTGTCAACTTCGATTTTGTAAGACTGTAACTGTAATAACATTGTCAAATCCCAACCCATTTCCTGTAGCAATACTAACAATTTTTGGTAATATGTATTAAAATCTTAGCCGACTCCGTTGTAAAATGTCAGCTTTATAATTTTTGTTTGCCTTTCTTTTGTTTCTGGATGAAATATTAAATTAGATATAGGACTGTAGAGTCAAAACTTCATAGACATGATAAGTTTGTGTGTATTTTGATTGAGTTAAGCGTATATTTCGCAACTCGACTGTAGCGATCTTATTTGTTTTTTATTTTCAGACAGTGAGCTTTCAGCTCTGCTTGTTTATGCAATCGTAAGTTGCAACTCCACCTCCATCTCCATCTCCTACTCTGTCTCTCTCTCTCTCTCCGCCTCCATCTCCGCCTCCAAGTATCAGCAACTTTTTCTCTACTATGTAGTAACTTGTCTCTTGCCTCGTGGCAGCTCTTGTCCTGCTGCTGCCCCGCGTTGTCGTGGCATCAACAACGAAAATGTTAAATACGTTTTTACAATTCTAATTATGCAGCCACGTCTACCGCCAAATTACAACAAATGACAAAATGACAACAACGGCAACTCGTTTGGCATAATTAAGAGTGTGTGTCGCGTTCTCCTTTCCCCTCCCCCCCCCCCACCCTCAACTCTACCCCATTCCCTCTATGCTCTGCATGCTCTGCCTGCATTTGTATAAGTGTGTTGTGCTGAGATTGTCTCTTGTAACATGCATAAAAAATAAGGAACACGGCGACGGCATTTTAAAAGTTTTACAAATTAAGACAACGCGACAAGTCTGAGAGGGGGTTGGGAAATGGGGGAAGGGAACGTTGACGGGGCCAGTGACTATTTTCGTGTGCAACCCCCTCTACATCCCTCTCCCTCTCCCACCCCCTTACCTCTCACTCTCCCACTCTCCCACTCTCTCAAGTGTTGGCAGACAAACCCAACTGCCGAGCATCCGTTGAAACACTTGCTGAGCTCATGTTAATCAGGTTATGATAATTATTTGTAACAAATTGGAATGGAAAATGGGCTGGTCGAGAACTGTCAACGGGGATGGGGGGGCGGGGGCTGGAAGGGGTGGCAGTCGAGGCTTTGCAATTAAAATGTGTAAAATCCACGATGCGACAGTGGAAAACTTTATGAAAATGACAAGGCGCAAGCAACATTTTCATTAAAACAATTAAAATTTAAACTGGCGTTAAATTATACAGGCATTAAACGGGCAATGGAGCGAGAACTTCAGACAAGAGACAAGAGACACGAGACAGAGAAGACAGAAGACAGTAGATAAGGGCGGATCTTAAGTGGTAAAGCGTCTATTTTCTTGACACACTGCTGAACCATGTCCAATTCGGAGGAGTTTCGCCTGTATCCCTCAATTATTCAATAGCACAAACTAAGACCAAAAACTGAAACTGAAACTGAAACTGAAACATGGAAAACTTTCTTCTTGGTCCGACGCGGCTTGTCATTTAGCCAGTTTGTCATTTTGAGTTTGTTTGCCAGATGAAAGGGGCGCAATATACTTCTCTATTTGACTAGAAATTAACTTGGCAACTTGGCAAACTATGTGCCAAACAGCCAAACAGCCAAGCAGCCTGTCAAAGACAAACCGCAAGCGAAGAGCAGCGCCAAAAAGCCAGCCAGCCAGTCAGACATGAGTTTGACATTTTCTCCTCAGATCCAGATAGTTTGTATCCATTCCAAAAGAAATGTGAAGAAGGGACGCTGCTTCCCTGGCAGGTGTACGATAAAAGTTTTGAGTTGACAATTAAGAAATTAAGTTGCCACTTAGGCAACTGTCAGTGTCAGTTTGACAAGCAGTCACAGATATCCACGCACTCATCTTCTATATTCTCGTTGTGTGCTTATACTCTGCCTGAAGGTCCCATCACTTGGACAGAAGTTACGACTGGACAACTGAACGACTTTCATAAATCTTAATGAATTAAAAACATTATTTCAGTAATGAATACATATTTACATTCATTATATATTCATTACTTGGCACTGTTTCTAATGACGTTGATTATATAAATGATTATGTTATTTATGTCAATGATATTGTTTATGAGAATGTCCATACGAAAGCTAATGAAATATCTATCAAATATGTCTATGATGACTTCATTAATGCTAATTAATAAAAATGTATCATTTCTTTATTGGATATTTTATATTATGACTTATCAATTTTAAAAATAATAAAAATCTTATACCAATAATAATAATGTCAATGAAATCTATCTAATGCTTATGCAAATTAATAATCCAATGCTAATGCTCATGTCAAATATGTCTTGTAAATGCTAATTAATTAAAATGTATCATTACTTTCCGTTAACCATTAAATAATGCCTTCTTAAGTTTATATAATGAATAGTTGAAATCTAATGTATTTTCATAATTAATGTGGTGGCTAATTCTGAAGCTAGTGCTAATGCTATTTATAATGCGAATGATGAAGTCAATGCAAATTCTAATGCCAATGCATATATAATATATGTACATTAAAGGCTAACGGAAATGAGATAATATATATTGAAATATATTATTTTTGAATCTACTGCTGTTATTGCAGACTTTATTTTAATTGATTTCCATTAGATTCTAATGTATTCTATTCATTCATTAGCTTCAACTGTTTGATCCACTTTGTAGAGCATTTTAGTTTCGTTGAACTTGCTGTTTATTTAAGTTTTGTTGGTGTCTTGTTTGCATTATCAACAGACTAACACCTTGCCTCGTATGTGTGTGTGTGTGTGTGTGTGTGGGTGTTTGTGTTTATGCGTGTGTGTGTTAACTGATAGCTGCTCTTTGCAATAAATGCCACTCATAATTAAATCAAATGTTTGCCTGTCTTTCATTTCACTCGCTCCCTCTTTCCCTCTTCCGCTCTCACGCTCTTCATCTCGCTGCGGGCAAAACTTTTGCCACTCACTTTTTGCGTGAAGCTTAAACATTAATTTCCTACATGGAGAATCCCCCGCACCCAACCCCAGCCCCTTTCTCGTCATTATCTCCAACTCCTTGGCATAAGAGCATATTCACCTATCGCATTTACTTTATCATTGGCAAAAGGTAAATAGACTCGGTAAAGTTGTATTCCCCAGAGTGGGTTGCTTTTCATATGCCAAAAAACGACAACTACCCCCAGCCCCAACCCCATCACCACCATTCATAGTTTACTCTAATGAGCGACTGTGTGGCAAGCGTATCATTCTTGCCTGTAAATTTTTAGCACGATGTGGCAGCCTCCCACTCCCACTCCCACTCCCACTCCCCTTACCCCCTATCCTTACCCCAACCCCTTGCTGCATCCGTAGAACTCAGCGATATGCGTGGCATATGCCGCTGTTGTACCGTTTGATACTCTTGCGTGTTTGTGCGCGTTTGGCATGCCAAAATGACATTAGTCACACAGAGCCCGACTGAGACTCTCTCTCTCTCTCTCTCTCTCTCTCTCTCTATCTCTCTGTGTGCGTGTGTGTGTGCAGACAGTTTCATTTAGCATCCTATTTGATGGCAGTGTTGCCTGGATGTAGGTTAGTTTCCCCCCCTGCCCCTGTCCCTTCACCTGTCCAACTTCCAGCTTCAATGCAGCCAACATTTCACATCTCCATTTGTTGTTTGTTTGACTGCTTGCAACGCCGCGTGGCGCCGCTTCGTGTGGAAGCTGTAGATGCCACTGATGCTGCCACAATTTTGTCGGCACATTTCTGGTATACCATATGAATTTTGGGTTTTGTGGCATGTGGCATGTGGCACGCTGCAAGCGGCTTTAATATGCAGCATCAGCACAACAATCATCAAGCTATCAATGGCAATAAGACCAATTGAATTGATGGCAAAGGTGTTTAAATTTTACATTTATAGCATTCACTCAACCGCTGACAATTGTGCCAAATTTAGAGGATATCAGTCACCTTACGTAACTGTTACGTAATTGTGAACTGTATATGGTTAATATTTGTTTATTTGCCACCAATTTAGAAGGAACTTGATCGGCAGGGCGACTATAGAATTCTGTATACCAAATTTGGTCGCTCTAGCTCTCAGACTCCCTCAGATTGACACGTTCAAATAGATGTACAGACAGATGGATGACTGATACTGTTCTAAAATACAATAATAATAATATAATTATATGTAGGAAACTTCGTACGGACAGAGATAACAGATGAAGTATTAATTAAGTTTAAAAAAGTAAAACAATTTGAACAACAACATAATAATTGAATTCCTAAGGAAACAAATATTTTATAATATAAAATTTTATTAAACTAAACCATTTTTGAGTCAACATTGTATTATCACAAGTTTTTATATATTTATTTATAGACGTCTAAAACAGTCGGTTAAAGAAAAATTATGCTAAATATTTTAAATTATTAATTATTCTTAAAGAATTAGATGTAATATTAAATTAAAAAGCAAAGTCTGGGGAAGTTATAATTATTGCAAGTATTCGAGGAAACCCAGACCCAAAACCGAATCATATAAATAAACTCAATATACCATAGATAATAAAATAATAACAGTTCATTGAAACTATTGTTCAAAAAGTGTATTTCAAATTTGTTGTAAGCTAAATTCACACTTTAAATGCACTTCAAATACTGGTAACCATCTAGAAATATATTTGTTTCAAATATATGACCTCATTTAAAGGTGAATCTTAGCGATAGAAACTGTATCGCATTCAAATCTATTAAAGACTCCTGAAATCTATAAAAATCCCAAAACGCATTTCACATCCTGAGAAGTGGGAAGTGAGGCAAGTCCATTAGCCGGTTGAGCTCATGTTCTGTCCGAAATTGACATTTTAAAATGGGGGAAAAAAACGTTTATATATAAATATATAAAGAAAAAAGTGGCTGGGCAAATGTTTGGCAACATCCGGTTTAAAATGGCAGTCGCCGAGGCATTTTGACAAATCTACCAGTTATTGTGCGCCTTTGTGACCATCGAATGGGGCAAGTGATTGGAGTGGGGGAGGGAGGTGGGGTAATCGAAAGGTCAGAGTCTAAAAAGGTGCATAATGGATGTGAATGTCGATGTGAATGAGTAGGAGTCGGAGTGGGAATGCGAATGTGGCGATAAAATTGCTGCAAAGGCAACCAAGGCAACGGCGACCATGTAAACGATACCTAATTTCCGTTGCATGTTAAACAGAGCTGAGTTTTGGGGGTGGCGTCTCCTCCTGCTGCTGTCTTTGGTCGCAACTCACTCAACAACAAGCCGCCCTCTGTGTGTCGTTGTCTTGCATTTTATTAACAGGACATGCGGACGCACAGGACTCACATAGGACTCACAGAGGACTCACGGAGGACTCACAGAGGTCTCACATAGGACTCTTGGGCTCTCGGACTCTTGACAAGCTTTGAGCGCAGCGAGCCGTGCGCTTTTATAAACTTATCTCATAACATTAATTGTGGTCAACACTTTTGGCTATTTGGCCTGACCAACACACACGTTTCTGAGGAATGTGTATGTGTGTGTGTGTGTGTGTTTGTGTAGTTTAAGAAAGGGGAGCATGTTTACATTGTCAGTGATTTATGCAACAGCGCCACATGAGCCATAAATAGCAAAATGCCAAAAGTTTCGCACAGGTGAATATGGCCAAGAGCATGAGCTGTGCATGTGTGTGTGTGTGTGTGTATGTGTGTGTGTGTGTGTGCTCCCAAGTGAGCAACTAAGCTGCAAAAGGATCAACCACGAGCAAACGACCAAACAAAAGGACATGGCAAAGTTAAATATTTAAGCAGGCCGAGAAAACAACTCAATTAATTTGAAACGGTTCGCCAACGGACTCCACAACAACAACAACTGCCAATTGAGAAAGTTTCTCCAGCCCTCCCCCGCCCTGCCCTGCTCTGCCCTGCCACGCCCCCAATTTCATAAGCACTGCCAACTATTGCAATGAAAATGATATACTACAATATCAATCGCATGACGCGACAGAAACAACAGGACCAACAGCATTTTGGCCGCGTCAGCACATTGAATACTCGTATTCGAAGGCAACTGTTAGATTCGCAGTTACAGTTACAGTAACACAGTTAGAGTAACAGCAACTGTTACATGCTCATTAAACGATTTGCTGCCTCGGGGGCAAGGTGGCAAGTGTGCGGGGCACGAAGCACCGAGCACCGAGCACGTGGAGTCAACTGGGAGCAAGGAGAAAAGTAAGAAAAAGAGCCGTTAATTTCTTTTTATAAACCTGCTGGGAAACATTTGTGTAATGCTGCAGGCTAAAGAAAGCGAAGAATTGAGCAAAAAACAGTACAAATATAATATTGTGCAATGGATCGACTATAACATATCCCTTACATTGTATGTTTACTGTATTTAGCGGGGAAATGGCAATCAAATATGCTCAGTATCGTAGCAAAATGTTCTTATCGTGTAGAAACTCAATCAAGATGTGTTTACTTTAAAAATTTAATCATAAAAAATTAAAGAAACTGATTTGTGGAGAAATTCTCTATAGAGAAGTTTATCATAAAGATGATCTTTATCGAACACTTTTCAATAGACGTGTTTCTAAAAAGAAGCTCGCTAGAGAGATTCGTTGGATAGAAGTTTCCGAAAAATTTCTACTGTCGACTAGATCGATTTCGTAAGATTCGTTATAGATAACAGATGCTCTCTAATGAGAAAAAGTATGGTAGGCAGTTTAAAATATGTGATTTGAAGCTCTATATCTTACTTATTCGATTTCAATGACTGAACGATTTCGCCAAAAATTATAATGAGTTGTTCCCGGAGAGAAAGTTTTCCTTAAATAATTTTGATTTCCAAGGATATCAGATAAGCAAGGCAAATTTAACATATACCCAATGTGTTTATTTTTTTCTTAGGGTATGCGAAACATTAAGAAAATAAAAAGTTAGACACAAGATAAATATCATGCATTCAGGGCTAAAGAACAGTGGTAGGCGAGAGGAGGGGAGAGAAGGGGCAGCATCTTCCCTTCATCTGAGGAAATAACAACAACTGAACAACTGCTGTAATCAGCAGTTAACAAAATATAAAAACAAAAGACGGAAAAGAGTGGACAACAGAGAGAGTTAGAGCGAGAGAGTGAGAGAGAGAGATAAAGGGAAGGGGGTGGGGGTGTTGGGGTTGTGGAACGAAGGACAACACTGTGCGCTAACGAGCAATTAGATTTCATTCTAAGCTTGGGAATTAATTGCAGTTTCCCAGCCAGCGCGACGGGATGCCACCAAGGAACTGGCCAAGTTCAAGAGGCAGAGTCCCAATGCCATTGCCATTCCCCTTCCCTTGCCCCTTCCAGTTTGAGGGGGCAGCAACAGGACAAGCACCAAGAGCGAGACTTAGACAATGCCACCGGGATGTGGCAAAGTATGTGCCATATGCTGTCTGTTTTGTGATTCATTGGGAAAATGGCCAATTGGCGTGAATGGGCCAGCACCGAGGGGGGATTGAGGAGACAGCAAGCAAGAAAAAGAGGGAGGGTGGAAGTGGGAGTGGTAGTGAGAGTGGAAGCTCATCTTCACACTACTTGACAACGTAAGCACCTTTCGAAATTGCACATTAGCACATTAGCTGAACAGCAATCCCACAGATAATGAGCTTGGACTCACCCTGTGCACAGGGTCCACAATAACGACCATCCAATTCAGCGCCATTTTGTGTCTTTTCCCACTGTTTGCGACGGTTTGTGATTAATTTTTTATTGCTATACGGATTGTAAGTTTATCTTACACAACAGACTCGAATAATTCGGGTTTCTCCAGTTGCCTTGTTGTTGCATATGTTGTTTGTTTTGCGATTGCGAATCTGACAATGGACAATGGACAATGGACACTTGGCTTCAGCATAACCGTCTAATAAGCCCTAAAGGATTCCAGCAGGAACATCCTCTTTCACATCTCACTCTTTTTTTAGCCTCGAAAAGCTGAGACGACAATTAAATAAACTATATCGTTGAGTTTTGCGAGAATTTCCCATCAGCATTACACCAATCCATTTAAAAACAAATTATTATACATTTTTTAAACATATTAAACTAGTTTTCAATTTGATTAGACCATTTACATTTGGATGTTTATTTATCCTAATTAATGCCAACAAATAAAGTTTATTATGCCAAATAGTTTTCTACAAATGGAAGATCAACTGATTTTTTTCATAAATATTGTTGAAGAAAATATTATTAAATATTAAAGTTAATTGAAATCTTAGTTCGGAGTAGACAGAGTAACAAATTTCCCTATAATTCTAAATTATATTTTATTCAAATTAATTTTAATTGAATAATAGGTTTAAAAAATCTTAAAAAAGACTTGAATTTATGCATTAAAATTAGATTTTGAATAGTTTCTGTCAGATATAAATGAAGCGCAGAATCGGACCATTTAATTTATATCACTATATGTTCACAATTCCATGATTTCAACGAGTAAAACTTGCATTCAAGTTGAAATTGGAATCAGAGCGAGTGAAAATATTCTGTGCAGCTGACTTTATTACAATTGAACTGACCTTAATTAACTAATAAACTGTCTGTAAGTTGATTGAAATAATTGCCAGGCTGGTTGTCTGAAGCCATCAAGGTAAATCACATGCCAAATCGCAGCGAAGAGAAGTCGAAAATAGAAGAACGGACAGAGTTGACTCCTCTCCGCATCTGTCGGTAAATTGGGGCTGAGGGCTGGGGGCTGAGGGCGTGGTCTTATCAATAACCATAATGATGTTAAGACGCTGAAATGTTGAGTGCATGAAACATTCAAAGCTTGTCTAACGAGCGCGTAAACGGCGCGTGCAATTTCCCAAAGCCATTAAAAAGTCGAGAGATGCATGGGAGATGGAAGATGGGAAATGAGAGATGAGAGAAGCAATCGACAAAAAAAAAAAAAAAGAAGAAAATATTGGCAAGACGAACATTAAGATGGCGCCAGGATGAGAATGGCGTGAAATTAAATTGAACAACTTTTGACAGCTAATCTAAGGAGCGAAACTAGACTTGAAACTGCCTGCTGATCTCTTACACGCATTAAATTTTAATGGAGCACTCAAAAAGTCTGCCACAAGATGCCGTTAAAAGTGTCAGTCGTGGGAATGGGGCAGAGTTTTGAGCCAAAACTAATGAAGCCAGCTGTTGACTGGCTGACTGTCTGACTGGCTGGCTGGTGGTTGCTTAACCGCAGATGCAAATCAGAGTAAAACCAAAAAGAGCAAAGATTGGACCGAGCAAAGACAAACCGACAGGGGCCAGGACTCAGCAAGTCTAAGTCTAAAGTGAGGGCAGAAACCCAAACACTGCCGTCTGCCAATCGAACCCATGTCCAACTAATCCGCTCTTAATTAAAGATTGCCGCCCAGCCTCTCTCTCTCTCTCTCTCTCTCTCTCTCTCACATCCTGACGTAACTGAAAGTTTTGAACGTCGCCTTCTTTTCCAAATGGACTCGTACTTAAAATTTGCCATATTAAGTCGTTGCAAACTAAAATGTTGCTCTGCCCAGCCGTTGCTTACCCTCAAGGAATAAATCTTTGACAAAGCTGCGCCGCAAACTTGTTTGTCTAAGCGGCTTGCCTCCATGTCTCGGCCCCGTTAGTCCTTAACTTAACTTGGCCAACAGAAGGTGTTTGTTGTGCCCTGTATGCAAAGTGCATAGTGTGCCGGAAAAGGGTATGATAATGTTGTTGTCCACAAGAGCCAAAGACGTTGATTCTCGTAACTGACAAGCCACTGGGAATCTTTCAGTTAATAATAAGTATTAATAAATGCCACAAAGCGTTGCAACAGTGGGTCAACAATTTTATGTTCTTTTCCATAATTTGCGTATTCCAAAACTCGCATAGCAATAGAAATTTGTCGAAATGTCTTCAGTCTTATATTGGAGATCTCCAAAGAATTCGTAACTCTATTCCGAATAATCCATATTAAACTGCAAACATAACATTTAATTGTTTAAATATTTCCCATCTGATCCCAGGGTATCTGCTCTTCGAGCAGGCTGTAAATGCACAACTTTACTTATTGTAAATATACAAATATGTCTGGTCGTCCAGTTACAGTGCCTGCAACTACAGAAGCTGCTGTTGCTTCAGGAAAACTGAGAGAAGGGGAAAAGATGCCAAGTTGGGAAGATGGGACGATGGGAGGGAGGGAAAGGAAGCTACTGAGGCTGGGCACGTGATAAGATCATAATCCCATTTATGTCTTTACTCGGGCGCGCAAACTTTTGTGGCGCTTGAAGGGTAACAAGACGCCGCTGTTTATATTTAAACTAAGGTCAGAGAGCACTAAATCAAGTTGCCAGCGTCCACGTCTATACATGGATCGGTGGTGCGGTGGTGCGGTGGTGCGTTGGCTCCCACTGTAACTTTCTGCATGCGAAGAAGCTGTTAAGCAGCTTAAAACTATTCTTGGGCTTCCACTTGGCCAATTGTTGATAAGCGCCCAGCCAAGCGACAGTTTTGCATTGAAACAAATTTGAGACTTTTGTTAAGAAGTTTCCCCAAGGAAGCTAAACACAGATACGAAGGCGACGTGTGTTTGTACAACTATGTGAGTGTGTGTGTGTGTGTGTGCCAGATGCTAAAGGGCTTGTCTCTCTCCCCCTCTCTCTCTTTCCCTGTGTGTGTGATTTTATCAGTCAACCACGTACGGCAAATAAGTATCAGCCAAAACAAAAGTTACCCGCACCATTTCCACTTGGAGAAGACAGCAACAACGAAGCGGAAGAATTGACTGAATAGGCAAAGAGTTAACTTATATTGCGGTTATGCAAAGTATAAGAGTGCAGCTCAATTTATTGGGAACCTACACAGCTTGCAACATTTCGAAATTCATTCATTTTGACGACAAATCAGGATGCATTGTGAGAAATTGATATTGAAAACAGTACAAATATATGAATTTATTTATTAAGCTGCCTTTTGACAACTAATTCACTAAAAATGACAAATTCGATATTTACAAATTTGTTGTAATTGTTGTTCAAGTAACTTTAAATGAGTTCAATAAAAAATATGAAAATCACACTGGTTTCCAGAAGTAAAACGTATAGAGCTGGATTGAAGTAAAAAATTATAATAAAAGAATGAGATAAATTGAAAATAAAAATATTAGAGCAACTTAGGTGAATATATTATTTTTTAATATATAATTTTTCATTATTACTATGTGCATTTTCAGTGACATTGCCAGATTTACAGAGCAGTTAAGAAACCGACTGCCGAATTCAAACCAAGTTATTGTGGAAACTATAGTTTAAGTTATGTGATTGGTCGCAATAGTTTAAAAACAATAACACGAAATATTGCAAATACATTTAAAATGTGGCTATCGAACTCAGTTAGCCAAGTTTTAGAAAAGTTAAAGGAAATCTGAGCTTCACTAGAAAACTATTTCTCTCTTGTTGAGCTTCGACGTGTCTCATGTTCGATTGTCTTGGCGTGTGTATGTGTGTGTGAGTGTAAGTGTGAGTGTGAGTGTGTGTGCAGCTGACACAACAAATGAGCTTTAATGCGATTTGCTTGAACGGACTCTGGATGTGCGGGTGTTTGTTTTTGGGTTCTTTGGGCGACCAGTTAACTGTAACTAATTTGTTGCACAAGTTGCCAGCCTCATGTGTGTGTGTGCATTGTGTGGCATCATCAGATGGTGTGCATTGTGTGGCATCGACAAACCGCCCAATAGTGTGCTGCACTTTGCAGTTTGCAATCAACTTGAAACTTGGCCCGTAAATAACATGATTAAGATTGCATTGAATGCCATTTGGCCAGATTGAAGGACCTTTAAGAGTTGTCCTTTAAGCAATCTAAGCAATTTCATCTTAATTAATTCAGTTATTTCAATAAAATGCGACAATTTCCTTCAAGAGAAATTCGTTGTGCTATAACATTTAACAATATTGTGGCTTATTAATCAATAGAAATATTCCTTTTGTTTAACGATGTATTATTATTTTAGTGAATTCAGGTGCACGTTTAAAGATAGGTTTAAAACACTTAAAGTCTGAAATTTTGCATAGTTTGATTAGTAATCAAAACTTAGCTAATTAATACTTAACTTAGTTGTCTTAAGATGTAACTTAAATCGGAATCGAACTTCGGTTCAAGTCCCTTTTAAATAATGGTTTCAATGTAAGACTTATAGTAGTTATATCAAAATATAGAGTTATTTTACTTCTGCTCTCATTTTCCTGATGGACTCGTATTTTTGTAAGATATCCAAATCATTGTACTACAAAAACTTTTAACTTGAAAAAGATAACAAAATATGTCCTTTTCGGACCAAATAAATGCCAAATAAAATAAAGTATTGTATTTGTGCATTTACTTGTGTCGTGCGATCGCTTATTTAGATAACTAAAACCTGCTTAAGGCATCGATTTAAATTATTTTCACTTTTGTGGAGCTGCTGCTGTTGTGTTTTATCTGATTCATAGTGTTTCTAAGTTAAGAGTAGTTTGTTCTTGACGACTGCATAATGGACAGAGGAAACTTGCAGTATTGGGATTCGAGTATTCAACAAGAGCACAGACATAAAGCAGAGTCCTGGCACCCGCATGACACACAGGACATGGGACATGGGACGCGGGACGCGGGACGTAAAATGTGGGACGTGGAAGACAGGACATTCAATCGTTATCAGCTGGCGAAAATATTTTGTGGCGAGTGAGAATGTTTTACGGAAGCTCAAATTGTGCGCCTGTCTGACTGCAACCAGAATGTGTGTGTGTGTGAGAGAGTGTGTGTGTGTGAGTGTGTGTGTGTGTTTTGCCAATGAGGTTTTGTTTCAATTTCCTTTCGATAGGCCACAAGCATGGCGAGCACAGGACGCGGGCGTCGACAATTTCATGCATAAATTCATTCCGTGTCTCTCTCTTCCTCTCTCTCTCTCTCTCTCTCTCTCTCTATCTCCCCTCTCTCTCTCTCTCTCCCTCTCTCTGTGTGTGTATTTGTGATTCATGGCTGACTGAGATCCGAGTGAGATACTTCCTTCCGTCACATTTGTTTGTTTGATTTGACTCTTCTCCATTCCTCGGCCTTTCCAACTCCTACTCCGCTTTCCCCTCTCCTCTTGCCACACGCTGTTGCAGCTGCCGGTCGCTTGTTGCTGTTTCTGTTGCTGTTGCTGTTGCTGCTGATGATGATGACTTTGCATCTAAAACAATTAAGTTTCATTTAAAAACAAGCACAAAAAATACAATATAAGAGGAGCAACAACATGACACACACACACACACACACACACACACACACACTGACACACGTCAAATCGGTGCGGCCAAAACAATTTACATACTGCGCATAACTTGGCTTAAATGAGTTTTGCAACAAATTCCGACAGGACGCACAGGACGAAGAGACCCCCAAAAAAAGGATGTCCAGCGACGTCGCCTGCGATTTGCAGCTAATCCCTTATGGGCATTTTGTCATGACACCCTCCCCCACGCTCCTCCTCCCTCCTATCATCACACAGCCCGTTCCTCAGCCTCATTCAGCCTACCTGGAGGGTAGATAGTCCTGGCCGAGATCCTTGCCAGTCCGGCTCATGCAAATTTCATGGGCACGCAGAAAAAAGCGACACAAAAAGTAAAATAAAAATGTGAAATACATTTCCTGTCGTCTAGTCAGAGGACCACGAGAAGGACATGGATAGCACAGCCTCGACGACGACGACAAGTGCGACAAGTGCGCCTCTCGGAGCTGTGGGAGTGGCACATAAATATATGTATGCAACAGCAGCAGCAACAACTTGTAAAAAAGCCATGCACACAATTTATATCCTGGACAAAAGGACAGCCGTCGCTTATCCCAACTTCAGATAGTGGACAACGAGTCTCGTCCACGTACATCCCTCCATCCCTCTTCGCCTACATTCCGCCAGCCCTTCAATCCTCTACCGCTTCTCCACATTCTGCCCATTCTCCCCACTCTCCACACTTGCCACACGCTCCCGCTTTTGGGCGGCAAAAACTTTGCTGCCGAATTTAATCCAATAATAAATGGAATATTGCTGACCTCGGGCATTAAATTAAATGTTGTTATCAGTCGAGTGCAGAGAAATTATCAGGCGGCGGTTTGCCACACTCACACAAAGATAGAAAGAGAGAGAGAGATAGGGAAAGAGAGAGAGAGAGAGGAGAGAGTCAGTTGCAGTGGCAACGACTGTGGCAGGAACATTTTATGAGGTGCCTGAGTTATTTGTGCTGAGACTTGAAATGAAACGCCAAATGGCGGTAACTCAAAACGAGTGTAACTCGAAACTAAACAGCGAACCGAACCATTGTGAACTAGTTCCGTTTGCGATAGTATTTATCTAATTCCCAATTAATTTTGTGGATCTCCTGGATCTGTATCGATTTCTCTTTTGAGTGGTTAAACATCGAAGTTGTGTCAAAAATTCTAATGAAATCGGTTTAATCACTTAATCACGGCTGCAAATTCACTGGATTACTTTTATTTTTAATGAACTAAAATACACATTTCTGATAATTTATCAAATTCAAATTGACTAGGAAAATATTCAAAATGATAGTCTTAAATTCTAAATGGATTCATCAAAATAAAAGTAGTTCCCTTCTGGATCTCCTTATTTCAAACTAATTCCTTGCCACTTGATTCAGCTCTCAAAAACTCTGCGTCCCTGCGAATTGAGTACGAGATATACTATATATAAAAGTAAGGATGAGTTTGGGGGTTGAGGGAGAGACCGAGTGTGACTGAGTGTGCGTCTGTTTGGCCGGATATTAAGCTCGTTTGCATATAATTTGCGTTGCAGGAACAGAAAAACAGAAACAGAAGCTGAAACAGAATCTGAATCTGAAAGTGAATCAGAAACAGTTGCAACTGGAGGCCAGTTGACGCTGTTGACGGTTTTTTGGGTTCGCCGCGATAAGAGCCCAGTTACTGAGACGGCACAAACAACCAGAGTGTGGCATTAAGAATCCGACAGTTGTTTTTTGCTTCAGAGTAAAGCAATTAAGTTTTGTGGCCACTCGGAATTATCCGACTGCGGCTTTTTGCCCCCTCATTGTGCTGGCATTGTAATTGAGGCTGCAAATTGTTTGCCCACTTTCCGACAGACACTTCATATGCCCAATTTATGAATGGGTAATGTGCGAGTCATCTGGCAGTGGCATATCTACTCTGTACAATCGGAAGAGAACCACTTGAAGGTTGCATAATTGCTCGTTAGTCCTGGTCATTAAAATGTAAATCGCTCGTTTACTTCTACTCGTTACTCGCTTATGTATATTTGACACTTGAAACTAGTTAATAGCTACTCGTTACCTACAGTTTCTTTCTGGTTATATGATTTTTATTTTGCACTCGTTAATCGTTTATTTTGCTCGATTACTTCTACTCGTTATACAATCAATTCCGGTTAACAATTGGTACTTGATAATCTCTACTCATTACTTACAGTTTGTAACTCGTTATTCTCGTTCTTCCTTCAAGAGTTACTAGTTATTATCAATCTCAACAAACTCGTTATCTTTTAGACTTTGCTCACTTTTGTAAAATGGTTCGTCATTACCAACTAGTCCTTTGCTGCTCTTCCAACTCCACTCGTTACTTTGGCTACTCGTTACTCGCTGTTTACTTCATTCACAAATCGTTTCACGATTAACGCTTCTCATTAATGAGTGAAATATATTCACTGACAGCTGATCGTCGTCAATTTCTTATTCGTCAATTGTCATTCGTTACTCGTTACATGTCACATAACATAATATTGTATTATTTTATGCTAAAATAAAGACAAAAATGAATCGAGCTCATATCTTAGCCAGTTTACTTTTCGAATTGCCGGCGGCTCAAATATCCCTGGCCCTCTTGTGGCAAGTTCCCAACTTCTCCAACTAGAGTGCTGCCAATCAGCCAAAAGTCTTAAAACACTTTTGCATAAGTTAACGCACACACACACGCACTTGAGAATAAACATGCATGTGTATGTGTGTGTTGTGAGAAGAAGAGTGGCAGAGTTGGAGAGTTAAGGAGTTGAGGAGTTGGAGAGTTGTAGAGGAAGAGTCTTGTGTTATGTTTGGGGTTATCTATATGGATGTGAGCATGTGAATGCTTTTTAATCCTTTTTGCGTGACGGCAGCTGCTCGAGAGACTCACAATTGTTTCAGTCGCAGTCTTGAATGTGTAGACTGAGACGGAGTGGGAGGAACGAGGCTTAAGAGGTGGGGTTACTTGGAGTATGATAAGTCGGCCAGGCGTTGATTATAATTGACTTTGGCTGACTTAAGTGCCAAAATGGAAATACCATGTAGTACATTCAGTTTTTAATTGCCAGAGACGTCAAGAAAATATACAAACACTCACGGACACACACACACACACATAGAGCCTGAGGTACTTTTCTCACTTTAAGTTGAATTCTGACAACGTAATCGCCATGGTGAAAGTTTACAAAAAGACGCATGATTGCCCCAAATCAAATTAAATCAAATCAAATCAAATCAAATGATGTGCAACAATTTTAATATTGAAAGTATGTAGCGTCGCTGCCTTCAACGTTGTCCTGGACACTGGTCAGTCCCAAATACTTTCAATCCATTGCCATGACTGTTAAGCACTCACACACACACACCCCCCCCCATCTCCACCCCCTTTTAAATAGCCAAGGGACATTCCACACATCTCAGACGGCAACAAAATAGTTTCATTTCAGATGCTTGCAAAATATGAAAGAAAAATGCAAAAACACATTGTCATGGCAGCTTCCTCCCCCCAACCTCCGCACCCACCCTCTTAGATCAGTGTACACTTGGTGTGGTAGTTGATGGTGCAAATATATGAAAATGAGAAATCCATTTAAACTTGCAACGCAGCTAAAAGTTGCACTTGGCACGCGACGGCAAAGTTTTCGATTCGCACCTTGGCGAAAAAGTGCAGTAAAGTGGCATAAAAAATGTGCGAGCTTGCGACGTGCAACAACAGCCACATCCTACATCATCATTAGCATCAGAAGCATCATCATCATCAGCATCTTCATACTCATGTTGCAAATAAGCTATGCTGCCCCAAATGTTGATGATGATGATGCTGCCATCAGTCTGATTAAAAAACTTTCACATCAGCTGTTAAAAATATGCAGCTGATCTACGATGATGGTGTTGCTGGGTGGTGGACAGGATATGCTGTGGGTGGTGCAGGTGGTGGATATCGGGGCTTGCCGACTAGTTCAACGTCCTGTCCGGCGGCAATGCGCCGACAAAATAATTGATCCCCAATGTCTCATTAAGCACACACACACACACATACACATATCATTCGCTCTTCGCACGGGCAGCACTTGCTGCCCCAGCTGCCCCAGTTGCCCCACTTGCCCCACTTGCACCGCTTGCGCCTGCTACACTCACGCGAAATCAAATTGAAGTCCATAACAAGCGACTGAGCGCCTCATAAAGCAATTAAGTTCATGTGGCTGACCAAGCAGCAATGTGTTGGAGTATCCCCAACAACAACAACACAAAACAACTGCAACTCAGCCAAGCCGGGATTCCACATTCCTGACCCTGATGACACACACACACACACACACACTCTCTCTTACTGGGGTGTGTTTGTCTGCGCGGTCAGTTCGGCTTAGTACGGAGCTCAAGTAATTCATAGCATTAATTATATTATACGAGCTACGCCTGAACGACGAGGGGAGAAGGGCAGGAGGGCAGGAGGGAAGCAAGGAAGGAGGAGAGTAGGTCAGCTGAGGATGCTACTTGCTGGCAACGTCACGCCCTGTGGCTGCCACAGCACTTTCACTCAGCTCACTTGCCACAAAAGGTTCGGACATTCAAATTAGCATTGTCAGCCGAAGAAATTTATATGACTTGCATAAAGCTTAAACTGAAGCAGCTAAGCACATTTATTTTCGACCATCGACTTTTATTATCTAGACTATGTAAGTATTTTAATAAACAGGTCTCTTTCGGCTTCACAAAATGTATTTGTTCACGTTTAAAGGAATTAATTACAAATCACTTGCCATAAATCCTGATATGCAATAAGTTGCATTTGTTGATAAATTTAACTTTCGGGAGTATACAGATCATACAAGTTCTGCAAACTATGAAGCAGCTTTTATTTATACACTGAAAAGAAAGACCAACCTCTTAAACCGAAAACATTCATCTAAAATTTTATGTTCTTAAAATCAGTTCACTAAACTTAAATTAAAATTAATTAACTAATACTAAGATTACTATTAAAAAGTTCCAGTTGTAAATATTGTTTAGAAAGCATGAATTCTATAGTATTTAAAAAAAAAAATGAATAAATCAAAAATCAAAATATAATTATCATTGTTATTTATCGAATTACATTTTAAGAACAGAATTTGTCTCATTTCAAATGTTCTTAAAACCAAGATCTGTTTTCTTCCTGAAGAATTATTTTTAAATCAGAAATGTTAGTTTTGAGACCAAACCCTTTATTATAGAACATTATTTTATCAGTGTAGTATTTTCTTATTCATAAAAGTACCATTTATTGGAAAAATTAACTCCAAAAATAAGCTACATTCATCACAATTTTATCAACTACAAGTTCGTTTTTTATTAAATTAAGCAAGAAAAATTTTAAACAATTCGGGTAAATGCATCATCCTGACTGGATAAAAATCGATTTACGGTTGTACACATTAAAATGAAATTTCTATAAATTTAACCTCGAACTTATTTACTAAATTCTAAAAGGGCAAGCGCTACAAAAAAAGTACAATTTTTTGATTAGCAAATAAATTCTCCATCTATAGGAAAATGTTGTAATATATTTGTAAAATATGTAACAAACAAAGGCAATTCTAAAACTATCAGCTGACCGGCTGGAATTAAATACTCTACTTTTTATGCGCATTTAAGCAAACAATAGTTGAGAACAGGGTATCTACTAGTTCAAGCCAGCCAATTTATGGTAAATAATTATTTACTATTCCAGCTGCTTATTTTCGAGCAAATAATATTATTATAATGAGCTAATAAATTTAAGTTGGCTTAATTTATGTATGCTCAACTAAATGATACCCTATAAATGTCCATGAATTCGCCAGGCAAAATTCACAAATAGATGCAAATTAGAAAAAGTAATGTAATGCAAGTTTTCATGATCCCAACAGGGTAGAAAATCTCTAAATATTTCATAACGACACAACAATCGGGAAATTGATTTATGCGAATAAAGTAAAGTGCAACAATAATAATAATAATTATTAATAAATATATTGGGACCAAAAGCGAACAAACATGGGCAGTTGATATTGTTGTTGTTGTTGTTGTTTTTGTTGCTGTTGTTGTAGTGTGAACATGTGACAATGTGAAGATAAAAGTAATTAACGCCTATTTGGGAATTGGTCATGCTGCACGTGAATTGTGGAATTGTGGGATTGTAGAATTGTCGAATTGTGGAAGGGGGCTCCAAACGGGTCTCTGCTCAGTAAAAGCGACTGCAACGCACAACAACAACAGCAACAACAGCAACAACAACGACTGTGTGCCGCAATAATTATTGACTTATTGGCCATAATGGCATTTAAGAGTCGCAACGCCAGTCGAAAAATATTTGCATAAAATTTGCATTGACAACAGTTGAAAGCAATTGAAACAATAATTTCGTCATTAATGTGCGACAATCCTCGGCCATTCCCTCTGGCCTGCAACATGGCCATGCCCCAAAATGCTGCACCTTTCACTCCACCCAACCCCCTACGCCCTACCCTCCACCTGCCCCTTCGCCCGCAACCAACGAGTTGTCAACCACCTGCGATGCGAATTGAAAACGTGCTTATCGTCGTGCATCAGCACCAACAGCGTTGCCACGACCTGAACCTGAACCCGAACCTGAACCCGAACCCGAACCTCAATCCCGATCAGGTCTGGGGGCGAGAGTTGCAGTCACACAATGCAATTGTTTAATGCGTTTAATTACATTTGTTGGCTGGCACTTAATGTTTTTATAATTAATAGAATCAATATTGATATTGGACTCATCTCCAGCAGCCTGCAACCTGCAACCTGCGACCTGCAACCTGCAACCGGCAGCATGCAGCATGCAACCTGTAATCTGCAACAGCAACTCCGTCTCCGTCTCCTTCTCCTTCTCCTCTCCCTCTGTCTCCCCCTTCAGGGACACACGGCACAGCTGTGGTTAATTGTAGATTAAAAATGTAGCAATGCGGTTGCATTTACTATGATTGCATTTTCGCAATTGGTCATGCAGGCGTTAATTTTCTGGTCAAACTATAACCCGCAATAAAAAATATAAATAAACTGTAAGCTCAAAAAAAAAGGAAATAAAATAAAAACGGCCAAAAGAACAAATATTACCGTACCAATAAAATAAAATTCAACCAATTTACAGTAAAGCTCAGGCAAGTGCAACTTTTCTATATTTTTACGAAATTTAATAAATGTAAAAAATAATTATAACCAAAAAAAAGTACAACTGTTATATTAAGAACTGCACCAATGCTAATGTTTTTACATGTTTTTCGCATTGTCGGATATTTAAATATTTGTAAATTAAATACAAAATAATATAAGACAAATAAATAATTTTAAGACAGTGGATCAGTTATTCTTCAAACTTGAAAATAGAATGTACTATGTTCATAATTGGAGAGTAGAGTTGTCTACACTATTCACGTCTGATTGTACACTTTGGAAGAGTTCATCTGATTTTTCAGCTGATTAAAATGCAATTTTGTTTTTTGATTTTTAATGTAAATAAATATATATTTTATTTGTCTTTGTGCGACGCATTTAATTACATTTGAAGAAAAACCAGAATACACACATCGGGGCAAAAGTGCAGACATGCATGCGAAATGCAGACATACAAAACCTCCTGACCACTCTCCTGCCCGGACCCCTTACCCCACTGCAACCGGAGTCTCCTACGGCTAGAGGAAAAGCAAACAAATATGAAATAAAATAAAAAATAAATTGAGCGCTTTAAAATGCAAGCAGCGTAAAAGATTAGCCCGATTATTTCAGCTTGAAGGCGTTTAACTTAGCATTGCAACGCACACGGTGCGAGTTCAAAGGGTTCCGAATGCCTCCCCCTCACCCCCTCTACAGCTCCTTTCCGCGGGCTGTCGACATCGGTAAGTACCTTGCCACTTGAGCATGCCACGGCGTGTAGCACCACAGCTTGGGGCGTTGGGCCACAAACTTTGTGACGGCTTTTCCATTCGTTTCGCGTAAATGTTCAAAATGTAAACTTAATGCAGCGATTTGAAATTTACACATCGTTATATGAATATGAAATGTTATGCAATATGGGAAATGGGCAATGGGAATTGAGAGATGGGAAATGGGAAAAGGGAAATGGGCAATGGGAGTTGGAGAATGAGAATACGAAATTCGGAATTCTGAATTTGAAATGCCCACTATGTGATGTCCTTCTGTGGGGGTTGCTTTTTGTCTATTTTCTAACTTTGGTGGTTAGTTTGAGGCCACCGTTAACTGACTATATTTTTCGGTCGATGCATGTAAGAGTATTCAGAATATTAGAAAAAAAAACAGTTTGTTTCAAATGTCCCGAGATTAACTTTCCAACTTGTTTGAATTTCAATATAATCACAAGTGTTGCTTAAATTATACATATTTTAATTAGACATTGACTAATGCCGATGAACATTGATTGAATTAAAATAATTTCATTTGCAATATGAAAGTGCCGACGACTGTCCATTCATCGGACACAATCTGATGTAAAGTGAATTGTGTGTGTTGTAATATCCAAGGGCCAAAGAGAGTAAATTTGAAAGTTTAGCTAATTTGTAGGAATTTAAATGAATGGATGTTAATACAATCATGACGTTAACAAGCTGTTAACAAGCAGTGGAAAGTGAAATCATAGTGATCAATCACTTGTGTGATCAATCACTTGTGTGATCAATCACTTTTGTGATTGATGTATGCCATTGTTTGACCTTCACCAGATTGCTGTGCATTCACATGAATCGATGCGCAAGATCGCAGATCGCTACGGATTGAGACGTGTTCTGATTGTGATTGGGACTGTGATTGACCTGCGTGACATGATTGACGTGAAGAAGCTAGCAACTATCCTTCAGTATCCGTTCAGGACATAGTGTTAAATGTGTCTCTCGATGTTCTATCAATCTATTACTGGCTCTGTTGCAAGCTTGTCGATTGATTGATCGCAACTATCAGCTGCAGTGTGATCAGGATTGATGTTACGCTCCATGAAAGCATCTCCACTGACATGGCATTCATCCGTGATTAACTTAACATCCTGGCCGGCAATTGGCTCGGTAATGGGCATCTGCATCAGGGCTGCATCGGGGGGACTTGTGCCTTGGAAGCCCTCGTTCAGCACGCTCTCATGCAAGTCGAAGCTTGCGAAAGTCGCGCTGGGAGGCTTTAAGTTGGCCAGCGTCGAAGATAGGGGTACCATGATCGGGGAATTGATAATGTTGAGCTCTGGCATGCTCATCAGATCCGGGGACATCACATGCACATGGTGCATGGCACTGGGCAACATATTAAAGTTCAAATTCATGTTCATATTGATATTGGGCATTAGCTGAGCAAAGTTTGTGTTCCCCGTGTAATTGTCATTCATATCATAGATGACATAGGGCGCATCCGCCAAATGTCCGCCACCCGGAGACACCACAAAGTGCATCATTGGCATAATGGGCATTGTGGGCATCACGGGTCCCGTCGGTTGCAGGAATATGTTGTTCACCTGCTTCACAATCACCCGGTTCGTTGTGCTCGACTCGTTTCTGCCTTTGTCGTCGATTACGATAGTTGGCTCGACAGGCAGATGATGATGGTGATGATGGTGGTGATGATGATGATGATGGTGATCCTTATATTGCAGCTCCTCCACCGTACTATCGACGGAGGAGGAACTGTCGCTGGACCTACATGTGCCTGTACCTGAGCCGGAATCCGAACCGGAGCCGGAGCCGGATCCGGAGCCAGCGCCAGAGCCGGAGCCGTAAGCAGTTCCGGTACCGCTGCCACACTGGCTTATGAACGAGGCGTGCTGATCGTTTTCCATCTCGGGATTGTCGCTCAACGGAGTGACATGGCTACTGGGGGATTCACTCGGGGAGCTGCACGGCGCTGACTGTTCCTTCTGTCGCTTCGCTTGCTCTGTGTCGCTATTAGGGTTTCTTTCCGTGCTGGCACTGTCCTCGCTCTGAGGCTCCGTCTGATGCATCCCAGCGCCTTGTGGCATGTTGCCCATGTGGCGGGATCGACTGCTGCCGACGGGTCCAAAGCGATACGGCACACTATACGTATTGATGCGGTAGCCGTACCGATTTCCATGCGGCCGTGGCATCTGGTGGGCGTGTGGATACGCATGCACAGGCACTGTGAATATAAACAGAACCGAGAAACAGTGAATCAACCGATTCGCACTGAAGGAATAAAAACCCTAAAGTCTTGGGAAAGTTCGATTTACTGCCAAAATAAATGTCTTAAGATTAGATCTTACAACCAACAATATCTTATTAAAGTTTATATATTTTCCTTCAAACTTATTCGCTGTACTCATATTCAATTAGACTTTGTTACAAATGCAGAACATTGAAATAGAGTTTTACACCTATTGCAGATGCATTTAGAATACTAACAAGAAAGTTTTCAAAGCAAGAAGTTTCCAGAGTCTGGGGAATTGTATAAACCTAGGGCCATGGACCACCTTAATATAATAAGTCCACTATTCCTCGACTGTTATGTTAGGTAAAAACTGCGCGAGTGAGAGCATCTCTATCTCTCTCTCTCTCTCTCTCTCTCTCTCTCTCTCTCTCTCTCTCTCTCTCCTCTCCCCACCTCCCCTTTCAGCACATTATCTGTATTTCTATTTGTATCTCAATCTGTATTTCTATCTGTTTTTCTAGCTCTATTTCTATCTGTTTCTCTGTTTCTTTATCTGTTATTCTCTAACTGTTTCTCTAACTGCTTCTCTAACTGTTTCTCTAACTGTTTCTCTGTTTCTCTATCTACATCTCCATCTGCATCTCCATCTGCATCTCCATCTGCATCTCCATCTGCATCTCCATCTGTATGTCTATCCCTGTTTCTATCACCATCCCTTTCTCTATGTCTTTCCCTGTCTCCAATTGGCTTCCAAGCACAAGTGCTAGCCCTTACAAATTTCGAACACCACTGGCATAGGCTTACTCATTGGCCGGCCCCAGAAACTGAGTGGTGCAGTACCACACGGTGCCATCATGCGGGGTCCATTCGGGGCGGCAAAATGTGCAGTCGGGTTACCCTGGCTGCGGGGTGGTGCCGGTGGAGGTGGTGGCGGTGGCGGTGGCGGCGGTGGCGGCGGGGGGCTGTACATGCAGCGGGGGCGGTGGGAACATGCTCATGTGCATGCACCAACAGTGGTATTCCGTCTGGGTGCTTGCATTGACCTGCATTGGACGAGGCTAAGGACAAGCGATTGAACTTGCAACTGCAACTCGAGGTGGGAACTCACAGATACTCACGTTGGCGTGCAACAGATCCTGCGGCGCCAAGCTGTGCGGATGGCATGCCGCGTACCGTCCACCACTGCTCATCCAGGGACGTGGGACGTTCTAGGCAAACCGCTGGAATTATTAACAGGAATCCTGTGACGTTTCGCTACTTACGGACGGCAGGAAGAGACTCGGATGCAGTGGCGTTACCTCTAGGATTGCTGTTGTATATGCGGCCATCTGAACTTGGGTCATGTTGGCGAAGCGACCTCGTAGCAGAGGCAACATTAAGTTATGAGCACGTATCATAAGATTCCTTAAGGTCGCAATATACTCCGAGCTGGACAAGCTGCAATCACTCACCTGTCTGGCGAAGTCTTCGAATGACGGAAAGTCCGTCGATGGAGAACTACTGCGACTCGGTCTCGGAATTGTTGTGGACTCGGCGGAGGCAGCAGTGTTTACCCGTCTATTCGTTTCAGCTTCCTTTGTATCTCCAATCGGATGCGTTGGAGTAAGCGAGGCATAGGAATAGGGCTTCCACTCGCATTTCGGTACCGGCCTGGCCGGCAGTACCGGACGGTGTTCCTGCTGTGGCGTAAAGGCAGCGGCTTGCCACCACTCGCGGGACTTGGGCGCTGACTGCGACTGTTGCAGCTCCGCTTCGGCTTCACAACTCCGTTGGTATAGCGGCAATGACGGTACCTGTACAAGCGGTGCTGTTGAAACGGTCGGTTGGTCAATCTCTGGCCACCATTCGCTTGTGTGTAGCACCGAATGTTCTACTGCCAATTGTTTCACCTCATCCACATTGACAATCTTCGAATCAATCTCCGTCCACAGCGATGCATGACCTGCGACCGGCTTTTCATCGATATCTGACCACCAATCACAGTGTGAAGCAATCGCCGATGTCAAATCGTTGTTTGACCGCCACTCACGGGTCAATGGTACCGGGTGATCAATGTCGTGTGGTAAGAGGGTTGATCCAACGACCGTATCAGAATGTTCTTTCACATTTGGCCAATACTCAAGATTCTGGGGTGTCCCTAACTTCAACTGCGAGTTCAAATCCTGCCAGTTCTTATGGTTAGGCGGTGAAATCACTAGTCCCGACGGTGGTATCACTAGTGACGCTGCTGCTGCTGCTGCTGCTGCTGGCGGCTGCTAGTAAATATACATCATATACATAATATGTCAACGATATCTGTACCTGTCTCTACCTGTGACAATGCAAAACCGCTAGCATTCGAATCCACTTCTCGCCAATATTCTGCAGGTAGTGCTAGCGATTGTGCACGGCTCTGTTGTGCCAATGTGGCGATTAGCTTCTCGATATCTTGAATATAGTCACAGTTTGGAGTTAATGCCGGTGTCAAGGTTAATTCAGCATCCTGCTGCTCCGCATTATCCCAGAGTTCTTGGGACAGTGGCAGCAGCTCGGGTTCCACTGTGGCAGCGACCGGTTGATCATTGTCCCGCCAATATGAACCGCGCTCCGTGTCAAGTTGCGGTGAATCGGGCAGCAACTGTGGCTCCACATATTCGTGTGTTATCTCGGCTGTAAGTTTTTCTACATATTGTTGGGATGTCACTTGCTGTTGTTGCGGTGTTGCCGCAGCTTCTTTAACCTGTTGCACAGTCTCTGAAAAATATTCAGTGGTCTGATGGTTGCGCTGCCAGTTGCCCGATGGACACGGGTAAACATGTGGTTGCATAGGTTTCGAGCAGTTGTAGTTATATATCTCCGGTTGATCGTAAAAGTCCTCGGGAGACGAATGGATGGGACGTGGCGATTGCATGTTTATCTGAGCAGCCTGTTCCAGAGCTAGTAAATGAGATGCATAGGAGCCCATGGGATGAAAGACAGGAGCATACGGCGACATTTGACCACTCACACCCACATCCTGTGTACACTCCGAGGATGGACCTGGAATAATCGCCTTTTGTACACTACTATCGGTTAGTTCTGTATCTATTTCGACGGATAAGTATAGTTAATGGGATGTATGTTGCAAGTTAGTCGATTGACAGCTTACTAAAATTGGGAATGGATCCATTTGAGATTAAACTTGCCCAGTTTGGGGACGAAGATCCAATGGAAGGATCTGTCATGATTAATGACTTCATGGTAATAAGATCAGCAATTGATAGATGATCTGATAAACCACTGATTTAAAGACGTTGAGAAACCACACAATGGTCGATTAGTACTTAAGTGGTCCAGGACCACTGAAGAAATCGAATAATATTGTCACGTTTGATTTCTTGAGCTTGAGATTTCCAAATTTCTTGCAATTCAAACAGCTGTAAAATGGAATATTGAAATCATTTAATTTTCGCAATCTGCTGAGATACAGTTAGAGTTTAATTATTTCATGCATTGAATACTTGACACAGCTTACAATTATATATTGTATTAAACTGATACTAAGACTGACACTGTAGACTAATGTGAGATTCGATCAAGCACTTGACACAGCAAGGAAAGAGATACTTTGTGCTCGATTACAGACTGATAAAGTTAACTCAGGAAGGTCGGAAGGAGCAGTTAACTTGTGTGTTATATGAAACGTGTCTGTTCCAGTTTAAAGGGCTTTCGACAGCGGTAAACGTGCTTGGCATATTTAAGGAATTGAGTTCCATTACCATATATTGTATATATGGTAACCCCGTCAAAACATATCGCAAAGGTCTGCTGCATTATAAGACAAAGTCCAACGCCACGCACAGAAAACAAATCTCTCATCTCTCGAAAAAGGGAGAAAGAGACAGTGAGAGAGAAAGAAAAAGTAGAAAACTAAGAGGGCCGCTAACGTTTTCACAATTATTTCAAATATTTTTCAACACGGCTTTGAAATGCGACGTGCCGACGAATACAACAAAGCCAAGAGAGAAAAAAGCAGAGAAAAGGGTTTTTTTTTTTTGGTATCGTATTGTTTCAGTTTTGTTCTTGTCTTGTGCCAAAATATTTTTCCACATTTTATGATGTGCATATTTTTTGGCGCAGCCTTGGCGCGAAATTAGCGGCAAGTGTCTGAGGAAGCGGAAAAAAGGCAGCGGAGATAAACTTTAAATAAAACATGGCACACAACATAGTCGAGGGGGCTGGGGTTGGTTGGGCCACAACGAGAAGGGTGAACATTGATGTTGCCGGCTGTTGTAGAAGAGGGGGGGAAGGGGGCAGCCAAACGTCGAACGGTGGCGCAGACCGCAATTCAAATAAAATCCTTTAGGGCTTTTGACTTTTAACTCATCCGTTTAACGAGCGTTCATGTTCGTGAGACGGCGAATGGCAGGATAGCTGGCAGGATAGCTAGATCCTGGATGGCAGGATGAAGAGATTGCCTTGGCAAGGACAATACCCTTGACACCTACACACGCACAGACCCAACACACACACACACACTCACACACATGAGACTCCAGCCCAGCACGTCCTCAGTGCAATTGCAAAACAATGCGCGAAACAGTCCAAGGAAATGAACATAAAGGGCATATGTGACTAAGTAATGCCCTATTGTCAGAGAGACACAGATAAAAATAAATAAAAGTCAACAGAGAAAAATGAAACGAAGCAGATTGATTTAAAGAGCGAGAAATTGAGATTAATGCACATTATTGGAAAAACTAATATAACTTGGCAAATAAAAAGCAGGAGAAAATCTAGAGAAAACTTTAAAAGTTTAAGAAAAAACAACATTCAAAATTTTGTCTATGAATTAAAGAGCCTTTTAAGTTATAATTCCTTAAACATTTGTATACCGAATTTATATTGTTGATTCATGTTAAGAATAATAATTGTGCCAATATTATTATTTCTTTAATTGGAAACTATAAAATTATATATCAATATTAAGTATGATAAGCTTTAGTTTATTTTTTTAATGCAAGCTCATACTAAAGCACTAAAATTAAGCGGAAATGTTTAAATTAGGATAATTTTATTAGTTTTATTTATTAAAATGGGACAAGTTTCGAGCTATATACTGATCCTACAACCGATCCGATTTCTAATCAATTTGAGCTGAGTATTTGTAAAGTCGACTAAACACAGATTGTTAACACACTCACAAAACGTTTTAAAATTTTTATGAGCACCTTTTGAGTGGAGCGGGTATATGTATCTGTATAACACTGTTGTGATTGCTTTTGCTTATGCTTTTGGGCAGGCAGGTTTCTGACTTCTGCTCCACTGTCCGCACCACACACCAAACACCACACACCACTCAAATCGATTGATGACGACGTTTCAAGCAATTGCCAATTGCCAGTTGCCAGTTGGTAATGGGAACGTAGTTGTTGCTGATGTTGCCGTTGTTGCTATTTTCAAATTTGAACAATTGCCACTTCACGCGCATAATAAACGAGTTGCGATTGGTGGTGCGAGTGGTGCAAAGAATTCGCTGACAATTGAGGCGTTTACTTAAATATGCAATGAGATGCAATGCATACACAATTTGGCATTTGGCATTTGGCATTTGGTATTTGGTATTGTGACATTTATTAGCTTGAAAATACACTTGTCGCGCATACGCCCCGTTGACACGCCCCTACACGAAACCAAACGAAACCAAACGAAACGAAACGAAGCGAGACGAGCAGAAAAAAAAAAGAAATGTTCACTTCGTTTAATAAATTGAGCATTTTACGCAATTTATGCGGCTGATTTGACGTTAATGTGGCCTGAACACACTCACCACCCACACACTCACCACCCACACGCACACACACACATCGACACAGACACTTATAAATCAGCAGTGGCTTTGTGTGTGTGAGAGAGAGTGTGTTTATTTACATGTTGCCTGACAGAGCCTTAAACGGAGTCCTTTCCGCTTGCCGCTTTTTATTTATGACAACATCTGTCGCGACAACCTACGATTTGCCAACGAGTGTGTGTTGAAGCGTTAACATCTATGCCACACACACACACACACACACATCATTAATCATTTCGTACACAACTCCTTTTCGCATGTATCTTAATGTTGCCCTCCCACCTTGAGCTTTATTATCCTTAAGCTTCTCGCATTTTATGCCCAAAGTTTGGACATAAAAAAGCGTAGGAAAAAAGATGGAGCAACAGTAAGAAATGGAGTTCGGCGTAGAATTTTAAGAAGTATCAGCAAAGCTTATATCATAGACAATACACACTCACCTGACTATCTTCTTCTTGATCGCACTCTTCCTCTCTCCCTCCCTCCCTCTCTCTTCCTCTCTCTTTCTCTCTATCCCTCTCTCTCTCTCTCTTACTGTGTCTCTGTCTCTGCCTTTTAGTGTTGCTTAGCTTTTCTAGACCTGAAATGCAAGTATTTCAATGCCAGCAATTCGATTGAAATACAAAATCAGCCAACTGAGACCTGGTATCAATAAAACGTTGTTATAAATATAGTTTTTGTTTTTATTATAATATAAAGAAAAAAATATATTAACAGAGAAATTTATAAATTGCAACTAAGAAAGAGTACTAATGTTAAGTATATATAATATTTTATACGCTAATAAATTTTAAAATCGACATAAGAATAAAAACATTTCTAGAATCATTTTCGTAAATCATTTATAATTATTTTAATATTACTGTAAATGTCTTCGCTAAATGTAGAGATTTCTCTTTCGAAAAATGTTTGCTTTTAGGGAAAATGGAAAATGGAAAGCAATTCCCAGTTGCCAATCAATGTCAAAGAGTGGAAAACTCTAGACGACAATAATTCACGTGTGCGAGCTAATAAATTAGAGAAAACGCAGTCGTGGCATCAAAGGATAACAAGGATAACTTTTTCGTTCAACTAAATGTCACACACCCGCACACACACACACACACATTAACCTGAGCAAATAATCAGCTGTAAATATTTTATACATGAAACAAGCGACAAAACTTTGACAAACATTTTTGGCTCCAATTGAATTGGTATGAGAGAGAATGTGGACTGCAGAGCGGGAGGAAAAATGGGTGGGGGAAGAGGAGAGCAACAAATATTTAAGGCATGCCTCTGTTGTTATGGTGCCATTTAGTTGTTGTTGTTGTTGCCTCTGATGTGGCTGTAGCATGCCACAGATATTTGGCAACATCTTCACTCTGCCTCTGGTTAAGGGCTTAGTTTTATATCTAAGTATATAGAATAAGCTTTGCTGGTCATTTGCGGGTTCATGAGAATTCCCCCCTCCCCTCCAATACTCCCCCAACCGCAGTGCGATAATGATGCCAAACAAAATGATGATGATGATGTGGCTTACGATAAGAAACCAACAAATAGAAATGAATGTCGATTGATAATCAAAATAAATGCCTGACGGCGCTCAAAGAAATGAACTGAAAGCCTGACAAATACTTCAGGGCAGTTCGCAGGGGGGCGTGGCAAGAAGAGCAAGAAGAAGAAGTTGTCAAAGAAAGTAAGACAAATATCACCTAAGGAAAATATGTGTTTTCGATTGTTGTTGAAGAAGCACGCAATTTAATAAAATAAGAAATTATGATTTTAAAGCTGCACATTAATATCATAATCTTCAGTTGAATTCCTTGCAAAAATTGAATTGAAGTATTTTAGGGAATTTAAAAAATTAAGAAAATACAACCATTTGTGAATAATAAGATTCCATATCGAGCAAAAATGTTCCCAGTTAATTGGTTAACATATTTGTATATGAAATGCTTTTTATTTAAGGAAGAAGAACATTTGAATGGGAAATAAGAGCTGAAGGTTTAAGTTTTGTCCTGATAAATAGTCTACAAGGTTGGCACTTTAAATGCAAGGGATGGAAAAGGGGAGGGATAAGAGTTAGGCTTGAGATCAGAGTGTATGTCGGATATATGAGCCAGGAGCAGTTAGTCAGCGTCGACTGAGGCAGCCACTGTGGCAAAAGGGGCAAGAGTCTGGGTCATAAATTCATTTCGGTGTCGGCTGCACATGCAAATGTCTAAATGCCAAAATGCCTAATGAGTGAAGCTGGCAGGCAAAAACAGGACACGAATGAGTCCTTAAAGATTAATTAATCTTTGTGGCACATGCGGCCGTTGCCGTTGCCGTTGCCGTTGCCGACATCGAAGTCGTGGTGCCACAAACAACAGTTGCACACAGAGAGCAAGCAAAAGAGATAGTGGGAAAGAGAGATAGAGAGAGAGAGAGAGAGAGAGAGAGCAGGATAAACGCGTGTGTGCATTGTGCGGAGCTGAGGAGGGTTCTCCAGCTGACCATTGTCCTTTTGCGTCCTTTACGGTCTCGGTTTTTAAGCTAATGACACAAAACGCCAAAAAGGATGCGAGTGAGGGAGAGAGGGAGAGTGGGAGAGTGTCCTGGGGGTTAATTTGCAGGCAGGGTCGCCTGGTCAGGCTTATCTTTTGCTTTTGAAGAAATAATTAATGACCTCGTTTTTGCCACTGTGACCAGACGCATGCAGGAGCAGCAAAAGCAGCAGAAGCAGCAGGATCAGGCACAGAAACAGAAACAGCAGCAGGAGCTGAAGCAGGAGCAGGAGCAGGAGCTGGTGCTGGACACACTCTGCGTGCTGGCCATTAAAAATCGTTTATTTCGATTTGATTTAATCCAAAATAGATTGCCCTGTCGGCCGATGCGACACTCGGGAAGCCGGAAGAGCAGAGCCAAAGAGTCGGAGATGCGGCCAATTTATGCACTCAATTTACGCGGGCGCACAGAGGACACAGAAAATCAGGATGCGGGATGCAGTTGGAGCTGTAGCTGTAGCTGAAACTGAAGCTGGATGCATTTATAAATTTCATTGGTTAATCCTTATTTTCGCATTAAGGGAGCGCACACAGAGAACATGGCAATGGCAACCGCAGCTATGCAAATGTTGCAAATGTTGCATTGTCCTGTTGCGTTGCCACATTCCAGCCACCCCCTTCCCCCTCCCCCCTCTTACGCTCACCGCCCCCTGCTTCCTGTCACTGCAATGGCAATTAAACTAATCGCACGCGAGGCTTAAAATGCGATTTGTGGCGTCGATTGGCAATTGTGGGCGCCAGATCGGAAGCTGAGGCTGTGGAGGGTCTCACTGGAGTTGCCCTTATTGCGATTTGCCGCGAAATTTATTTAGCCAACATACCTATTTCATTTGCCCATTTTAAATGTCCCCACCGTCGCCTAATCTCTCACCAAATGCCGCAAATGACATTTAAACTGTTTGCATTTTGCGCCGCTGGCTGTTTAGCGGTTTCTGCGTTTTGCGGCTGCCACGCCCCCCTTCTCCGTCACTCGCACATATCCTGCACACCTTCCGCCAACCAACATTCGTCGGCATTTCACAGCAGCAGCCACAGCCGCGCCTAAATCGACCCACCACACCACTTCCCAACACGTTAACCCAGAGGTCACCGCCGTCTAATCCAAATGTTTAGTTACGATTACGGCCCAAACGGATTCACCTCCCAAAGTAATGATAAAAATCGCACGACAGACTTAAAATGATCATCAAAACACTTTCAAATGAATTGCGACAATTATTACATATCTGCAAGAAATACATGGAAATATTATTATTGAATCGGATGATTTCGAATAGGAGTAACCAAAACTAATTTACGAATAGTTCCTTTCAAATCGGTATTTTTAGAATTAGCACAGGTAACAATTCTGTAACAATTAAATTTTTAAAAATGAAATGACTAAAAATTATATAAATAAAAAGGTTGAACATTGACACTTTAAATGTAATTGAGTCCAGCTGAAAAGGAGATTGGTGAAACCTTCCAAATTAAATTTCTTCAATTTGGCATAATTTTGGACAGGAAAATGATTGTTAAAATCAATTTAAATGTGTTGCTTTATGTTAATTGCGATAGCAAAGTGACAACTTGTGATTGAAAACTATTAACTTACAAATAACCAAAGCATACAGAAAAATTTAATTATTTGAACAAAATTGCACCCAAAAATAGAGGAGAGAATTTTAAAATGGAATTCAAATTTGATCAAAAGTAGTAAATGTGATCAATAAATATAGCAATTAATTACGATAAATTAATTGAAATATACAAATAATTAAATATCAGAGCTATATATTAATATCGTATTTATGATAAATGCGCAGTTTTTTGTCAGCCCTGGCCTCAATAGGCCAAAGATTTGAGTGAACCACAAAAGGATACAGTTTGAAGGGCTGGCTACTCGCCAGAGTTGTCACAGTCTCGAGAGTTAAATGTTCATGTGATTAATGATGTCAACGCGGATGGTATCACAGAATGGGAGAGGGACTGGGTGAGGACAATTCCCTGGTTGCTCTTTAGCAGAAGTCAAATGGGAGAATGGGAGAATGGGGAATGGGGAACCTCAAACGAATCCGTCAAGAATGCGTCAATTTAATTGCGCACGTGACGTTCGCGAGTCATGAATGACAAGAAGCACAACGGAATACGACGAACGGGGCAGAGGGCAGAGGACAAGGGGCAAGGGGCGAATTCAATGTCTAAACTGGACTCAAGAGCAAACGCAGTATTTGATTCTCTATGCCACGTGACGCTGCTCGAAGGAGCAGCCCTTAACAGTTGCATTGCAGCGGCTAATAAAGGCCGCAATGTTCAACATGCTGCGCTCTACATTTGATTTTTCGCAAATTTCATTAAGCAAGATAAATGGTTGGCTATTTACAAAAACAACAGCAACAACAACATTCGAAATTGAAGGAACCACAGAGCGGGGCTTTCTATTTATGCAAAAATTCGTTATGGATGCCAAAAAGCGGAAGCGGAAATCGCACGCACTTCTGTTGTTGAACAGAACATACCCTGCCCTCAAACCTGTTTATTGTTACTATGTGCAGCACTTGGCAACGTCTTTAAAATGTTGAGATTTTTTTTGTTATAAAAGAAAATAAGCGTATTATTTTGGAATTAGTTCGAATTAAAAAAAAACGCGTATTGTTGTGTAACAAGAGTCGGATAGTTTTATAATTATAGAGTTGCCAGTGTGCAAAAATATTAAATTTAATTTAAGTACTTTGTGAATTTACAACTTGCTGATTCTCTGCCAAATTGGTATTTTCATAATTACTCCTTTTATGTTACTGTTAGTCAAATAAAGTATTTATACTTTTCTACCAATTTTATTTAATCTTTTTTTGGATTATTTCCAACTCAAAATTCGGGATATAGGAATTGATTTTAGAACTATGGTTTCTTGGTGAAAACATCTTTGAGTTGATAGCAGATTTTGAATTTAGGTTAACATTTTGCCTTTAAAAATCGATGCATATCTCTTGGTCACAAGAGATATTGATATATCGGTAGATATTTTCTTGCTTTGCTTAGTTTTATTCAATAGTAGCAATATCTATATAATTATGAAATAATATTGTCATTGTTCGTGAAAGCTGAAAACAAATTGACAGTATAATAAAATGTCTAAAATTAGTGGGAACACAACTAACATTAAGAGGAAACACTACCATTATCGGTACTATATCAAGTTTAAATGATATATATTTATATCAAACTATTATTTATAATTTCAAAAATACCAACAGCCCAACTTTACAGGGTAACGAGAATTCGTTGATACTCCAACTAACACTGGTCGCGCGGTGCTCAGAATTTTTCTCTGGCTCTGCTGACATGATAAATTGCATGAAATTATTTTGCAACTGGCAACCGTCCTTCCCCGCCTCATGAAGAGTTGGGGAGAGTGGCAAATGGTGCGGGGTTGGGGTGGTTGCGGTGGTTGTGGTGGTTGCGCGTGGTATACTTATGTAAGTACTCGTACATATATCTCAACATTATCTGCGGTATCTGTAAAATGCTACACTTAAAAGTTAATTGTAGCTGAGATCTAACTTCTTGGCGGGAGCTTCACGAATTTGAAATTTATTCAAGTTTCGTACAAAATGCGACATGTTGTAATTCTCCAAGCGATTGTTGTTTGGTTGTTTGGTTGTTTGCTGTTGTTTGTCTTCTTGTCAGTCGCCTGTTGTGCTTATCAGGCCCGCATTTTGTTTGCTTGCCAATTTTCGTAACTTTAAGATTTATCGCACAAAATGTCGAGTCGGGAGTCGAGTCTGATGAATGCGATGTTGTTACCAAAATCCGAAAAACGCGAATTGCGACAGCTGCTGGCTGGCAGTGGGTGTGATGAGAGCCAGGCAAATTGGTCATTAACTGAATCACACACACACACACACACACACACACACACACACACACAGAGAGAGACAGACGGGCAGATAGATAGAAGGACAACATGACGTGAGGACATTTTAATTTGGTCTGTCAACGGCAGACGTTGACCGCAGAGTGCAGCAGTTGCAGTCAAAACTGATTTGTTCGGCGACACCTGAAGCCTCCACACACACACACACACACACGCACACACGCATACATGTCCAATCTGTTCGTGAAAGGACACGTTGTTGATTTCTAATTTCACGCTGTGTTGTGTGAAACTCGACACCGTTCAACATTCAACATTCTCGGGGTTCCGGTTACCCAATTGGCCAGGCTTCCATTAAGAGTTCTGGTTTAGGCTCATCCCCGGCTTGGTTCGGTTCGGTTTGGTTCGGTTCAGTTCAGTTTGTTACGGTTCAAATGTCTGATGGAAATCGAAATCGCAGCCCGCAGAAAAACGCAGCTAATGAAGCCTAAGCACTTAGCGTTTCGCATTTTCGCATTTTCTCATTTCCAGAGGCTCTCGACCATTAGCCCCCACCATTAAGAACCTCTTGAACTAGGCCAGGACACCGAACCCAATGAAAATGCCGATGATTCAATGATATGTTTAACCTATGCTTATTTACTCAAACTTTGTGGTCTTTGACTAAAAGAGTTTCTCATAATTAATTAATCTACAAGCAATTAAGAAATAATCATATTCAAGCTACAAGTTTAAGTGACGAATATATTAATTGTATATGATATGATACTAAGTGAAAATAATTTTACCTTTTGCATATAAGCCTAATAATAATTAAAAATAGTTAATTTTTCAAACTCACAAGGGTTTAGTGTAGTAACTAGTAGAAATGGATACCCTAAATTAGAAATGGGTACCCTAAATAAAAAGTGGGTACCCTAAATTGCCAATATCTTACAAACACGAATTATTCTTACCATAACTAAACATTTTAAGTAAATCGCTGAGCTGATTTCTTAATTCCTAAAATGTTACTAAAAAATTAGAATTACCGCTAAACAAAATCGTGTGAATTTAATCCAACTTAAATGTTTACTAGTATATAGACTAAGATAATATTTGCTCAAGCACTTACCACAGAAGTGCTTCAAAGAATTGAACGAGGTTATTAATGACCGTTGATTCACTTGCAAAGTCTTCTCTTTTTTATAATTACATGTATAGTATTCAATAAATTTAACGCGCCTTTACTTTCACAATTTGTCTCAAATACTTTTTAGGAAAATTTATGTTTTGAAATTTTTAAATATTTTGTGATGTGTTCACTAAGAGATTGTAACTAAAAGTGATATTTGAAACAAATGCTCCCTGGTGCCTGTACTCACAATTCCACATACTTACTGAGAAATGGAAGCAACTATGATCCGAATATCAGCTGATCACAGTCGATTGTCTGTATTATATAGTGGATAGTAAAGTGTACAACAATTTGGAATTTTGTGATCACCCTTGAAGCATATGCAAAGTTTATTTGGATTATTCAGTTTATGCTCTGTGCTCGGATTATCACATTAATTGTTTCTATACTTTATTTATCTGTATCTCGCTCTCCCTCAAAATATATACATATGTATATACAAAAATATATATATATCTCACTTTCTGCCCGTTGTCTGGTCCTATCTTAGAATTGAACAACCTCGAGTTGAATTCCGACGTTCAGGTGGACAAAAAGTCACCGTGCTGTTGTTTGTTGTATTCTTGGTGTAATTGTGCGATGCCGCACGCGAAATTAAACAACCCCCCGTCGGTGGGGTGAAGTGAAGGGTGACAGTGGCAATAGACAATGGTTCATGGAGTGGGGAGGGAGTTGGGCGTAGGATTGGTTAGTAGATAGATAATGAAGGGGTACTTGATAAAGGGGAAGAAGGCCTGACTCTAGGCGTCGTTTAATTACAAAAGAATGACAATAACCCCGCGAACGTGCGAAGAGTAGTCCGCACCCTACGGTGGGTGGTTCCCTCCCGCAGCGTGGAAGCTTCGAGTTTGTCTCCCGGGACACCGAGAGGTGTCGCAAAAGTTTTGGCCGTAAGGTGAAGCGTCTGAGGAGTGGGAAGTGGGGTAGATGGGGGTGTCTATTGTTCCCCAAAGTGTTTTTATTTAGCTTTGCGAACCTTGCAACACGTGGTGGCTGCCACAGCGGAGCAATGAGCGAGGTTGCAAGGCCAAAAACTCATCCTGGTGGGATTTCTCGCCATTGGCACAGACATTTCGTTTGTTTTATTATCTTTTATTATTATCATTGCCTCTTTGTCTTACATTGTTGTTCTTTCTTTGTGCACCTCTTTGTTGTAGTTGTTATTGTTGTTGCGCCACGCTAAATTGGCCGTTAAGATGCTAAAGATGTGAATTTCGGTGATTTACCAAGTTGGTAGCCATCATTTCCATTGTTGCCTCGCCATAGTTTGTGGCAAGTATTGTTCTTAAGGGGTTTCGACCAAAAACTTGCGGCGGAAATCACGCTAATTTCACCACCTGCCACCAAGCAATGCAAAAACCAAAGGAAATAACATCTCAACGGAGCTGGGGTTGGAGAAATAACTTGAAGGAGATTTAACAAATGTGAAACTCTCCATTATCATTTATCGAAAGTGCTTCAATGCTCCATCTGAAAATATTCGCACTTTGCGTCCAATATCAAATTTAGTAACTATATGGTATACCATTAAAGATCATTACTAATTAAAAATTTTTGAATTAAATAGTCTGTCTGGCACCATACAAAATGTACGCATTAAGAGTCTGAGTTAAATCAACATATAAATTCAACATATTAAATTATGGTCTGGCTCAAAAGTAGCTTAAGAAAAGATTTTTCTTAAGGACGAACAAATTTCTTATGGTGTACATTGTACAGATATTTAAATAAGTTATGAGTACACAGTTTTTCGACACAGTTGCCTGATCCTTTTTGCATTTAAAATACATATTATTTATTATTGAACGACCTTTAAATGTAAAGCACATAAACAGTTTAGATTAAGCAAATCAAAAAATCTCGAACAGATTTGATATACATTTTCAGAGCAACCAAAAGCTAAAGCGCTTGATTCAAAAAGAAACTCAAATAAATAAGCTAGATTTGTGTCATTGCTAAGTAGTGTGTGTGTGTATACGCTAAGTACGTGCCTGTTTTCGCCTATCGGAGACACGCACATATGGCATATGTGCTTTGCTCACGATGAAGAAAGTTTAGCATAGACACAAACCACAAAAGTAATTTTGTTTTGAAGCAAATAAAAAAAATATGTAATATTTATTTGTATTTATCCTCAGTTTAAAACCTTTACTTATTTAATAAACTGATTTTGAATAACTGATAGAGATTGACATGTGTTTATTTATTTGAAACTTGCGTAACTTACAAATATACCTATAATAATATTTAATAAATGATTTTAATCCATTTTCCATATACATTTATTAGCTCCATAGAATACGAAACATTATTTATATTATTTTACTAAATGCTTGATGTATGTCTGTCCTGAAAGAATATAGATAGCCTTGTTATGGAGTCATGGGAAATTCGAAATAATTAATGGGCAGCCAGGCAATGCATAAGGGTTGACCAGGGGAAGTTGGCGTTAATCATTTCCTGGGCCAGCATCCGTTTCGGGATGTTTCTCACACATGTGTGGATGCATTTCCGAGGCTTCTGTCTATCGAATTGTTTAAACAACAACGTTTGAAATAATGTTGCTGCTCGAACTTAATGATAAAAACAACAAACGAAAGAAACTCATGACTTGTTTTGCAATTTTCGCATTTCCGCCACGTCGCATTGCGTTGCGTTGTTTTCTTGCCGTTGTTTGTTGTCTGTTGTTTCGCGTTTCACGTTTCACGTTTCGCGTTTCTCGGCCAGCGGAAACGCAAGGTCCAAAAGTCATAAGCAGAAAACGTTGAGCAAAGTGTATCAAATGCTGTTGGCCACCTATTTTGGCCAGGCCGTCCAGCACCACGCTAATTGGCAGGCCCCAAAAGCGGACGCTTTGCGCATTCCACACGATTTTACGCCTTTGTGAATGAAATTTTTGACGAGACCTTCCCCTTCTCCAACCGTCTGCCACTTCCACTAGCTGCCACGCCTGTTGGCCAACAGCTCTATTGCCAAAAAGCTTTGTTGCCATCTCCGATTCCATTCAATAGTCGCCTTCGTGGCGCTATTTTTGATTCATCGATCAATTGGCAATCACGTTCCACAACAACAGCAACAGCAACATTAACATTAACATTAACATTAACAACAGCAACAACAACAACAACAACATCATCAAGTACAAGTATAGACGACACGATTTGGATTTATGGCAACGCCCTCGAATTGCTTGCCGCACTCAGCGCGATGAGGCAGCTGCTGCTTCAGGTCTTCAAGTGCTTCTATTATTTCCATACTATACTATGTATAATGTTCACTTCCTTCCGCTTTCGTTTTTTATGCTACACACGGCTTATCAGTTTAAAGTGTAGGAGATGTTTCAGTGGCATGATGCCATGTAGCAGCCTCTCATCTTGCGGCAGCTGCGACAATGCCATGCCGCCTCCATGTCGCATTTTAAAAATACTCTCAAGTGAGTTTGGCATGTGCCACAATAGCTCAGCACGTTGCACGTTGCATGTTCAACTTGCCAGTTGGCATCTTTGTGCCACTTTCGACTTCAATTCGAAACGAGTACACATTTTGGGGAAGACTGGTTAACTTACTGATGAAGACTGATCACTTGATTTACATTTTGAAATCGGAAGTATTTTTAAAAATGGGACAACCGATTTGAAGTTTTTTTAGACTGCAAAAATATGTTTTAAGTATTTATTTTTTTGTTCAACACAATGATTCATTAAAGTAAAATATTTTTTACCTTTCATTGATCTTAGAAACTAAAACAGTTTATATTTCAAAATTACACGACAGTGGACCCATTTCTGATGCTTTGGTCTTGACCTATATAAATGTAAATAAAATAAAATAAAATAAAAAATAAGTAATACTACCTCCAACGTTTTTTTATTTGTTACAGTTAAGCAATATATATAAAATTTATATATTTGTGTAAATTGTATTGCTTAGATAATATTCTTTTAACTAATTGTTTGTCAGGCTTTTAAAATATATTAGACAGTTAAATTTGATGATATAAAAAAATTCCGACAAATTGCAAATCGACTTACAGAAGTTTGCTAATAAAATGATAATTTTATAATAAAAATAATTCGAAAAAAAACAATTAAAGAAGAAAATCAAATAAGGTTTTCTTCAAAGATGCATTCTAGAACCAGATTAGACAACTGATTAGTCAACGAAACTATCTTAAAATGTAAAACTTGTTAGCAAATTGTGTAATACAACATTATTATTATTTACAAGCTGGCATTAGCTTGGGTCTTGGGTTTGTCGATCGATTGATTGATCGGCTTTATGGCCTATAGCATACGACGGTTGTGTTACGGATTGGAACGATTCGTATTTGGTTGAGTTTTTGCTAATTTATGCCACGTCGCAGCTAATTAATTTCTGTTGGCCAGTCAAGACATGGATAGTGGCAACAGTAGCAGCAGCAACAAACAAGAAAGTCTCTTGGCTCGTGCGTAGAATTGCCAATATCGAATGTTGTTGTTTTGTTGGGATTTTCATTAGAAATGTTTGCGCGTTTTTCAGTCGGCGCGTCGCCATTTTATTTAACTTGGCCAAAAGCAAAACGCACGCTTTGATGTGCCAACAACAGCAGTAGCAACAATAACAACCAAAACCACAACAAACAGCAATAGTAACTGCAACTGCAACAGCAACCATAATGTTGCCTTTACAAACATTTAATTGTGTAACTGCAAATCGACAGTAACATTAATAAATTCAATAGCATTCGTTTGTCGTTTGCCATTTTCAATGTTAATCGTCAAATGCAAAATGCGAAATGCAAATGCCAAAATGCAAATTTCTCAATGCACCCAAGAAGAGAGCAATTTTGTCGGGCTACTTGCTGTTTGTTTGTCATCAGCGGGGGTACGATCGGTGTGTGTGTGTGTTGGGTGGAGGGGGAGGCGGAGGGGGAGGCGTGTATAGGCAAGTCTCTGCCCATTTCCATTTTCGTTTTCATTTCCATTGAAAGACGTTTCCTGCCGTGTGCGTTCCCATTTCCCCTTCCGACCAACGTATCCAAACGCCCACAGCCGCAGAAACATGCAACATTTGCATTTAGCAAGTTGTTAGACAGAAAAAGACACATAGAGAGATCGAGACAGCGAGAGAGCGAGAGAGACGTGCATATTAGTGCAGCTAGAGATGTCACAGACTTTGTGGTGCCACTGTCGATCTTCACGGAGTTTAGGTACAGTAGGAACTGAGCATCGAAAACGGTTGAAAATCCGATTTGAATAGGTCAGATTTGAGTCACATTAATTAAATATACTTAATTAATGAATAACATACATATATGTAAATAAAAATAAATAAATTCTTTAGGATCAGAGATTATATTTAGTGAAGCATGACTGTAGTAACTTTTGGTAAATATCAGATATCTAAGATCTACGAAGTCAACTAAGTTTAAAAATGTATTCTAAGAAAGCAGATCAATCAAAGTTTCTTTACCACAAATCGACAGAACATTTAAGTATTTAATTGTATTTCAAAATGCATTCATCAGTTTCGAGATATCATAAATTTGTCAGTAGAATATCTCACATATTAGACTCGATCCGGGAAATTTGTTGTGTTGTTCGATTCAAACATCCAAATCAACAGATATAAATAATATTATATACCAATTGCCAATGTTCAGGGTCGAATCATCACCCCTTCCCCTTGTCCCTATCTCCGGGCACTGTTCGCAGTTAATCGGGCAGCAAATCAATTGAAAGCCTTCAATTCACACATTGCAAATAAATGCCGAAAGGGAAAGAAACAAAGAACGAATGCGAATCGAAATAAACAAAAGAAAACCAATTCAAATTAAGTTGAAACAAGTGAATTAATTCATAAAACTTTTTATTTGTTGCACACTTATAGCACTTAAAACATAAACATTTTGCTCTTTTTTTATTGTGATCTTCCTTCATTGAATTGAATTTTACATTTTTGTTTCGATATTGTTGCGATAGTCGTTAATTGTTATTGTTGTTAATTCGTATGCGATATTATTGTTGTTGTTGTTGTTGTATAATTATTATTATGAAATATTTGATATTTATAAACCTAATTGAATATTTTCGCATTTTTCGCTATAAACAAGTAATTATTAATTAAAAATAATAATAATAATGATAATAAAAAAAAGTTGGTGTGTAAACAAAGCGCTCGTTAAATAATTACTTAAATTAATATAGTACTTGAAATATGGTATAACATCGATACAGATCTATCGATAGATATAGTGTTTAATCGTATATGTGCATGGATGAAACGATATAATGTATGAATGTGTGATATACAATATGCCCGACTCTATAAATTATATATACCATATACTTTATACTATATAGTAGCTGATATGCTCCCGATATTGCCTGGTTCCACTTGGTGCCACTTCGTTTTCGCGTTCGATCGCCTTAATATTTACATTAAGTAGAAATTCGTTAATCATATGGGGGTACTATTTGTTATTATTATTATTAATATTATACTATTTTCGCATTCATAGTTTGTAACTCTTTTCTCAAAAAGAAAGAATCTCTTCGTCCTCATCGGCTTCTGCTTTTCTTCTCTTCCTTGTGCACTTCTCTTCACTTTTCTTTACTTTATTTGATTTTATGATAAGTATATACAAAACAATCTGCCAATCTGCGATTTCACATTTAGAATTAGAATTAATGTTACGCTCGGCGTGGCAAATAACTTGTCATATTATTGGCCAAGACACACATACACGTAACTAACGCAATATAAGTATATTTATTGCTTTGCATTTGCATTACAAACAAGTCAACATAACATTTAAATTATATTTAATTATTAGACAAAAATATAGTCGTACGCATTAGAAAATTCTCCGATTGATCTCTTCAGTTTTCCAATTTCCAGTTCTCAAGCTGTTTTCTCTTCTTTGTACAAAAAAAATGTTGTTTGGCTTATTCTTGTTGTTGTTAAGCAGTTGCCAACAAAACAGTTCTTTCTCCTTTGGTCCTCGGACCTTCAGCGCCATCAGCCCTTGAAGCTCGGCATTAGTCCGACTCCAAGCGTATTATTCTCCTCGATATACACATTACCCGGTTGCAGGGTCTTCAGAATGCGTCGCTCCTGATGCTTCGCATGCTTTTCCACTAAAGAAAGAGACAGAAGAGAGGGAAAGAGAATTGAGGTAGATGGACATGTGAGTAAAATATTATTATTATTATCTCTGTTTTTTGTTTGTCTGTCTGTCTGCCTATCTGTCTGTCTGTCTGTCTGTTTGAGCTGTAGGCCACAAGCGTCGCTGTCAAAACGGAGTGACAGTCGTAGGCCCCGTATTAAAATTCAGAACGGGCGAGTTCTCATTTGCATTTGCCATGGAATCAATTGCGATCGCTTTGGATGGTGGATTGTGGATGGTGGATTGTGGATGGTGAATTGTGGATGTTGAATGTTGGATGGGCCCATTAAACGGCTATTGTCGTCGCCAAGAGGCCGCCGCCCACGGACTCAATGGGCAATTTAAATGCAAATTAGCAAACGCCTTGGCCAAAAAAACGAACGTCATAAAAAAGGTGCAAAACATCGACGACAACAACAATGACAGACAAAAGAAATTCTTTCGTCTGTTGCATGCGATTGTTATCCCGCGGCGCGTCTTTGCAACGCCTGCCACACCCCCGGGGCGGTCAGTTGTGTCGCATTTGGACTTGGGCGATCTCAAGTGGCATGACCTTTGACACACTTACCAGGCAGCAGCACATGCTGCGGCTGAAAGATGCCCGACTGCGCTGCCGACGCCGCCGCCGATGCCGACGTCACCGCCGAGGCGGGCAGACCGCGCAGCGCATCCGCATTGCCTATGAAGAAGGTGCCACCATCCAGACTCTGCACTTCCGCCAGCTTGGCCATCAGCTTCGTGGACAACTCTTCCACATCTGCAAGTAAAACGGAAAATGGAGAGCGGAAAATCGAAAATTAGAATCCAAATGGAAATTGAAATGGATATGGATATGGATATGGAATTGGAATTGGTAAACTGTTTACAATTCTCGCTTGACAAAAAACCATTAACAACATCTGGAATTTTCTCTTCAAATATCTTAGCATCAATAACTGTGCAGTAATCCGAATGAAAGGAAACTGTTTAACTTATTCTCTGGAAGGTAAGAAGTTTAAATTGTTAGTAGCATAAGAAGATCAGAGATAATAGAGCTACAATCTATAATAAAATTCAGCTTATCTCTGGATTGAGTAAAACTAAAATCGATTAATCATTAAGGCGAATGCGAATATGAATAGGAATATGAAGCGATCTCTAAGTTCTGAGTTGATCAGTGATCGATAGTACCTCGCAAAAATTAAGTCTTATTCGTTCTATCAACTAATATAAACAATAAGCAATAAAAATGTATAGATTGGAATTTCCATAAAATGAAATAAGTTCTTGAATCTAGTAACTGATTAATGTTCAGTGATTAATCAGCAAAAAAAAAACAGTTTCGTTGATTTTTGGCAATTTATACAATATGTAGAAATGTTATTCGACTACTCATAATATGAGATCCTATTTATACCTGATAAACTTCGAACTGGTCTCTGATTTGCGATGAATTGATGATACCTATTTTATGACATGTGAACATCACAAAATATTCGTAAAATATTTAAAGGGAAATTTTGAAAAGCTTGTTTTTTTGCGAAAATTTTTATTGAATAACTCCAGATTGCTATTGGGGGAAACAATCGATGGAATCTAATAAAACTTAAGGAACACGACCAACTAGCATGCAGCGAATGGAAAATTTGGAACGAATCACGTTAATACAAATAGCAAGTAATTTTCGCAAGGTCTATAAATAATGTTATGGCCTTCATAAACATGGCTATAGTTATGGCTATAAGACTGCTAAAATATTTATTATATTTTTGTATTCGCGCTGTCAGATCAGCAATTGTTATTGCTGTGGGCATTGTTGATTGGCGCAGGAAATCGAAAGGGGGTCAGGGGTGTTGGGTGGGTGTTGGGAATCGGAGGGAATTGGTCGTATTTCCGACTTGTAAACAAGCAGTCGTGGGCGTAAACGAGAGGCGTGGCCAACACAGACAGCAGCCAGCAGATAATTTATCATTTATTTTTAAACTGAAGTCAACAAAAAAAAAAAAAAAAAAGAGAAAAGAGAAAAAACTAAAAATGAAAAAAAGGAAAACTGAGAAGAAAATTAAGTTCCATTGCCCAACAGACGCGACGGCTGCGATCGGTTCTTTGCTTTTTATTATAAACAATCTCAGCGAATTTTCGAACACAACAACAATCACAGCAACAACAGCAACAACAACAGAGGCAACAGCTACGTTGTACGATTTTTGAGAAAAAGCAGAAGGAAAATATAGTAAAATGGGAAAAGCTAAACAAATTTTCAAATTTGCGCAGTTCAATTAGTTTAAAAAATTGTTCAATGCGCCGAAGAAGAAAACTAAGTACATATGGATAAGTTTCTCTATGGAGAGGTGCGAGACTGTGTGTGCATGTGTGTGTGTGTGTGTGTGTGTGTGTGTGTATTTGTGTAAATCTACACATGTCTACTTCGTGTGTATGTGTGTGTATGAGTTCGTGTGTGTCAGTTTGTTTGGAACAGTTTGGGAAAAGCGGCACAGTCCATTTTTCCATGGAAATTGTATGCCAAGAAGATTCTAGCAAACTGATTAGTGAAAACAGCAAATCCGGAAAGAAACACAAATAGCCAACATTGAATGGCATAAAGATCTGGGCAAGGGAAACGGAAAGCGAAAGCGAAAGCGAAGGGATACAGAAAAAGAATGGAAAAGTTGGAGGCGCTGCAAGCTGAAACAATTTTAACAGATCATGTGATTCAAGTGATCTTTAAAAGAAACGCAATTGTGTGGAAAGACGCCCATATAAAAGCTATTCAGTTCTATAGTTTGTTTTGTGTTTCCCTCGGTATGCGACTCTTCCTATTTGATCTCGATCAATGAGATCTTCTATATATACTCAATATTAATCGAAGCAAGCTAAATTTCGCATTTAAAGATTTCATATCATTCCATAATACATGGTTCAAAATATTATACCATATAGTATAACAATAATTATAGGTAACCTCAGAAATTATATTTCAATAACGAGTTCTGTTAGAATTGCATTGGAATATTGAACGATTTTCGTAAAAGTCTTTTTTAACTCAACTCATCAATTTTTGGTCTATATATCGAGTGGATTAAATTGATTGATTGATCGCGAATATCTCACAATTCAGTTTATTCATTGTATTTCATTTTTCAGAATTAGTATTAAATAACTAAATTTTTCTTCAATTTTTTGTATTGAACGGATTTACATTACTTCAAAGCTGTAGATTTCGGTCTGTTAAATCATTTAAATTAAATGTATTTTTTACTACTTCTAAGCGTTTTCAAGATTTTATTTAATTATTCAGTTTTATCTCTATTCTCCACATTTTAAGTTAAAGACTTTTTCCTTACGACTGATTGAAAGAATCTGTAAAGTTCTTATTTAAATCTTCTGTTCTCAAAAGGCATTAACCAAATTTCAGCTTCTGTTTGCATTTTTCACTATCTGCCGCTCGTTTTCTCTCTATTTTCTCTCTACCTCGCTCCTTACCTTAGCACCATATTTCTCTCCTCATTTTTCTGTGATCCTTTTTGTTAACTTCGCTTTGAGGCATGTGCCACATTAAATACACTCGAAAGTTGCAAGTTTGTTGGCAATGCCACGTGACTCGGGGATTGCATTGCTATTTTTGGAGCGGCCATAAAATGGCAGAGAACATATCCCCCGAGTTGGACTGTAACATTTTCTGCAAGGCGGCTGTTGGGAGTGGCACGCAGATCTGTTGCATTTGCTTAGCTGCCACACAGGGCAAATTTATCGCTGCTGCTTGCAGCGCATTTCCAAGTTGAAGGAAGCCATAAGCGCGTGCCCATCGAATGGAAATTAAAATGAAAATGGGCAGCAGTTAAAAGCAGCAGTTGAAAGGGATGGGAGGGAAGGGCGGACTGTGGACAGCGGACAGGACTGTGCAACACTGCGGGGCAATTGTCAATTGAGCGCTTGAATGCGCCCCAGTCACACCTTTCCTGTGGCAGCAACAACTTCCTGTACAACAGAGCAGCTGGTCCAATATTTAATCAACAACTATGGGTTGAAAAATGGAATTGAATTTGCTAAACTATTTATAGATATAGAGGCGGAAGCCGAGCAGCATATGTCGTTGTTGCAACGTGGGACATGCCCCAACTGCAACTGCAACTGCAACCCATTGCATTTCATAATTGCTGCTCGATTTTCCATTAAGTTGACACTGTTTTTACGCTTTTCATCTGTTGATCATCCCACAAATCTGTTACATAAAGAGTTGTTGTTCTATCGCCGTCGCCGTCATCGTCGCAGTCGCTGCTGGCGTCGCTGTCAGCGTTGCTGCCTGGCACTTCCTGCCCTTCGTTTATTTTATTGCATTTTCTGGCTCTGTGACATGATTTTGGAATTTCATTACATGCCCACGGAAGTGATTCGACTCTGCGGTCTACAAACATCCGCTTGTCCTTGAGCTAGACACGCTGCATGCCGCATGCCGCATGCCGCACGCTGCAACAGACCCAGACAGAGTAGGGGAGAACAAGGGGTGTGTGTGTGTATGTGCTGGAGGGGGGAAGACTCTTCCGTTGCACGTGTCGCTTTACCTGGACAAAGATGCATGTGTGTTGAGTTGCTTCCGGCCCTTGTCTGAGGATGGGTAGATATAGTAAAGCTGGCATCTCACGCATTTCACTGATCGTTAAGATCGCCCCACTGTCAGGATGGTTGCTGTGGCAAGTGTTGTTCTTGTTGCTGTTGTTGCTGTTGTTGCTGTGGTTGCTGTCTATCTGTCCATCTGTCTGTCCCATTTCTCATTTCTCGCCTTTGGCTTCTCTATTTTCATATCGTTGTCGACTTCATAAATTTCTCACACTGGACAGGGCTGCACTTTTCACTGATCGCTGCGTGGGCTGATTTCAACGTCAACGTCAACGTCAGCGTCAACGGTGACGCCGCTGTCGACGCCGCTGTTGACGTCGACACACACTGAATTATGATTACAAGAAAAACAACACGGCAACCTATCAAAGCAAGGCATAAATTTCAACGCTGAGGCCTCCAGACAACAGACAACAGACAACACACAACGCTACTGTCTCCCCAGTCCCAGTCCACAACACTCCCCTCTCCCAACACACGGTTCACAACCCCAACCCCAACCCCCGTCTCTTTCATACTTTCTGTGGGTGGAAAGGCGCAAAAAGCGTGGAAAATTCACGCTGTTAACCATTGTTGTTGTTATTATTATTTTTCTTTCCTTTCAGCATGTGGCACCTAAAGTCTAGGGGCATCGAAAATAGAAAGAGATTAGATTAGACGAGTTCAGAAGAAGACAAGACACTTTCAACACTCAGTGAGTTCAAGTTTTGTAAAGTTTTCAGTTGGAAAATCTCAGCTGTGATCAAAAATAAAATGAGTCGCAATACAAACCAACCAAAAATTGGTTGTAGTTTTTCTAATTACTTCTAATTATATTATTGTTATTAAAATAGAATAAAATGAATAAAAATTAAGAATCATTACGCTCAACAAAGTTATTTATTTTGGGATCCTTTACAGAAACTTAAACAAAGTTTCAAGATTTCCACATTAATAACATATTTTCAGTGTACATTTTAAAAGGACAGATAATTATTGATACAATTAGAACAGCTGTTGACCTACAAAATTTACAAAATCTACATTTAAGCTGAATAGGAAACATGCTATATACACGTTTTCTGCCCAAAATTCCGACATCATAAAGAAAATTAGCTACGTAAATGAACCACTAGAGAGATAATTCATTTGGAAATTCAATAAAATTTTATGAACTGGCTTTATGAAGTCTTTGGGTTGTAAAAGTTTTAGCTAAATCCGTAAGAAAAATCAAATCGGTGGAGAATTCATAAATGACAACTGAAGAAGTCAAGAAGTAAGGGAACTGAAGAGTGGAGAATGCAGAGTAAAGAATGGCGCATGGTGTCCTCAAAAGATACAAAATACTGAAAGTTGTGTGCAGCCGCGTTGCATGCCTCATTTATGTTGCGTTTTTCTTAAATGCTACTTTATTATGACATATGAGGGGGAATACTTGGACCTACATATGGCTCTCTATGTGAATTCAATGTTTTATGCCGTCTTGGGAATGAATCCGATTGTCTTAACAGCATCAACCGAAACAACATGGACATTATCATTGTCAAGGACAGCGAAATACATTTTGGTCTCTATGTTAAGAAAGAGAAAGAATACTCGAAATATATTTTAGATATTAACAACATACAGGCATTCTCGTAATACTATAGTATGAAAATTTAGTTTACCATAATGCAATTAAATCAAATGAGAAAATTTGGTACGGTTTAATATTTATTTCATACAAGGAAAGATTGAAAGTTACATATGCGAATCGTACCCCATCGAAATAACTACACCTTTGAGTCGGAAATTTCAAAATAAATACAATCTGTCAAACACATTTTATTTTATCGGTAACTCACATTAATTTAACTTAATTTTCGAGAGCTAACTTAGTTGCATCGCAGTAATTATTGTTAAAATTTGAGTGTAAACACAAACATCGCAGTGTTTAAAAGAAAAAAGGCGTTCTTCTTTATTTCTTCCCAAGTGCAACCTTTTTAAAAGCAAATTATGAAAGTTGGATCTAAGGATCGATTTGCGATCGGTTCTCAAACCATTGGATTATGGAGCGCATGTTTCGGTCAGATTAAACATGAACGACAACCGTAAATAAATAAGTTAAAAAGTAATGCGAAAATAAATAAGACAGTCGAAAAATACTAATAAGAATAACACATGAAGAGGCAGAAATAACATGTTGTTGGTGCTAAGTAGTATGCAAAACGCGTTGAAGTTGACGTTGACGTCGATGTCACTGTCGACGTCGACATCGAAGTCAATGTCAGTGATGCCAGAAATTATGCTAAAATAGCCAAATATAAAAAAATGCTAAAAATCTAATAAAGAAAATTTAAGAGTGCTAAAAAATTGAATAATTTTATGAGAAAATTTGATTTTTCCTTTTTTGTATTTTGTTTTTAAACTGCGCTTTATATCTAGAAAATTTAAAAACACATTTCAAGTTGACACATAAAATATGTTGAACTCTATGCCAACTATAATGTTATTTTGACAATGTCGATTTAATGTTCGACGAATTCTTAGTATTTTTCAAATGTGAAATTGTTCCTTTATTTGAATTTCTTTTAATTTCCAGCTGCACTAGCAATATAAAGCCTCAATGGCAAGATCTAAATATTATTTTAAATTTGCTTCATTTCTAACTAATGGAATTTCAATACTTATTCTAAGTTGCAAGTAAAACAAATATTGCTAAAATGGCAACACTAATGGCAACGAAGTCGACGTCGTCAGGCGACGAAGTGACGGGGCGACGTCACGGACGCACATGCGCCAAATATTTGGACGTTTCGTTCTACTTTGGCACAGGCGCAGCTCATGTAGGGGCAGCTCATTAATATGCACCTCTGAAGACACACAGATAGAGAGCGAGATAGACAGAGGGCGGGAGAGAGAGAGAGAGAGAGAGAGATTGCTGCTGCAATTCGCTGGAAAACTTTGCGAAAAGGGACGCGCGTCTTTGGCGATGATGATGGAGCTGCCTTTGGAGTCGCAGCTGAAGATGCCGCTGGCGATTGTCGGAGCTCCCATACATCAAAGTGTCGTGTTCTGGCCCGTCGACTTATAAATATGTAAGAGCTGTTTATGTTTGTGTTGGCCATGCCACGTTTTAGGGCTCTGTTGTCGTTGTTGCTGTTGTTGCAGGTTGTTTCTCTCAGCTTTCTACGAGAAATCAAATAACACTCAACCACATGCCGGGCATGCTAAACAGTGAGGAGACCACAGAACTGCCATTGCCCCTGAATCGCTGAAACCTTTGACAGTGCAACATGCAACGACCAACGCGCAACGTGCAACGTGCAACGTGCGGTGCATAGAAAGCAGCTTGTCCATGTAAAGAGAGGGTGGGAGTTAAAGGTGCCCATGAACGAGGATCATGTCGAGGCCATGGTCGAGGCGTGTGAAAGTCAAAACGAGCGTCCCAGTTAGACGAAAGTTTATCCAACTAAGTTCATACTATAATAAGTATGTATCTCAATAATGTAAAAACCAATTGCGTATTATAGAATTATCCGAAGCAGAAGAAATTGTTGATAAATAATCGTTCATAGTTTATACAAGTGATACAAATCCAAACTTAAGATCGACTTTTATATCCAAATTGCAATTAAAAAAAGTAAAAAGTATATGCTGGAATAGTTTTCATGCTTCAAGTTTATCCAAAATTGAAGAAAATAACTTAATTCTGAAAATTAGCAGTGATTAAATCAATAGGGCGATCTTTTCAAAAAGACGCGAATTGAAGTACTAGGCAATCACATCGAAATATTTTTACATCACTGGCATATACTATATACTATCTATAGTCAAAAGCAACGATCATGTTGAGAATTATACATATTTAGCAGTCTGAAGCAAAATAAAGTGATCCAAGCAATAGTCAAGATATTGGTATTGTAGTTTCAAAAGAATATCTCTTGTTTGATGTAGCTTAAAAATGTGCAATTATCTTAGGGTGCGGACTGTCTTGAATACCCTAATTCATTCAAGACCGGAGTTGTCTAGCTGCAACTGATGCCGAATTGTAAGAGGAGACTCACCTTGATCCAGTCGACGCTCCATGCGACGCCATTGGCGCATATGATGGATAAGAATACAGGCGGCGACCGAGAAGAAGAGTAGACAGGCGAGTACCGCTATGAAGAGGGCGCCCGTTTGCCAGTCGAGGGGCAAAGCGGCTGCTGCCTCCTCATGCAACTGCTGCAGCTGTTCGTGCGTCAAATGCTGCAGCGCCGATGCCTGATCAATATGCTCATATTCCGAGGACTTTCGGCGCTGTAAATGCAATAATCAAATGTTATAGTATAAAGATGAAGAAGTGAATACTATCTTCCGCTTCCCAAACATGCAGCCGTAATAATACTGTTCTCAACATTCGACTGATGGTTCCTATGATACACGTAGGTGTATCATATAGTGCAGTACTTCGATTCTGACGATTCTTTGCGCTGACTTTTACATAATCGTCTGAATATGTCTCTAGATTGCTCTTTTGAAATGCCAACCAAATTTAAGTTAGATCCATGCACTATATCATATAGGAACGATCGGTCGGCAGACAGTTGCTTAGAGTTCATAGTTTATACTTCATAGGATCTGTCACGACTCCATTAATGCGTTTTAGGGGGCGGAAGGGGGGGGACTGCTTACCTCTTTCCAGTTGCGCTCCGTTTGGGCGAGCACAAACCAATCGATTTTCAGATCGTATATGGAACCACAGACGGTATCGATATGCAGCTGACAAGGTCGGAGCGATATCATCTCACCCTGGCAGCTGGTGCAGGGCGTGCACTTGCCCTGCAGCTGATTCCACCAATGCTGTGGTGCACACGGTGAACTGGCCCCCGCAAATGGCCCAACATTCGCACCGGCAGAGGCAGCGGCAGCGGCAGAGGCAGCAGCTGCGGCAGAGCTGCTGCTGGTGACGGCGCTCGTTTCGGATCCAGAGTTGGAGACGGAGACGGAGACGGAGGCGCACAAGGAACATGTTGTGGTTAGAAGCAGCAGCGTCAAATAGGCGCCAGTTCTGCTCAGATGTGGATAACTATATCTTCTAGTTGCGGTTGTTGTTGCTGTTCTTGTTGCTGTTGCCGCTGTTGTTGCTGTTGTTATTCTGCTGCTGCGCTGCCAACTGCGCTGTCGCCTTCGTCGGCGTTTGTGAAATTTGGAGTTTGTTGTTCTTGTTGTTCTGTGCATTATAGCAAAGGTTAAGTTGTTGTTGTTATTATTTTTACAGCTACTCGTTGATTGTTTCGTTGTTGTTGCTGCTGTTGCTGCTGCTGTTGCTGTTGCTGCTGCTGCGGCTGCGGCTGCTGCTGCGGCTGACTGCATTAACGGTTGCATTTCTGTTGAAAGAAAGAACAATTCATAAAAACGCTAAGTAAATAAATATTTGCACTTTTCAACTTGTGCAACTTTAAATAAATAAATATTGTGTAAATTTATTTGTAAATGGTTGCGCTTTCCAGTTGGTCAATTTTCCCAGGCACCAGCTTTTCACACACTCATTCATCATGGAAAATCTGTAGGGAATCTCGGCGCTTGTTTTTCTCGTTTTATTGAAATAGAGTTGCAAACTAATGGAAAATGGCAGCGCAGCGGGCAGCGGGCAGCGACAAGCCTAAGTAAAAGTCACGGATACAGACAGTGCGAAAGAGAGCGGGAGAGTGTGTGGGAGAGAGACGGGATGCCATTAGCGACCATAAAAACGCGCGCAAAGGCAAACTAATAAACCGACCGGCGGCCAACGATGATCGTTATGATGATAATGCGACGCCATCATCATCATTATTAGCAACATCATCGTCATGATGAATATCATAAATGCGTACAGTTTGCAATCAACTTTAATGTCAACGGGGTGCTTAGGCGATTCGCACACTCTCTCTCTCTCTCTCTCTCTCTTTTCTCTCTCTGCCACTCTCTCTTTATCCCTCTCTGCTGCTCACTCTTAAGGGCTTCTCTCGGTTCATTGCTTTCATTCCTTTGCATCAACAACAAGTTGCAACAACAACGAAACTATTATAAATGGCAATTATTATTTATGCAGCGGTTGTCAGTCAGCAGTTGAGAGTCAGAGTAAACGTGACAGCGGAGACGAAAGAGAGAAAGAGTGGTAGGGAATCCAGATTCACCACATTCACGAGGCAGTAGCTTCACTTCCGTTCCACCAGCAATGTGTTAGGCCAAGGGAAACCAATCGAAGCGAAGTCAACTTTAAGCAAAGTGTAAATTTTGAAAGGTTCTCAGTTCCCTTTATTCCAACTAATGCCAAAAGAAAATAGATATACAAACTTCATCAAGCTACTTATTGAACTGAGAAGATATAATCTTAATAGTTAACTTTATAACCTAGAGAAGATTGATAATAATTCCCGAAATACTCGTATATATTCCATTGAATTCAGAAAAGAAGACACCTAGACGTTAAGTGGGAAAATTTAGGTTTATTCGTACTTGGAAAATAAAACTTCTAATAAAACTTCCCAAAAATGTAAAGAATATTTTTATAATTATGCTAAGAAAATGAATTTCAAAAGTGAAAGATACAACTAACATTTTCAAGACATATTTCTTTCTCTTAGATGTCAAAAGTTTTAAAAGTTATTCACCATTTTATTCAGTAATTTTCCAAAAGTAGTAATGAAAATTACAAGTGATAATCTAAATATGTTCTGGATATTTTCAATAAAGTAACATAAAAAACTTTTCGCAACTTCATTTGGAATGCAATGTGATGATATGGATTTATAGAACTCATATGGAAGCAAAATATGGAACTAGTCGACTCTATGATGATTTGGAATTAGAGAAACTAATGAAAACTGACCGCACTTGTTCGCTAGAACTGAGACCCGCAGCGAGGAATTGAAAACGGATAGGGAAGAGCGGGTTCTCTGGGCGGTGGTAAAGCGGTTTGGGTTTAGCATATGGCACCGACCTCATAGAGCAATGACAAGTCAAAAAGAAACAAAACGAATATAATGGAAACAGCAACAGGAAGAAGATATATTTAATTAAAATCAACCATAACTCGTATGGCCACCGGCACCGTAAACCGACGAGCCGACCAGCTCAATGGTCAACGAAAGCGGTGACGAAGGGAGCAGATGGAGAGGGGGAGTGTTGAGTGGGGAGTGGGGAGGGAAAAGGGAAACGGGGGAAGTAGGAAGAGTAGAAATAGGGAAGCGCACTGGCTTCAAAAAGGGGCATGCATATGTAGATACTTATGTAGATATGCAAGCCTGTGCTATGAATTATGAGTTGAGCGAGAGACAGAAAGAGAAAGAGAGAGAGAGATCAGGAGAGCGAAAGAGTAAGAGACCGCACTGACTGAGACACTTCGGGAATAATCGATCAAGATAATAAGATACTGCAGAAGCAGATCAATCAATTGAGTTGGAATATTGGATCAAAGTGCAACCGAAAGAGTTGGGCAATTACCATTGGGGTTCAGAGTAGGGGGATCGATATTGGTATTGGGAGCTAAGAGCTGGTAGCCGGGAGTGGGGGTGTTGCCTCTGGTGTTGGTCTGTCGGTTTCGATTAATAATCGATATCTCCGGGGGTTAGTGCGAACCATGATACGGTCAACAATTCAATTTCTAATGAATTTCATTTCGTATCGGAAACTGGCCTATAAAAGGTAATGGCATTTCCTATGGTGCATGCCGGAGGTGCCAGGCCCTAATCCGCACCTGCCACTGCCACTGCCACGCCCAATTTCGTCAGCGGCTATTAAAAACGCATTTGAACGTTAATTGAATGATGATTAGCTGGAATTCTAAAGTTCAATAGTTCCGGTTCTTTGTATGTATGTGTATGTATGGTCAGAAATGTATTTATCAGATTATCAGATACAACAGAAGTCGTATGTCTATGTGTTTGCCTTTGATGTTTGGCCAACTTAACAAATGCGCCAATTTGCGTCGTCTTCTTTATTTATTGGCCCTGCGCCAATCATAATCTAAAAATTGCAAACCATAAAACGGTAAATTGTTAAGGGAGATAGAACTAAAACGTGTATTGCTTTTTGTGAAATACGGCTACAATTACAACTGTTTATAATCACTAACATATATATAAAATTATAATAACAATTTTGCAAGTTATTCGCTCAATTTGACCACGGTGAAGATATTCATCGATAGTGACCATGAAAAGATTACAAAATAGCTATTTCTTATAGCTAGGAATATTTTGTGTCTTCTCTTTCGATTTCTCAACATTTTGAGGTGTTCTCATTTCCAGTATCTCAGGCGCTCAATTATCAATTTGAACGGTGAAGTAGACAAACTGGCAATGTCCCTGACCTGGCTAAACGTCCCAGTCTCTTGCCGCCTGCTCCTGATCTTGGCCAGCAACTCGAACAGGGGAACAACTCGAAACGCAGTGCAATCGGGCACAGCAACAACGACATCAGGACTATGTATATAAAATCAAGTGTAGTATATTTTTAGCGCACTGACAAATCTTCCGAGACTCTCATATATATATATTAATATTTATATGTATATATATAGATACTCGTATGTACGTACTTTTAGAAATTTCGAATAGTCCGCGAGAGAGAGAGAGAGAGAGAGTAGAAAAAAGAGGCAAAGGAGGACACAGGCCGGCGTGTGGCAACTGCAGAGACATTGAGGCAGCGGCAACAACAACGGCTACAACAACCTCCAACAACAACGTTCTCCTCGTTTTGTGCTTGCCGAGATTATTATGTCAGAGACATGTATCTATAAGATACATTTTGGTGCATCCGAGGCGTGCAGCGCCTTGTCGTTGCTGCTGTCGTTGTTGTTATCGCTCTTGTCTGACAACTGACAGCGACAGCCATTTAAATCATGTTGCATTTTGCAGTCCGCTGCTAATTGAAGCTGAAACAGCGTACCAGTCCTCAAAATGGGTCACTCAGCCTGGGCCTTCACTCTTAACTGGTCCCCAGATGCAAAAGCATTACGATCCAACAAATGCAATCGCGCATTGCCTACAATATATTCTCCAGTTATTAAGGCTCTTTTGGCCTGCCAATTTTAAATCAAACGTATGAATTAAACAAAAGTAGGCTAAAGAAGACCAGATGATATGATACCTTTTTGTTTCAGGTCAAAGGAAAGTATTATTTAGCCTACTTGGACACTTTTGCTCTAGACTGTTTCGTCTCCTTTAGAATTAAATGAACTTCATATATTTTATTTCAAGAAATCATTTTGATCAATTAACTTTTTCATTACCACTTCAAAGCATTTGAAGTTTGTAAATTTAAGAAAAAATCAATGCTCGGAAGAAAGATACTCAATAAATCGATAATATAATAAAGCAAACTATCAGCAAATACTTTACGCAATTCCTGTGGACAATCAAATACATTGAGAAACCTTTTTAACGATTTGAGATATTTTTAAAAACGTTTGCGCAAATCGTATTTAAATTTTTAGGGGGATTTAAATTTGGACAACCATTTAAAGAAACTCAAAGAAGAATAAGAATCTCTCGATGTAGCCGCAACAACAACAACAAGATCAACATCAAACTGTGGTCATCAGTGGCATTTATTAAAATATCAACTGAATGCGCACGGCTTTTTTATGATTGTTTCTGTTGTTTATTAGTATTACTTGTCGGTTTTTTGTTTTGTTTTTCTTTTTTCGTTTTTCTTCTCATTGTTGTGTAAATTCCAAGCGCGACAAACCATTAAAGCGTTTCCATGAGTAAAGAGCAACAATTTAATGAAACGCGCCATGAGCAACAGCAACAGCAACAACAGCAACAACAACAACAACATCAACATCAAGAACAACAACGCTGACTGATCAGCGTCATTTCAACAACAGTTTTGTAGAATTGCTTAGAACTTTTCAGTTAGCTGTCTCACATTTGTCCAACTGTATGTGTGAGTGTATGGTGTGTGTGTGTGGGTGTGTCTTAATGAGCTTGCAAAATTTCAGTGTAAAAACCAATAATACCGCAATAACCTAAACTAATCTTAAGAATGACGAAGCCAAAATACCCTGTACACATAGTTTGTGGGTTAGTCTGGGATTAACAATGCAGTACACCGATTTATAAGGGCATAGAAAACACTAAGTTTTTCAAATCGAAAAGCGGTAATAGGGAATTGACTTTAAAACTATGGTTTCTTAAAAAACATCTTTCAATTTACTGTACATTATAAATTAACATTTATTGTGAAAAAACCCGATGTTGCCTAATATAAATACATGGATATCTATTAGAGAATATCAAACACAATGAAAACTAAAAGAAAACGTCAAAATAAACTTGTATCGCAATTCGATATCAAATTTTCAAACCATCTCGTGATATACATATAAAAGTTTATCAAATTTATATGAAAAACAGCTTAGAGAAACAACATGACATACACAGTTAAGCATTTATAAACTGACAAAAGAATTCCGCTTATTTATACAGTTTGTATTATTTTAATCATTTGTAGCAACAACTGCTTTTATGCCCATAATGTTTTTTTCTTTAAACCAGCTGGAATATGGCAAATGCAAAGTCTATCGATAACAAAATGTTTAAATATATCTTTTGCTTTTTTACTGTGAACCCAAAAAGAAATCCCCCACACAAATTGCAAATCATTTATCAAACACTGCGAATCAGTAAGATAAATAATACAAATTGTGTTGACCGTGAATGAGCGACCTAGAGATGCCCTGTAAAGACTGCAAATATAACGAAAAGGTCAAGGGTAATGGAAAAGCAGATGTAGGGGTAGAATCTGATAAGGAAAACATTGTTTTGCTGAATTTAAAAATTATTCTTGTATTAGTTCATAATTTAGTTGAGACAAAGGGGAACGGACGGCATTAAAGGGTATTAAATGATATCTGTGAAATTGAACAATTGTATACAATGCTCTTGTATATAGGTGAGTGTATCTATGTGAGTTTGCAAATTTTTGACAAATGCCAAATGGCAGTGGATCGATTGGCGATTGTTTGGCCAGGGCACGAGTACGGTTTATTGCTTAGCAGATGCTGTCAAACAGATACAAATACTGCTATAGATACAGATACAGATGCAGATGCAGAAACAGATACAGATACAGCAACAGTTAACAGCTACAGATGCAGATTAGAGGGCAAGCAACTTATTTTTACACTAGACAGGCAGACACACAGATTTTTGACATTTGAAAATGAAGGGAGATCTCATTATGTAAGCAATGGCAAACGACTTCAACGAGTTCAATGTATTTCTCTATTTATTTATGGATCGCAACCGGTTGCAGCAGGAGTAAGTAACAAGTGCCGACTCCGAACTCCCGACTCCCGACTCCCGATGCCCGACTTACTATTGCATTGCCGCTGTTTACCCTTTAGCCCTTTTCCTTCCGTACTTGCAGCGCTTTGTGGCATGTGGCGCACGGTTAATATACAACGGAATGGGAGAGTATATCCATTAGTTTCTCTCCCTCTCTTTCTCTTTTTGTATATTTGTTTGTGTGTGCGTGTGTGTGTGTGTGTGTGTGTATGGCCCCCTAATGTCTGTCCAACAGTCCATCATGCCATCAGCTTGTCAGTTTGTCAGTTTCCCAGTTGGTAGGCTAGTCTGTTTTGTCGGACTTTGTAGGGGTTTCTCATTCAGTTTCAGCTACAGCTACAGCTACAGCTTCAGCTTCAGATTCTGATTCCGATTTCAATTCTCATTTTGGTTTTGTGCATTTTGTGTTTTTCAGTTTTTCAGTTTTTTATTTTTTATTTTCTTAATTTTTTTCTCGTTTTGTTTTTGTTTTTGTGTTTTTTTTTGTGTGTGTTTTACGCTGAGCTTTAACTGCTGGCACAGAGGGCTGCCACTGTTTCTACACTCGATTTATATTTTTTATCATTTGATTTAATTTAATTCCATTCCATTTCGGCTGCAGACCCAGCCCCAGCTTCAGATTCAGATTCAAATTCAGATTCAGATTCAGCCTGATGCCTGGTGCCTCCCTCTTCTCCCGTTGTTTTTGCCAGTGATAAAACACACACTGAAGCGCGACCGGCAACGAGACAAGAGACAGAGACAGAGACAGAGGCAGAGGGATAGGGAGGGAGAGATCGGCAGTAGCATCATCATAATGATCATCATCATATGGCGGGCTGCTTCCGAAACCGGGCATAACCATAACCATAACCGTAGCAAGTTTATGAAAGCGGTCTGCCCCCCGGGTTTGTCTGTCCAGTACTGTCCGGTCAGTCTGCCGTCGGTTTATACGAGTATATTGCATATAGGAAAATATGATCATGATCTGCCGCATACCCATACAACCACATACAACCATACTTATATTAAAGCACTCACTTTTTTTGTTGATTTTTTTGTCGTGTTTTCCTTGATTTTTCGCTCGTTTATCTTATTTTGATTACGATGTTTCTTTGTTTTATGCGTTGATTTCTTAATTTCTTGTTTTATACATTTTTTAACTTGAAGGCTCTTCAATTTGCGGGCCTCTTCAATCATCGATCAATCAATCAGCACTCACAATTTATTTACTTTTTCTTTAGCATTTCATTTCAACACTTTTCCCTTTTTTGCAGTGCATCCAATGTAATCCACAACAAAAAAAAAAAATATAACATATAGCACTCGCGACTCACACTAATCTAACGCATTCACATTCTATGTAGAACTATGTGTATATATACATACATATGTATAATAATCGTATATATATATTTATTTGTATATATGGCAATGGCATCGTTTTAAGTGCCGTCGCGTTTTCCACATGCGTTTGTACATAATTTTGAAAAAACTAACAAAAATTATAAAACCAAAAAAAAATAAATAAAGAGTAGTAATAATGCAAATATTAAATACGCTTCTTTTATCTTAATATATGTATTTCAGAACCACTTTGAGACGAACAACGATCACAGCGTTGATCCGCAGCTCGTCGCGTGCGTGGAAAGACTGAGGCATCCAATGCCAGCGATGCTCGTGTTTAAGCGACGCGACGCTGCATGTCAGTGCTGCCCGTTTCGCACTTTTCCCGCTAGAAATAGTCAACGGTTTGAACGGGAAATGGCTATTTTTTTTAAATTTTGTCATACTTTGATCTTTCTAAACTATGTTTCATTTAACAACAAACCTAATCCTTATCGCTTAATAAATATGATTATTTTAATATTATTAATATTACTATTCAATATGATAACTTTATTACGACGGAAAAGGTGTAGGTAGAAAATTATTTTTTTAATGACTCTCTGCTGTTTCTGTTTTAACTATTAACTTAGCTGTCAGTGTTATATAGTTTTGATCAAGTATTTTATGCAAAAAATTAATACCTTGTAGGCTCTGCCTCGACCTTCATCTTTTTTATAAACTTAACATTACCTTAACTTATCAGAAAACACACACACAGGCAAACCAATATGTTCACTTCAAGTATTCATGAAACCAAAAAGAATTCTAAGCTATTCACTTTCCGAAGGTATTACCTCGTTTAAGTAGCTATATTCCTTGTTTACATATATTTTTGGAGAAGAGATCGCAACACTGCCGCAATAATACACCGTATAACGTGAGAGCTCAAGTGCGAAGAAAGAGAGCAAATGAAAGGTTGTGACCAACAAGTTGGGGGTGGAATGACTCTCAGAATTTCACTGCGATTGCAGTCTTCTTCTCTCTCTATCTCATTGTCACTCTCACTTCTCCATTTTCCTTAAGTATTTTAAGTTACACTAACAAATAGCCGTAAGAAATTACAGAGTCAGCATTTAAAGCATTATAGGATAATCAGATTTGACATTATACCACGTTTCAGGTGATTTGTCATAATGGAATTTTGCGAAGAAATTAAACAACTGAAATAAATATTATTGAAAACATTTAAACTTGACTATTTTCCAAATGTAGTATTGTATGCATTTCTTATGAAATTTAAAGCATACTTTTGGGCGGGATCGTAGCGGTTGTATTTGCAAGGAGTCCAATGTTTAAGAAATAGTTTTTAATATTTAAAAATAATATATTTATTATTTATATTATGAAGACATTTATCTTAAGTAATACCGTTAGTACTTGAACTGTTGTAAATAGCGTCAATATTTGATCAAAATGCAGTTCTCAGGCTACTCTGTGTTCCTGATTAATACGGTTAAAATTGCTAGTATCTAACTATTGTCCTGGCACAATGCGCGTCTGGTTTAGTGGGTTAAGGGGGGAGGGATTGGGGGATTACTTAATATAACCCTGATCGATGGCATGCTTGAAGATCTCAGCAATGCGCTGTTGCTTAGCGGGCTGCTCGAAGGGCGTAATGCTCCAGACATCGGTGAGGACAGCGTCCTCAACAATGGCATCCAGATCAGCCACTTCATCGTCCTCGATGAGGGACATTGGCAGCGATTCGATGCCCATGCCGCAGCCAAAGCGACCAAATTGCTTCAGCTCCTCCTGCAGTGTCTCCCAAGAGATGATAGCCTCGGCGTCGCCGCCCAGATCCTTGATCAGAGCTTGGGCGCTCTCCAAATAAGCACGGAGAAGCTCGTCATAGTGCTTCTCACGTAGCTCTTGACTGGTGCAGGAATAGATGAAGAAGGAAAGATCCAGCGCCAGGGAGGAGCAACGTGCCAACTGATAGTCAATGATAATGATCTTCTGCGGCTTGCCATCTTCACTGTAGGAAGTGAGGAAGTTGGGCGTCCAGCAGTCACCATGTCCAAAGACACTCAACTTGGAGCTGGCGGAGACCAGATTCATCATATCGTCAAACAGTTGCGGCTGCAGAAAGTTGTTCGCCAGCGTTTCATACTTCGTGTTGGGGAAGGTCTTTTCGACGGCATCGCTAGACACCTTGAGAGCCAGCTTAAGGAAATCCTTGTACCACTCCCGTGTATGCTCCCCGTAATAAGTTTCCTGCAAGCTTCCGGCGGCCTTCCTAAAGTTATCGGCATCCAGAGCATTGAAGGCCAAGGCTACACCATGATAGCGTCCCAATGTGCGCATGGTCAGCAGCGCATCCTCCAGCTGAATGTAGTTCATGCTGAAAAAGTACTTAAGTTAGTAAAGTCAATAAGAAACGTCGAATTGTGGAACGTCAAACGTCATTGTTCTGATTCCAAATTTTAAATAATCATTTCTTTTCCTTCACTACACAATACATATTATTCATTCTTTGTCTCGTTGACGCTATTTTGAAAATTGCAAATTTCCAATTTCCTCTGCATTTGATCATTATTGGGTGTACATTATAATTATATATCAAATTTGAAAACCTCAAATTTATTCCTTTGAGATTTTTTAAGAACTTCAAACTGTAAAATCCTCACAGATTTAAATTTAATCATTATTTGAAAAACACAAATATTTTTCTTCAATCCACGGAAAATGGTCACTCGCTTTACTTACCGATTAGGCGAACGATAGCCACGGAATCCCACATCCTCCAGGGCGATAAAATCGTTGACACCATCGCAGACAGTGGCATAGCACTTGGGATACTCGTTAAAAGGATTCTTGGGCTTGGACTCCCGCGACGTCTGAAACGCCTCAATCGCTGGAATAACCTTCGTATAGAATAAAATCTCGTTACGGAAGAAGTCGACGGAACGGAACAGTCTACGTCTGTGCAAATTGGCCGGCATGCCCTTGACAACGACATTGACCTCAAGCTGTTCGCCTTCTGGCTCTTTGACGCCGTAAACGCACAGCCGGAAAACGCGACTCAGATAGGAGTCACCCTTTTTGCCGCCCTCGCCGAACTTGTATGATGTGTGCTTCGTGCCGCCAGCATTCTGAATGATCTCATCGAGAGTTGCCTCTGTGAATTTGGCGGAAATGTCTGCAAATGTCGGTGCGTCCATGGTGGCTACTGAATTCCTTCTGTGACAATTCCTAGATAAAACGAGATTTATAAATATTCACAGCTGTGTCTCTCTCAGTTAAGTGGTTAATTTGATAAGCCTTCACAATCAGCAATAACAAATCAAATTAATGGGCACAGGGTATAAAAATGCGAAAACACTTATTACAATGCGTAGCGTTTTGTTTGGTACACGTCAGACATCGCAACGACAAACAAATACACACACACACACACACACACATACATATATGCATACCTATTTTATTTGTTTAGCGATACGATCAATTTACCGGCGAGAGCAAGCGACGTGTTCAAAACTATGCGAGAGACAGTACGAAATCTTGAGAGCGCACCTCAATTTAATTGATTTTCTGCCGCTCAAGTGATGTGCTTTAAATTTGCCGCCAAAATATAACTGAGCGCAGATATAAAGTAGAGGGAAAAACAAAAACACGCCCACGCAAGAGACAATAATTTCGTATTTTTCCGAAAGTTGCCACCTAGTGAAATTTTCCGATTTGGCTCGATTTGTATACCTGTAACTTAAAAATAAAGTTTTAAGGGAATAGTGTGTTTATTATAATGTATGCAACACAGACATTTAATTTATTTAACATCGAATTAAAAATTATCTTCAAATTATTAATTTAGTCCAAAATTATTGGTAAATGAATTAAGAACAAGTTCACAATTTAAATTTGTGAACATTCGCTCAACTTGCCAGATTTCCGGCTAATTGCAAAATTTAAATTTTCTAGCAACCAAGTATAAAAAAAACCAGAACTAGCTGTAAAATAGCTAAGTTGGCTACAGTGGCCATAACAGCTGACTTAATAGTGTTTTAACATCAGCGCGCTCTTTATGAACTATTTTCAGTGCTGTATAACGCGAGCAGTTTGCACGTGTTGAATTTTGATTCTTTTTTGTTTTCATCTTAGAGTATCTGGAAATTGTAGCGCCATGGCTGCGCTAGACTCTGAGATTAAGAAAAAGCGCATTTCAAAAAAGAACAAATCCGCCTGGCGCAAGACAGACATACAAGATGTGGAACAGTTTTTAGAGGATCAGCGTCAAGAGGAGCGTATTGGGTAAGTCTAGTTTTGTAAACAATGCGGTTAGCACAAACCGATAAGTTGAACACGCAACACTTACAGCACCTTCACAGACAAGAAGGATGAGGATCTGTTTATGGTTGACTCGTCGCCCCTCAAGGCGGCGCCAGTGCTTCTGACCGTTAAGCAGAAGCGAAAGTTAAATGCCTTGAAACCAATGCGCACATATCAGGCACTGGAAAATACATCTAAGGTGCAGGATCCCATTGTTAAGCGGTGAGTGCAGTTGGTAATAACAGTCTTAACACCTTCATCTTACTATTTGCGTGCTCAACAGTAATCATGTGAATCAGAAGAAGAATGGACGCAACATTGAACTCGAGATATGCAATCCGACCAAGGGGCGTCATCGCCAGGCCAACAGTGATCGGGCACGGTACTATGAGAAGCTGGACACTCTCTTGGCGAATCATGAGACAGGTCGCAAGCGTGGTGCCCCAGCAAACAAAGACGTTTGGCTCGAGGAAGACTTTCGCGATAAAATACCCGGCCTTAAGGACGAGAAGGGCTGGGTTAGTCGTGATCTTGCTGTGCATATTGCCGGCAACGTGGGTCGCAAGGTGGTCAAAACGCACTCCAGTCTCCATCATAAGACAACTAAGGCCAAGTACGTTTCACTGCCAGTTAAGCACATCTTGAGGACAAGTTCATTTCTCTTATACTTATGTTTAATTATAGAAAGTTTGAGCCTCCGCATCCGGGTATGAGCTATAATCCTTCTTTAAAAGCGCATCAGGATCTGCTAGCGCAGGTTGTGCAGCACGAGGAGGGTGTCATCAAGAAGGAGCAGCATCTGAAGCGTGTCACCACCAGCATGTTTAGCAAGGTGACACCCGAGGAACGTGACAAACGTCGCCTTTTGGAAATGAGTGAAGGCATTCAGCAAGAGGGGGGATGAGGAGCAGGAAGAACAGGCTGCATCGGAAGCTGATGATGATCAGAAGCCGTCGGCGGCTTATCACACAGTTAATGCTCCTGTGGAGAACAAGAAAAAGAGCAAACAGGCACGCAACAAGGAGCTTAAGCAGAAGGAACTCCAGCGTATCCACGAGGTCAAAAAGGCGCTCAAGAAACAAACCGCAGATCTGATCAGGTAAGTTCAACAATAACTGATTACTGGACATAATGGTTATTATGATGATTTTCCTTTGTGCAGAATCAAGTCCATTCGCGCTGAACTGAATGAGGAGGCCGAGGAACTCAATGACCTAAAGAAACGTCGCAAGGCAACGACGGAGCGCAAAAAGTTCGAGCCAAAGCGCTTGGGTCGTCACAAATTCGAGGAGCCCGATTTGGATGTCAATATGCCTGAGGATTTGGCCGGCAATCTGCGCAATGTGAAGACAGAGAGCAATCTGCTGACAGATCGTTTTAAGCTTCTCCAGAAGCGCAATATTCTGCCCACAACAGTGGCCGGCACACACAAGAGGTCAAAGGTGAAGCGTTTCCCACGCAACTCCCACAAGGATGCCGGCGTCAGCTATCAGGATCTACGCGATCAACGCAAGGCGGCCGCTGCCAAGGCCAAGGCCAACAAGGACACCATCAAAATTTAGTCTACTTCGATTCTATTCTCTTTTTACTATTACGCAAACTTATAAAAAACAAGCTATAACCATAGAACAACTTAATCTGATTTATTTTCCACAAGTTTCTTCAATATGAATTCCCAAGGCCAACAAGAACACCAACAAAATATAGCCTACGCTTTTTATTATAACGACAACTTATAACAAGCTTACAAGAAATAGAACTAAATCAGAGATTTGTTTCCGAAGCGTTTCTTCGGATTCATCTGATTTTCATCAATCCTTGGCTTCTTACGATTGGCTTCAGGCTCTCTGTCACCACGACTGGTTCTGTAATCACATGGCCCAGAAAGAGGTAAGCCAATAGTGAAAGAGAGCGAGAGAAAAGAAACCATAAACACCTTACCTGGGCCACTGTGATTTATACACTTTCTGGGGAGGAGTTTCATTCTGTGCCTCCACCTTCGCCTCGGCGACGAGACGTTCCAGATCTTTTTTCTGCTGTTTAGTTATCTTCTGGGCCGTCTTTTCGAGCTCCTTGTCGAGAGACAGCGACAGCGGCTGCAATTTCTCGCCACGCGGCAGCTCAGATACATGCACCATGGTAGACTCATAGTATTCCACCACGGCAGAGTTGATGAATTGATTGCACTTTTTCATTGCGTCAAAGAATTTGGCCAACAACTGGTTACCGGGCATATTGAGCTCGAGGCCAAGTGTATCGACTGTCTTACCCTGAATGCCGAGAGCCAAGAGGGTTGCCTTCTGCACCGTGTCCAGCTTGAGTCCACCGATGCGACCCTGGAAATACAGCTGGGCAATGTCCGAGAGCAAATCGAGTATCAGACGGAACTCAGATTGCTGGCGGCAATAGCTCTCCAGACGTTGCAGGTCATGGGGTAAAAAGAATGCGTCAAGGGTCTTCTTGTCCAGCTCACATTTTGTATCCTCCACAGACTTGTTCTTCAGGAGTGAAAGACAGAGTTTCGTGTCAAACTCCCTGAATGTTTTGCCCATCAGTTTAAGGGCACGACGACGGAAATCCTTGTAGTAAAGGGGCAGCCACTTATGATCTCGCGACTCCAACATGTGCAGCATGATGCACGTGTGCTCGGCAGTCAGCTCGTTAGACTTTTGGCTCAGATAAACGGGCACAAAGCCGGCGCTCTTCCAGAATTTGAGCAGATCCGCGGTAAGGCCATAGGAGGTGCCAATATAGTCAACTGGTTCTGGTGCACGCTCATGGAGGCGCTGCAGCAGGACTGGAATGCGACTACGTGGACGAATCTGCTCTCTGAGCAAATAAAGCTCTCCCTCCTCTATTTCCTCAATGCCAGCTAAAATGAGTCCATAGTTGAAGCAAGATGTTTAGGATCAAAACGTTTTAGAAGACTTACCTTCGTTGGGCAAGAAAGTTACTTCATCGAGCTTGGTATGGCGTTGCGCATAGTAATCCTTGAGCAACTGTATGGCACGCTTGCCGTATCCCATGCGCTGGTAATTGGGATGAGTTGCTACGCGCACGATTCGCACACCGGAAATCTTGGGAAATTCGCGATCCCCGAACTGCTCAGCAATGTTCCAGGGTATGAGATCGCCGGCAGCTTTCTTTCCGCGTCCAAGGGACTCGCTGATGCTCTGTGCTGAGATTTGACCTTCGAGAGCGACTTGCACAACCACTAGAATCTCGGGCAGCTGATCCATGGCCTGCACTGGCCCCAGCAGGCAGAACAAGTGATGGGCAGGTGCATCGCTCATCATCTGCAGATCGTTGGGAGTGTTCTTGTAATGCGAGGACACATAAATCGACACCAAGCGGTGCAGGAAGCTCTCGGCCGCCTTGTGGTATGAGAACAAAGCATCTCTATCTATATAATAGAGTTCACAGGCATCGGGAGTGGGACAACCTGAGGAAATCGCCGGAACACTGCTGGCGTCCAAGCAGAGCAGGTTGATTAGCCAACGCTCGATGTCATCATTAGATTGGTAACGAATCGATTCATCCAGCTTTAGTGGAGGACGTGCATTGTTCTCTTTTTGCAGCTGCGAGATTAGCTTCAAGCTGAGGGATCGCCCAGTGCCCTCGTAGCCATTAATCGTGCTGGCCATAAAAATCAAATAGGGACCCATCATCTTCTTAACCAGCGGAAGTGGAATGGCAGCGGCCTCGTCGATCAACAGCAGATCGGCGGCATTCAAAAGATGGGTATCATTGGGAGCTATATACTGTATGGTCTGACGGCTGCTGCGCGTGATATTGATGCGAATAATGGCCTTCTTGTAGTCAGGATTTGTGCTGCGAATGATTGTGTAGTCAGCGTGTTCCTGATACTCCAGTGCATCGAAGCCCTTCAGCACGAACTCAAAGAGTGTAATCAAGTTCTCGGGATGCGGTGATGTTACATACACATTCACATAGTTAAATGCTACGGCAGCAGCTATGGATAGACCCATAGCTGCGGATTTGCCGCGTCCACGGGCTGCTGTCAATGAAATCGGTGGTTTCAGTTGCTTATCCACCAAGGCCTCAATGAACTGAGCCACTGCATTGCCCTGGTCATAGGTCTTGCAGAGGTTGACCAGAGCTCCAGCTGGTTCAGCGTTCATCAGACTTTCCTTCAGCTCCTTCAGGCTGCTCTCGTTCTCCGACTTGCCAATGTTGCCGGGCTGTAAATGTTTTATATATGAATAATGACATTGGCTATGTGGGCAGAAATATATGTACATTCACTGGCTCCAGGTTGATTGTCTTGGAGCTGAGCGGCAACACAGTTAGGTTATCGTTAACCACCAAGCAGCGTTTGCAGTCTGCCAGCGAGAGAATCAGACGTTCATTGAACCGACAGGTGACTGTCTGATGAGCCTCAGTGCGGAAACGCTTGTGCACATCCATGCTCATTGTATACAATTGCTTTAGAGATTGCAGTGTCTTTAGGAGAAGTATAATTAAACCTCCTCCTTCGACGGTTTCTACGGTGCGTGCCAAAAGATTCGGTGTCAATGCTTCAAAGTCCTGCAGCACACAGACTCCATAGGTGCGACCCAGTATAGCATGAGTCTCGTCATAGTAACGACCATGAATTGTGGTCGCCACACGAAAAGAATCAAACAAATCTGCCTCATCTACATCCACTTTTCCAGCGGCAATTTTCTTGGCACGCTTCTTGCCATGGCTGTAACCATATTGTGTTTAACAGAACTAAACGCAGAATCTACTTTTACCACTTACTTGGAAATAGCCTCATCTTTATTCTTGTAGCACCAGAGAACAGTCGGACGAGCCTTGACAGTCGACTTGGTCAGAATGTCATAAAGTATTGGCACTTGATCGCGCGCCTTGTCGCCGATGATGATGAACATGGTGCGATGCCCAAGCTTGACACCATTTTCAATCATTACGCGTATGCGATTATCAATTTTCATTTTAACCATTTTTATTAAAAATATTTTTAGAAGTTAGTTGTCGAACGAATAACGTCTGTTTTAAGACTGAGACAGTTCTCTCTCGTTTTACAATTCAAACGCACATGTGAGTGCTTTCAAATTAGTCAATGCCACCTTGTTTGAAAAGTCATGCCGCAACAAATAACTGTCAGGCAAAACTGAGTCCCAGAAAAAAATACCGATAGTTTAAACGTCTGGCAACCGTTCTACTCAATTAAGTGCGATTGTAAGTTTAGTAACATTGACAAAATGTATATTTCTAGATTTCGAAGCTAACACTTCAAACATATATGATGACTTTTTTTTATGATTATATCGCTTTACAAAAATTTTCTTTTTTTAAATTGACTGACCATTTTTTTTTCGTGGGGTGACGAGCATCACGCTTTCCTTCTTTTATCCAATTTTGAATTTATATTTTATTTAAAAATCTACTTTTGTTGCAAAAATATTGATAAATAAGGTTCACATTTGAATTATACGCCGTCCAAATGTAAATAGAAAGGCTGCCAGACGTTTAAACTATCGATATTATTTTCTTTGGATTTAAGGATGCCACACCGCACGTTTGTTTGCAGCACAGATCGCTGTGGTCAGCTGCGAGTCAACACGTTTTAGCAAAACAGTTTGTTATTGCTGGAATTTATTTTGATATACAATTCACAAAATGTCGTCTTGGAAGAAGGCTTCCAAAAGCAACCAGAAGGTACACCGGGAGCGTCACCAGCCCGAGGACCGCCAGCACTTGGGCCTGCTCGAGAAAAAGAAAGACTACAAGAAGCGCGCACTCGATACGCAACGCAAGGAAAAAACATTAAAGGTGCTGCGTAAACGCGCTCTCAACAAGAATCCCGATGAATTCTACCATCACATGATCAACTCGAAGCTCTCAGATGATGTGCATCATGAGAAGGAGGCCAAGGATGAGCACACACCCGAGCAGTTGGCCCTCATGGAGACGCAGGATCTGAAATACGTGCTTATGAAATTGACAGTAGAGCGCCGCAAATTGGAACGTCTGCGTGCCTCAATTGTGGATGTGGATGCCTCAATGGGTCAAAACAAACGCTTCACCTTCGATGAGAAGGGTGTCAAACAGCCAGTGGCACAAAAAACACTAGGAGAGCGTGTGGACGCAGCTGAAACCGAGGTAAAAGCGAGTTATCTATATTATCGTACAGTTTGTCAAATAAGTTCTTTGGCAAGAAATAAGCTACGCCTACAGTCACGGTGGTCACAGTATTATTACATTTTTATACCAATGCACTTAATATTTATATTTATTATGAGTATATTTTGTGTGTGCATCCATTTAACTGACTATTTGTATCCATAAAATCCCTAATTGCAAAGCTTTAATAAACAATTTGAATATTTCAGGGAACGACAGTAAACAGTCAGAGGCAGCAGCGTCTAAATGAGCTGAAGAAACGTGAAGAGCGGGAACGGGAACTGAGCATTGTTAAGCGGAAACTGGAGATGAAGAACGCCCTCAAGCAGCCACGCCTACTCAAACCCCGCAAAATCAAAAAGGGAACCAAGGACAGCGCTCCCGTCTACAGATTCCGTTACGAACGCAAGAAATAAATATACTTAGAACATTAACTCGGCTCATTTTATTTTATGTTTGAATATTGTGAGTTCGATATGATTAATTTTGCTTGATTACCCACGAATGCGCATTTTCGAGAACCCTATTATTGGATATATAATAAATAACTCGTGTAACAAAAAACTTGAATTTAATTTCAGTGATTTCCCATCTTAACTCTTTTGGTTCCGGTATCTGTACCGATAGTAGTAGCGGTACAAAATTTTTTGGAAAATACAAAAACTATTAAGTACTTAAAGTGGCATTCAATGCCGTCCTCCCGTAGACCAATGATATGCAATTGACTCTTATTTTGCATTTTGCAATTCATAATATATAAAAATGTAACACATGAGCTATTTTCGGATGTTTTTCAGCCAGAAATATCTATTTTCCTCAAAATGTTATCAACAGTAGCTATAAAATAGCAAATTATCTATACATTATTTTGCTGTCAACTATATAATATAACATGAACCTGGACAAGAACCGGCCGCATTTTGTAGAAACTTACGATATTCACAATGCTTGATTGTGTCTTATGTCAACAGATGGCGCATTGCAATGCGACAACTATGGTTGCCACACTTGTCGATTTTGCGCCTAGGTTAGGTCTTTATTTTTGTTGGCGCGCAATTGCAAATTTTGATTTAAAAATGAACATATTTGCCATTGTATGTTATTGTCATTTAAGCATTTATTTATATCTGATAACATTTTAAAAATTTTGTGAAAGTTTTAATTGATTAATAAACAATATTGTTTTCGGAATTTGTGCAGGAAGTAAAACTTAAGAAATAGTCATTCTTTATGATTTGTGTAGTTTTTGTTAAAAATTAATTAATTATCAATACGTACTCTATGAGTAAAATTATAAAATGCAAAATAGATAACCATTGTATTGTAATAATATATTTTCAGCTCTATCAAAGTGAATGATTTTTCCAATGCAAAGAAACAAGATTATAATTTTTTACAGTCTATGGTTACTAAATGAAACTTGTTTCATCTTCAATTTGTGGATATTGTTGTTGTGTGATTCGACTTTATTGATTGCCAGTTATAACTGTATTATTATAGAGGGTTTTATCCAGGCGTTGTCCGACTGTCATTGCCATGTCTCCGTCCGTCTAGCTGCTAATCATATAACACTGGAAGAACAGCGAACTCAACCCATCGAACCACCGAACCACTGAACCACTGAACCCCTGAACCACCCTGCTGAGCCGAGTTTCAAATTACAAACCCAATTGAAGCTATTTAAAAAAATAAATAGAGGTAAGGAAAAAGATTTCACGAGTTGTTATAGCAGTTGTTGCTGTTGTTGTTGTTGCTGTTGTTGTTGCTGTTGTTGCTGTTGCTGTAGTTGAGGTAGATTTTGATTCTGATTTTGACAATTGGCTTTTGTTTGAGGCGCAACCCGTAAAACCCGCAGCCCGTAGCCCGCAACCCTCGACTGCAGTTGTTGTGATGGCCACATGACAAGTCCGATTAGTGCCACCTCTCTCCCTCCCTCTCTCTAGCTCTCTCTCTCTTTCTCTCTTGCTTTGGTTAAGTGTCAACACAGCAATCTATTTCATGCATAATTTCGTGTGCCCAAACGTGTCTCATCAAAATGGTGTCATATGTTTTTATGGTGGTTCCATCAGTTGCCGCTCTCCCCTCTCCCCCTCTCCCCCTCCCCTCCCCCTCCCCCTCCCCCTCTCCCCTCCCCCCCATCCCCCCTACCCCCTCGGCTCACCCTCTGCTCTCATCGCTGGCTTTCTCTTTGCTCTCGCTGATTGTCGGCCCTTTGATTTACTCGCTGCATTCAGAGAAATTGCAAATTTCGATGCCATTTGTTAGTCTGGCTGCAATTAGCTTGCAAATGAGATTTGCCGCCTGCTGCCAATTCCATGTTGCATGCCACCTCACTCACTGTTCACTTGTCCACTTCGAAGGTGTGTGCGTGTGTGTGTGTGTGTGTGTGTGTGGGCTGCTGCCACGCCCACATCCGCATCCGCATCCGTGACACAGCATATCAGACAACGACAACGACAGCAGCGAGCGCGTTGCACGTGTAAAACGTCGGTCACGTGACCGCACGTGCCACCGAATGTTGCCTGGCTGCTGTGATAAGCGCAACTTTGACAATCGCGTGCCGCTGAGAGATGTCAAAGACCAGGTTACCATCACAGCTCACAGTTCTCTCTCTCGCTCTCTCTCGCTCTCTCTTATCGCGATTTGCCGCCGCCTGAAGGGACACAAAATCCACACAACTTGCAGCCTCAACGTCAGCTCCAGTTTCAGTTTTCCTCCCCTTTCCCTTTCCCTTTCCCTTTGCTATTCTTATTCCCACTTCCCTTTGCCTCTGCCCATCTCCTTCGCAGTTTCTCACTGAGAATCGATGGTTTTGTTAGCGTAAATATCTTAATTCGCCGCTTCACCGCCCCCGACACGCGTTAATCGTGTGCTTTTGACATGAGAATTTTTAAATGAAATGCGACAGGAAACGAGCACAAAGCCCATAACCAAAAAATTTCTCACACAATCGTCGGAAAACCGAGCACTGAATACCGAATACCAAATACCGAATACCGAACACTGAATTCTCCATTCTCAATACGCGAATTCCCCTCAGTCAACATCAGAGAACATCTCAACATTTATTTGTTCGATTTGTTTCGGGATGTTCCCAATTTCACAGCATCAAAACTGAGATCAACTTAAGGAATCTGGAAAGACATCTTCATTGAATTTGAAGTAAATAGAGCTCTGAATAAACACAGTCATATTCTATGTCAACTTTATATTTGAATAAAGAACGCCATAATATTAAAGCAATTAAAGTTGTTGGGTTAATTAAGCGTTGGTCCAAGGAATTTGATGATCCTTATATTACTATATCTCGTGTTACCTTTATACTCTAGTAGACTCCGCCCAATTATATTTACCACTCTCTCAAATCGTAGAATTATACTTCTCTAATTTATGAACGAACATTAGTTCATAAATTAGAGAAGGAGACTCAGTTAGTTGCAACCTTTTCGTATTATGTGTGCTGACTATAACAATCTGTTCCGTATGATTATTATATCTTGCTAATTTAACTAACTAACAATTCTCTAATTTTATATTGGTCTGGTTTTTCCCAATCCTCGCAACACCTGTTGGATTAATCGGATTTCCCTGTTTTTTTTTTTTTAATTTTTTAGATATCCCCAGAATATTTATATTTTATATTTATAATTACTTTATATAAAATAGTTTTACTTACTATACATTTTTTTTTATTATTTTTTAATGCTTATAGTCTGACAATAAATAAATAAATTAAATTAAAATTGAACATTTAACACTTTGAAATATAAAAAATGCATACGTAATTTAAAGTTAAAGTTAAGTTAAGTGAATTCAAAAAAAAAGTTCCTCATTTTTATTTTGAGTGATTTTCTTCATATTATTATTTTTTATTATTCTATTTCTCACTTTAGATGAATCTTAAAATCGATAATTTTAAAATTTTCACTTTAATACATTTTAATAAATCAAATTCCAGATTGGATTGATAATTATTAATGTTTCTGAGTTGAGCAGCATTTTTTGTATAATAAATCCAATTCCACATTGGATTATTTATATTTAATATTTCTGATCAAAATGTATTTCAATCTCTTGAAGCAGTTTAAATATCATATATGAAATGCGATATTTGAATTAATATGTTTATTTCTCGCGGAACTTTGTACGGAATTTATTGGGAATCGAAATATAGAGATGGCGAAGACAGTGATATTTTATTTAGTTGCACCCACCGAGTATAAACTGATTTTAATGCAACACATCTCGAGGGTTGACAATTTATCAACAACATCTGAATTATAAACTCGTATTTCATCTGCTTTAAATGCTCTGCGAACTCAACTGTCAGCTTGTTGTGGGTCACCTGAAGGAGCAGCTCGTATCCGAGTTCCCAAGTTCCCGCTCTGCCTTCCTCTCTCATATTTGCAGGTAAAACACGCGTAGCGTCTGACGGGAATCCCAAAAATACGAGTGAAAATAAAATGAAATATAAAAAATGTATAAAAAAGGATGAGAACGGGAAAAGTGCGCACCAGTCGCCTGGGCCATTAATATAAACGCCAACGAGAAGTCAACAGGCGCAGGGAAATCCTATAAGCAAATGCCTCTTCCGCACAGTGGTGCACTCGAGTGGTGCAACCCCTTGAAGGACGCACCACAGTGGCGCACTTTTTTTTGTGTGTGTGTGTGTGGGAGTGTGTGTTTGTGTGTTTTCTCTCTGCATCTCAAATGGTTACGAATGTGCTACAAATGTTTGAGAGCGAAATCGTACAAGTATTTTTTATTGTGCGAGTTAACTTTGAAGTGTCGCTGTTTATGGACTGTGTGTCCTGTGTCCTGTGTGCTTTGTGTGCTTTGTGTGCTTTACCCACCGTCAAACCCTCGACCAGTTAGCTCAACATTCTTTACCTCATTTAAATGTCTCCTCACTCCATGGCAAGTTGTTCTGTCAGTCAGCTTGTAACCACGACAGACGCACAGACTAACCCCTAAATTGACCTTTAAAACTCCCAAATGCGCAATTTATCATTTCCTCGCCAAACGAATGGCAACGGCAGGGGAGAGGGAGAAGGGTAGAAGGGTGGTGGCATGACAGGCTGCTGTTGCTGCTGCTGCTGCTGCCATCAATCGTTTAGATTGAAGAGACCCTGGGCACAGGCCGACGATAACGATAGCGATAGTAATGACGATAGCACAGCCGACAAATCTGATACTATCAGATGCGTCCCGAGACGAGGCTTAAAATGCATGCGAGTTGAATGCTCACACCCACAAAAACCGCTGACACTCCACTCCACTCCATCCCAATCCATCTCTCATCTCCCATCTGCGTCTCCTCTCCTTCCCTTTCCCCTTTCCACGCACTCCTGCGAATTCGCATTTCCGCCCTGAAGTTGAGCAACATTTGACCCTTTTGTGGCACTCGTTGGGGCATGCCACATTCATTCGTTACGCTTTATAAGTTTTGTCCTTGCGGTCCTCCACCGCAGAATGTGACTGAGACACTGTCAAGAGCTTTCTTATATTCATTCCTCTTGATAAGATCTAAATTTAAGCTACAGAATTTCATCAACTCCATTTGTAATTATTTTCACGCTTTGCAGGACATTTGCGAGCCAATTATATCAAAAGTGCCAATAGGGTCACACTGGCATAAATCAAACATTTTAATATGGAGAACCTCAATTCGCTGTTTTGCTCTAAGTTGATTCATTTGGAGATTACATACATTATACAGTTCCGATTCGATTTTATTTGCCCAGCAATTTCCGTGCAGTTATTTTAAGTGTCAATGGGGTCACACTGGCTCAAATGGCTTAAGTTGGCAATGCCAACACTCAACACATTTTTCAACTCATGATGCTTTCATAAAAACTCGCAATCAATTGCTACTTTTTATTGTATTGTATTAATTATCCAAAAATCATTGGGTCACACTGACATAAATTATATAGAATGTGCTCCATCTATTCAGTAAATTGTAAATACATTTTATTCGATGTTTATTTGACTTGTTTTTTTTTTAACTTGTTTTTCATTAACTATTAAAATATGAATTTGAAATCGATTCTTTCTTGCTGATCAACTCTTAAATGCTGCCATTCAACTTGGTGTTTCAGTGGCTTCGTTGGCAACCCTGTTAACTCAAATAATTCGATCAACTTGTAGCGTTTGTCGTATCAGTTCGAAGAGCTTAAGTGCGAAGCATCCATTTCAGTGTCGAGCACCAGCTTTGATCCTATTAAAATCCGTCCAAGCCCCTTCACAAAGGTCTTGTCCTGGTTTCCTGGCTAAAAGTTATCCCAGTTTTTGTTAGTTTTCGGCGTGCTCGACACAACAAGGTGCCAAAGGGGGAGGGAGGGCAGGAGAGGTGAAGTACAACATGTGCAAGCTTGTAACCCATTTGGTACACCAACTTGCAACAGCAACAGCAGCAACAACAACAACAACAACAATACATGACACCCTTGAGGGCAACACGAATATTTCGAGAGGAAAGTGTGAACAACATTTTTCATAAATTTAACCGACAACAAGAAAGCAAGTGGAGGAGGGAGCAGGGAGCAGGGAGCAGGGAGAGAGGCGACAGAGGCGACAGGTCGACAGCCAGAAGAACGAAGGACGACGGACGACGGACGAACAATGAAAACAATAGAGCGAACAAGAGCAATAACAATAAACGATAGATATTTACCACAGCGGGAGAGAACAACGCTGACAGAAGCGGCAAGAGAGGGGTTGCTGGCACCCCTTTCCCCGCCCCCTCACCGTACTCCGGGGCACAGGGAAACGATGCAGAAAAAGTCTCCTGAGGTTTGGCTTCCTTGCAGGCATCGCTTCCATAGCCGGGAGACAATAACAAACCAATTACAGTTAGATTGGCCGCATATTAAAAATCGAATGAGAAACACATCTGTCGCTCTCTCTCTCCATAGTCCTCCACCCTCCCCCCCACCCGTTGGTTCACCCTCATGCCCTGCCCTTTCAACTCCTACTCCTTCTATATGTTTTTGGCAACTGTTTCAAAATAAAAATACAACAGCAGAGAACAGAACAGAACAGAACAGAGCAGAAAAAAATATAAAAATGCAAAGAGAAAAGCAAACAGCGAACAGGCGAGGAAACCTGCTGGGACTGTCCAGGGGCGGGCCGGGTCCATGGCCAGGGGTACAACGTATGATGGTTGGGTTGAGAGGATGACGGGGTAGAGGGGCAGAGGGGTGGCAGGGTAGCGGGGAATTCGAGCAGCGAGCAGCGAGCAGCGGGCGGGCCATACAACTAAAATAAAATATGATTATGAAATGATTATTATAATTATGCTGGCGTTTCGGCGTTTTTGGCAGCATCTTCACAGATGTTGTTGCCGTTAACTGGGGCCACGCCCACCCCGCTATCCCCGCCTACAATTCAACGTTGGACGGTGGAGGGCGGGGGGAAGGGGAAGGGAGCGACGACAACGACGTCAACGACGACGGCGGCAACAAAACGAGAACAAGGTTGGAACACAAGGACCAAGCGAGCTAGTTAATAATAAGCCCAAAAATTAGGGCGTGCTGTGGACTCACCGATACAACAACAACAACAACAACAGCAACAGCAACAACAATAACAACAACTGCTACGTCAACTACAACAACAACAACAACAACAGCAACAACAGGCACAACTACAACGCTCAACAATACATTTTATTCCCACATATATTTTCATATTTGCTTCAGTTTTGCGTATGGGGAGGGGGGTGGGGATTTAGCATCTTTGGGGAGCAAGCAACAAGGAACAAACAACTGCTGGGAAGACTGGCGGTGGATGCTGGGGGGGTGTTGTGGTTTTGCTGTGCTGTGCTTTTGTGTCCTTACTTATTATCTTGGGGAGGCGTCGAAAATCCTCTTAAGGTAAACTGTGCATTAATAATGATCCTGGCAGAGTAGAAGCCGCCGCTTCTGAACTGAACTGAGGCAACTGAAACGCAATTCCCAACGAATCTATTGGTTGTATCAACCAAGTGGAAACATCCTTGCAGAGCAATTATTCTGCCTGCCATCTCATGGAAGAATGTACACTCAGAGATGCAGTTGGACGAGAAGTTTAGCGAGCAACTTGGAAAAGTGCTTAAGCTAAGCAAATCTAAATCTAAATAGCACTCATTGTGAATTTTCAAAACTGCTCCAATTTTGAGATCAAAATAGTGGCCAAATAAAAGAAATCCGTGAAGAATTCACACGGTTATGACAGCTTGAAAGTTGAAAAAAGAAATGTCATGGGAAAAGTATGGAAAAGCAGCAGTGATTGAAAAATGTCAAAATTACAGGTATATTTAATGACATTTTACAAAGTTATGACAATTTAAAGTATTTTTTGCAAAATATGCAACTGTGAAAGAAGTTTACTTTGAAGAAATGAATTTAATTTCAAAGATAGACGCAGAATTACAATAATGATAAAGTTGACTTTCTGCAAGGCAATCAGTTAAGATTTTACACAGTTATAAGAATTTAAAGTCTTTGAAAAAGTGAATTTTCTAATTAGATGCGAGCTGTCAATGTTACATGATAATCGATTTAATTATCTCGATTGAGGGTCAACAAAAATAAACGAGTTCAATAAACAGAAAGTTTCAACATCCGCGAAATTCGAAATGTGGTCACTGGTTTTGTTTTGAAGTTATCAATTTCCTAATGGTTTAATGATAGACTGAGATAGTGCAACGCAGTTGACAATAGTTTGCTTATTACATGTGTAAATATAACGGACTGGGGAATTACATGTGCTGATCTTCCAGGACACTTGATGTGCACAACCGGATTGATTGTCGATTCCGATTGCGCTTTACGCGAGCAGCATTTTTTCTGGGATTCTGGGATTCTGGGAATGCATTTGAGTGTAAAGGCATCGCATTAAATTGCGAGATTGCTCTCTGTTTTCTCTCTTTTTTACTATTATCATTACACTAAATCTGAGTCAGCAGTTGCCGCTCCTTTGGAGCTACCTTCCCGCCCATCTGACTGACGAGCGTTCCACAAAAAGTTCAATCAACTGGCATTTGCAGTTTGCCCGTTTGCTCGTTTGCCAGTTGGTTTCCAGCTGCCGTACCGCTGCCTAATAATTCACCTGCTCAGTCACATTTGTGTCCACCCCCTGTCCCGTTTGCACCTTAAACACCTCTCCCTTCACCACCGCCCTCGCAACTCGCTCTTTAAGCTGTATTACCATCGATTTGATTTTGTGCTTCTGTCTGTTTGCTACGTTTGCCACTGCTTAATTTTATAAGTAATGCATTCAACATTTTTTTAAGCTTTTCCACGAAAGAGATGAGGGGCTGTGGGGGTTGGGGATTGAGGGAGGGGTTGTTTCGGTGGTTGGGGTTGTGCACAAGGCGCTTGAGACTTGGACGCCTGTCTGGCGATGTGGAAACGATGCGCATAAAATCAACGGTGCGTATGGAACAGGATGGAAAGATAGGCGGAGAAAGAGAGGCATACACGCTGAATGACAGAGAGAGAGAGAGAGAGAGAGAGAGGGAGAGACAGTTGACCAGCGTTGTGTCGACACCAACTTGAGGCAAGTAGCAAGTGGCAAGTGGCAACTGGCAACTGACGATTCGCGTTGAATTCAGTTGGTCTCTCGTATCAATCAAAACAACGCGAACGGAACGCTGGGACCTAAGCCAAAGATTTGACATGGATCAGTAATCTAATGCCAGATTACGTATACGCATGGTGAACGAGCTCTCCCCCACCCACTACCCACTTCCCCCTGCAGCAATTTCTCCCCTGCAACCGCATCGAACTCAACTCGCTTTCGAACCGAGTTCGAGTTTCGTTTTCGATTTTGCTGTCGAGTGTTGGGCGAGTAAGTCACACAATTGCCACACACACATAGACCACTCGCTCTCCCCCCTCCCCCCTGCCCCCTGTTGTCCCCGCTTTGGCACACCGATTACTGCGGTGTATCGGTTTGCTGGCTGACTGCCTGACTGCCTGACTGCCTGACTGGCATGAATGAATGGATGAATGAGCCCAGGCTGAGGCAATGGGCGACTATCAAACCATCCATCGCCTCTACACCGACTGTCAGTCTGTCACTCTGTCAGTCCGTCAGTCCGTTAGTCCGTTAGTCCGTTAGTCTGTCCGTCCGGCAGTCAGTCAGTTCAGAGTTTATATCGATGATGACGGCGCTGATATAACTACAGACAGAGGCAGACATGAAACGTCGGTCGCTTCGCTGACTTGGATAGCCATCCGGCCCGGGTTGTCTCGAGGGTTGCACAACCTCATCATCATTGGCGTTTGGGCAAAAGTTTTATGCTTGTTTGAGCCTGATTCCAGTTGCCGACTTTGGCATAAAGTTATTACTTCAACTGAGTCGGCCAAAGGTAACAATATTCCTGGTCTCACAGTAGATCTCAGGATTACAAATAGCAGCACAAATATTTTTGCTGCTGCTGCTGCTGTTTAAGGCGTTGTCTTCTACCCGACCGTACCTTAACCACCACAACTCCAGTCGAGCCCGCACTTTGTGCCCCTACACAAGCCCAGCAGAGTCACAGCAGAGTCACAGTAGAGTAGAGTCCACAGCCCAGAGCCCTGAACACTGAACACTGAGCCCCACAGTCCGTTTCTCGGGTGAGCGTAACAAACGAGTTTGGGTGTCGTCTTTGTCGATGGGCGCCTTATCGAGCTTGGACTGCCATAGGAGAATGGCACAGAAAGGCACAGTGGACAGTCGCTACATAAAACTTGTAATGCACTATGTCATGTTTATATTCTTGAAGATTTCTTCAATTGTAAATTTGTTTTTCATAACTTTGCTTTATTTTCACAGTTCCATGTTTAACATTTACATTTTATTTCAATTTAAATCTTCTTTCAAGAACTCGTTACTCGCTTTTTTATTGGTTTATTGGCAGATTATCATTAATGTACTTAATCCTCGGTTATCTCTACCTTTTTGTATCTGCCAGCGATTGAATTTTCTCTCGTTACTTAACCGTACTAAATGACTAACTGGCAGCTATTTAGCTATTTACGATGGCAAGTAACTCATTCTTTTATATGCATAATCGAAAATAGATTCTATTCTGTATTTATTATGATTTCTTCTAAAATAAATTTATCGTTACTCCCTGCTTATCAGCTAACTGTACAACACATACTGGTACAGTTACAACATTTGGAGCAAATTTACTTATTTATTCATAAATTGTAACTTTTATATTATTTTATAGTAAGGTTTATATATGAATTGTATTATTATTAGTCAAACAAATACACTTTTAAATATGTCAATTAATTTTTACTTATCTCTAACTACAAGTAAATATTTGTAGTACTATTAAATTGTTGTACATATATTTGTGCTGCACTTAAAGTTTGTGGAGTCGATCAGCTTTTTACCCCACTGTGCTAGCGAGGCAAGCTGTGAGCCATAGATGGAGCGCTGATATATAGACTTAGTCGAGCCCGAGTGTTTTCTGTGTTGGTTGTGTGCCTCTGCGTGTGTGTGTCTGAGTGTGTGGTGGATATAAAGATAGACAGATAGGCACATTGCCTCACAGTGCCTGACAGAGTGAGGGGGCTTCTGAGACTGAGCCTGGGTCTCGAGCTGGCTCTGGAAGTGGGTCTGGAACTGGAGTTATGGTCGCCAAAGCGTGGCAACCACCAATATGGCCAATTCTCTTTTTCAGTGCTACACACTCTTGACATGCAACGCCCAAGCTCACACACCCACACACACACACACACACACACACACACAGAAATATATATACACTCGTATATAAATATACATATGCATATACATACATATGTGTATATTGTGCGAGGAGAAGAAGGATGTCGGGGATCGTGGAGGCAACTATATTTTGTTTATATCCGGCCGACATTTTTCCCGTAACTGGTAAAACAGTGAAAAATTGCTGCTGTCGTTGTCGTTGTTGCTGTTGTTGTTGCTGTTGTTGCTTGCTGTTGCTGCTGCTTTGGTTGCCTTATCGTTATTTGAATTCTTTTTCTGGTACGTGACTCAAAGGACATTGCACGTATTTGTGTTGTGCAGTCATTGTATACAGTTGTTGTTGTATTTCTTGATGTTGGCTTTTAAGCTACACACACACACACACACACACACACACACACACACACCCACACACCTTAACACAATTCGATTTATCTGCTTATGTAAAGCATGATTTCTTGTATTTTTCCCTCTTAGAGTTCATCTTCTGAATAACAACAGAAATGTGTCCTAAATATAGAACCATGTTTCTTCTAAATCTTCTATGATATAGAGATTTGTAGGCTGTAATCTAAAGTAATTGCATATACTTATGATATGATTAGTTCTATTTGGAATGTCTGTAAAAAATGTTATTTCCCAAATAGGCCGGATAATTTGATTGACTGTCACTCAAAAAGTCTAAATCTGGGAACTTTAAAATATATAATCATTATTTGTTCCGATTTAATGGATATTAAATAAAATAAAACATATTATGTTAGTGGTAATTTAAGAAACAATTTCGAAACACTTATATAACATATTTAATGCTGTTATGTTTGTAAAAACTAGCTTAATTTCATAATATTTAAAATACAAATTAAAATTGACTATAAATAAAATATATAAATCTATGAATTAACTCAGCTAAATTACGTTTGAGCATTTTTTACGTTTTAATGAAACTTTAGCCGAATTTCTTTTATCACTTTTGTTGTTACTTTTTATATGTCTCCCGTTGTCTTACGCATTTTTTATATTCCATTTTGTTGCAACTATTTGACATACAAAATATATTTCGGCGAGATTTGTATCATCGCACGCTCCCAATGGGACCTTGAGTTATGCATGAGTGTGAGAGTGATTTAGTTTAAGGACTTTGCGGGTGAGTGAGAGAAAGGCGGATAAAGAGAAAAGAGAGAGAC